>WEIU01015623.1:296264-330770 GCA_013389925.1 Aegithalos caudatus
CCGCACCGAGGCGGAGCGAGAGATCCCCCGGCTCCGGCTCCGGCTCCGGCGGGGATTTAACTCGGGACGCGTCTAGGGCGGTAGCGCGGCTGCCATGGCAACGGGCCCGCCCCCCCTTCCCCGCCCGGCACCCTGCCAGCCGTGCCCCGTCCCTGAGTGGCAGGGCGGTCAGCCAATCCGCGAGCAGGAAGCGGGAACGGGGCGGGGCCACGGCGGGGCGCCGGTGATGGAGAGCGCCCCCAGCAGGGAAAGGGCGTGCAATGCATCGGGGCTGGGCGGCCCTCCGCCTGCAGCGTCCCGATCTCAGACACCAAGACCAAAGATTAGGGCAGGGAGTGCAGGAATAGAAGGAAAGCCTGGAGCTCCCAAGGCTGGTGTAAGGCTACCCGGCTCCTGGGCCCAGAGGCACAAACCTCACGCCAGCTCAAAGGGCGAGGAGGAGGAGGACAGAGTTGAGAGCTCCGATATTGGCTACAGGACTTCCCCCTAAACAGTTGGTGATGTGTGCTTTGGGCTAAGGCTGCAAGGGCCATAAAGAAGATTAAGGGATAGGAACATCTGTTACACAGAGTGCACTGGGGGAAGCGCAGCCTGGAGGAAGGGAAGGCAGAGGGGGATCCAGTCAGGATGGGCAAACACCTGATGGGAGAGTATGAGCACCACAGACTGTGTCTGTGGTGCCCAGGGACCAGGACAAGAGGCAGGAGTCTAAAGACAGTGTGAGGACAGTCAAACACTGGCACAGGCTGCCCCGAGAGATGATGGAGTCCCCACCCTTGGAGCTACTGGAGCCCCAGTTAGACCCAGCCCTGGGCAAGCAGCCGTCGCTGGCCTTGCTTTGAGGCTGAGCTGGATGATGCACCACAGAGTCTGTTTAGTCACTGAACACGGCCGGCATTAGGGCTGGTCTTAGGACAAGCACAAAGCCTGTGGATTCACGTGGTGTGGGACTCCAGAAGCTGCCCAGAGCAGGAGCTATTCATCCGGGTTAAGGCTGGGAGTCTCACACTAGGGTTTCCAAGGTGAAAATGTCACATGCATTAGCAATATTACTTAGTACTATAGACTGTATTGCACTAAAAGATTTACATGGAAAGCAATCATTACACTATTTGGCTATAAAATATATAAGTATACCAGACACAGACATGTCAGATTCTTGGATGTGGGAAATAGCACTATTTTTGCACTATAGTTGTTTGGTGTTTTTTTGTTTTTTTGTTTTTTTTTTTTGTTTTTTTTTTCCAAACCAAAACCAACAACATAATTACAGAGGAATCCAGTTCTGCAAAATAGCAATCTCAAGTTACTCTCTACTGATCATGGCAAATATGCTCTCATGCAGGCAGTAGAAAATCCAAAGACACAGAGCAGTGAATCCCTCCATGTTTGGTACAAAAGTGATAGTGCTCCCTTACTGAGGAACTCAGATATAGCCCCATCTATCACAGGTCAAACCAAACACCCCTGTGCAGCTCTATCCACCATCTTCTGGGATCCTGCATCTTCAACAAGTTACTACAATCTATAGCCTCTGTTTAAAAAACAAAACAAAAACAAAACCATCTCGCTGGTTGCAGTTAGGTTTGGCACACAAAAGTGTAACTCAGCAGTTCCTCCTCGCAACTAGTTCTGCTTTGATGGAAAAATGAGAACTGACAAATGGATACAGGCTAAAAAACAGTTCAGAAGTGCTGCAGTGGTATGGATGTCACAAGATGCCGGCACTAGGTAAAGCAGACAGGATTTTAATCATCAGCTATTTTGGGGAGGAAGATTTAGTTGCTTGCAGGGTGTGACTCACAATTCTTGACAATAAAATCTGATTTTATATGTAATACTTATCCTGCAGCAGCAATCAAGTCAGAACAATGTTATTTTCCAGCAAAACTCAGCTTCATCCCAGAAGGATCACCTCTGAAGTCTTACGGTTAATCTCTCCCTTACTGTGGCTTTTACCCACTATTAATGAGATTAAGGATCCTGTTTCTGTAGGCTGTAACAGACAATACTGAATTTACTATCACTCTTTGAAGCAGTAACCTAAAACTCAGCATCCACTACTCCTATTTAGTCATTTCTCTGTGCACCTGTGAAGGTCAAATAGTACTGAAAATTGCCCCATCAGTAGAAAAACAAAGAATCTCAGTATGATGACTCATCATAACAGCAGCAAATCTCCTTAGGGTTCTTCCTTCTATTTCAAAAGCTTAGGAGAGGTTGCCTGATGGCCAGGGAACAAAACAGCCTGTTGGTGAGACCTGGGCAAGAAACAATTATAAAATCCAGATATCTTCTAGAAACACCGCCAGACAGTACTGCAGCACACCCTTCTACACTGATTCTCTGCTTTGAAGAATCCTTTTTCCCCAAACTTTTACCAACTTGATCCTATATTCCTCCTGCAAATGCAAGGCCCTGCCATATTACACATCCTTCTGTAGAACTTCAGGGCCAGAAATTTAATGGATCTAAATCCACATTTATTAATTTTAGCATCAGTGAAATACCATATATGCACTATAAAATCCATCAGTGGGTTACAAATCTTAGAATACTATTAAGTAAGCAGTGTCTTGAATACTTCTGATGCCTTTCACTTTAACCCCAGCAATGGAAGCTAACAAGACCTAAGAGGTACCAGCTTCTTAAACTTCTGAGGAGCTGTCCATTGCAACATTCCTAAATGCAGTAACAAGAAAAACAATGGGTAGAAAAGTATTTGGGAAAAAGCCCAGGAGAGAAGGCCTTTATCCCTCTTCTGCCAAACATGGAGAGATTCTGCTGTACATCCCCGTGTTTTCTACTGCCTCTCTGAGGTGACATTCTCCATACTCAGGTGGTAACTTGAGACTGCTGGACTGCCCACAACCTCTAAACATTATTTGGTGAAGGCATAAATCTTCCATTGCACATTTTTTGGTAACTATAGTTCAGTTCTGAGCACCTGTCAGTAACAGTAAACTGAGATTCTTTAGGCAGGTGTGTTCCACTGTGGCCTCATTAAGTTTACCTGCCATTACAGCTGAGAAAGAAGTCAGCCAACCCCAAATTTTTAACCTGTGAGGCTTTGCCTTCTGGGCCACACAGCCAGTAACTGATCCTGAGACAGCAGTATCATTTGACAACACAGAAGAAAAGGCCAATTTTTATCACATACATGAGTCACTACATGTGTTTTAAGACTTTTACTACTGAAGCCCATTTTTTACCAGAACTATGTTTAGTGTTGAATTGAATTAGGAAGAACAGTCTGTTTTATTCTACTTGTGTAGTCATTGCTTGATGTACAAACAGCAGTCCCTAAGATCAAGTATATTGCTTATTGTTTCAAGGAATAGGATGCATATTACAGACTTTATCAACATAATTTCCCTGCCTTTTCCTCAAACTCCAGCAAGACTATAGTACAGACTACCTAGAGGAGTTGAAAAACAGTGTATATGGATGATAAATGCAGAAGGGAGAATTTAACACAGGTTTCAAGTGATTATTTTTGTAGAGAGCTGACTGCATATGCAAATATAACTTCACACAGTTATCACTGTAAGGGCCATCGTCAGTAAAACCAAGAGCTGTGCTGCCAAGGCTGACAGCTCATGTCCCTAAAGCAAAGCAGGTACTGCACTGCCCAACAGCATCACTCCGGTGTGCTCACTGAGCAAACCTGACCTGAAGGCGTAGCCCAAAACATTTTTTCCCACTGAAAATGCATTGCTACTGTTGCACATCACACACAGTTCCTCTCTCATAATCCCTAGAATACTTTGATCTAGAAATAAAAATTTCTCTGACAAGTTCACGGCTGTAGTAACTACAGACTCAAATACACCACTTCTTGCTTGTAGTGGCTCTTTTGTTCAGACTGAGGCACTCACATACAGAAGGATTGTTTCCATTTTCTTCTAGTCTAGACTTCTACATTCAAAATTAAAAGCTGAGTTCTTCTGAAGCTGTAAGTGGCTCTCAATCCCATCTTCAGCAGATGTACAGCTAGAGCAGGAGGCATCTACAGCGCTTTGCTGGGGCCTGGCTCCCTACCCAAGCAGAATTGGAACTGCTGACTCCCATTAACCACAGCAAAGTGGAGACTCTGCAGGCACTGTTTACTTTTCCAAAAGATGCCATGTTCTAGGTTCCTCTTTGCTGTTAGAAAAACAACTTTACACTTGAGGAAGATACAAATACAGTGTGACTAGTCTGTATAATCAACACCACTGGTATTTACTACTTTGTAAATTGCTGGCTAAGCTGTAAAAATCACTTTCTTCAAGTCAGCATTATAGGTATCAAACATTAAGTTAAGAAATTCTCTCTGATTAGTGAAGGTCAGCCTCTGTTGATTCTCCATGTAAAATTAATTTGAGGTTTTCATATGAGATACACTGACTTTGCTTGTAAATAAATTTTAAGAGGACAGGCAAGGCAAAAGATATTAAGAGCCCCTCTGGTATAGGATAATGTTGTTAGGAATGCAGAATTAAATAAGAATACAAAAAAATTTAATACAAAGTTAAATACAATACAAACTTTATTAAAAATAGGTTGCAAGTGAAATACAGTAGAAATGGGAAACTACAGCAGTTTTGATGTTTTTTTTTTTCAAATAATGCACAGACAAATATGAAAAGCACTTTTACACATATTCACACTTGACCCGAATGCCCAATAGCGGCCAAATCCACTCAACTGAAGGTTATAGGTATTTTTTTTGCTAAGCCTTTTTCAGAGTCTAGCAGCAACAGTAATTCAGCCACAGTATAAGTTTTTTTCTCAAGAAAAATTTGTCACTGTAAGGCTGCTAGTGTTCTCAAGATAAATTGGGAGAGGCTTGCTTTTGCTGATGAACAGACATAGCAAGCATGCAGATCCTTCATTAACACTTTGAACCAGTTTAATCTTCTACTTCATATTTAACAGGTGAAACGGTAAAAGCACACTTTCAAATAAGAAACCTGAAATACGTAAAAAATATTTACACTCCAATTTTCATTAACTCGCATTTATTTATCATACAACTCTTATTAAAAGTGATTTCTTTCCTAAGGCAGTGAAAGTCTACCCCTTTGTATTTGGAAGTGTGCACAAATCCCTAAATATATATTTATAAGAGAACAATATGATACAGAAAAAAAAAATCATCTAAAGCCAGTAAAGGGCTTTGTCAAATAGAAAATTTGTTTGGAATCACAATATATATTGTCTTAACATCACACAATGAGAAAGACTCTGATGAGGTCCTTATTCCCAACATCATCAGCCACATAAGCATAGCTGAGGAAATAGTGGGAGGAAAAAGATTAACAATTTAAAATTAAATAAGGCTATAACAGTGTGAAAAAACAGCTTGAACTGCCAAAAAGGCTTTCAGTACAACAGTAATAGGATGTCAGTAAAACCAGCTAGATGGAAGTGGAGCTTGCTAGCGCTGCTTCCTCAGTGTGAGTAGGGATGTTTCCTTGCTAGCACACCAGCTCTGTTAATGACCTTATGAACGCTCCCACTTCCAGACTGCAGTATTGTATTTGATGCTTTACACTTCAGTCTTCTCTAATAGGACAATTTATATCTCCACAGAAAAAAAAATCTATTGCTGAACTGATAATAACAGACTTATCAGTACTGTTCCAGGCCTAATAACTTGCCCAATAACTTCTAATCTGAATTTCTGAGAAAACATACCCTTGTGTTCTGCTCACCTTCTACCTAGAATCCTTGCCTTTAACACACTACTAACATTTTGGTCCTAGCTGATGAAGGGCCACTAAGTGTAGCCTACTATCTATTGCTTATGTAATTTTTAATGAAACAGTTATCCAAAGGTTGTTATCTTCACATTTTTCAAAGTCTGAAGCACATATAGTGGGGATGCATCAACGCAGACTTTTCCGTAACTACAAATAAAATCTTAGGCATCCATTTTAGACTCAACAAATACATAGGAATAGAAACATTTTTATTCCAAGATTCTATCCAGAGAATGTGTGTTATGCCAGTACTAAGTAATGGTAAGATTTGTACTGATATGTTGATCCTTCTATGAACACCATACAGTATGTCAGACTTGCATATGAAACCTTATTTAAGGTGACCCAGACGTTGGCTTCTTGTCAAACAACCTAAAATACTAATTTCTAGTGCACAGATTAGTTTAGGCAGTTCAAGCTATTCTCACTCTCTCTGCTCAGCAGCTAAAACAAAAGTGTGTCTGTAAAACACCAGGAAACAGAACTTATCTTTGACAAGTGCTACTTGGTCTGGTGCAAAAGAACTTAACCCCGAAAACAGAAAAAAAGTTACCTTCACGTGATTCATATCTTTAAAAATTTACAGTGCTTTCATTGTATAAACCACAAGCTCCTGGCAAAGTAATCAGTTTTCTTGCTATTGCAACATCTCTAAGTCTTAATTAACAGTCTTAGATATAGAGGAATCAAAGTCACTCCTTTCAGAAAACATTCATTTTCTGTTCATACTTAGCAGTGTGCCCCCAATCTCAATCCCTCAATTTGGAGATCATCCATTACATCTGATAAGGTGCTTTAATCTTATTTTGTGTTCAATTCATTTTCCAGTTCCATTAGTTTCCTAGAAGCTTTTACTTTATTGGATACATCCTGACCCTGTGAAAAAAGTCGCTGGCGTTCCCTGAACGTCAAGTTTTCTGGTGCTCCAGGTATATCTGCATCTTGACTGGAAAGAAAACAAAAAGTATTTTTTATAATTCTTATCTACAAGATCCTGAAACATAATCATTCTTGATGACTTGTAAGGACAGTTTCTTTGACTACAGCAAAGGAGTCTCTGTTCTGTGTTCTGAAAGGTTTTGTTCCTCACACATGCCTTTAACTCTGACATTGTGCTATCACTTAAGAGAAACTTAGGACTTGACCATTTATTGCATGTTAAAATAAATGGAAATGCTTGCCAATTTTTAACATAAAGGGCAGGAATAAACTAAGGCTCTACCTGTATTAGCACAGCATTACCGCTTTGGCTAAACTAGCAAGCATTTCTGTGGTGGCACATTTCTAAGTAAAAGCACTGGAAGACAAAGCTTTTATTGTCCCATCTTCAGTATACTACATGGTAAAGCCTGTATGAGATATATACACAGATTATATTATTTATGCTTATTAAAAGACGGGTAAGAATCCCACTGGAGAGGTACTGTTCAGATTTATAAATACACCTAAACCAGCTGAAGTTGCTCATTTATAGTGATCATTTTGTTTACTTAGCTGTAGTGCCAAAACTTGTTGCTGTTCAGCAGTGCTTCAGATCACCTAACAACTTGTGGAGAGAATTTAGTTGTGTTTTATAGTAATCCATAACAGAGCCAACAGCAGAACTCTTGAGTAGCCCCCGGAGACACAAGGACAACAGAAAATACCACAGAAGTTATCCAAGTCAGTTGTGTAAAAGTTAATGGACTCCCATATATCACCTTTTAGATTTTTTGTCTCTTGGATCCCGATAACCTTCCCCAGCAGCTGCTCCTGCAGATCCAGTGTATGAATTTATTCCTTATGCAAAAGAAAGAATTAAGTTTAAGGACTGCGGCTACAACACGGAAGTTTTATACTGTATTCCTTCAAAAAGGTGCAGTGCTTCTTTCAAGAAACAATCTCAAATAAAAATCATAAATAATCAGAGGTCATCTGACCTCTAGAATGTTTAATCCCAGTACTATTAAATTCCAACACTCTTAAAATGGCCAAATTTTTTTATTCCTAATTTGGAGTCAAAGCCCATTTTGTTTAGATTATCCAGCACATGCCATGGTCTTTATCTTATTATGGCTCATTGTAAAACAGACACTAGAAGCTGTTCAAGGAGATCAACAGAAAGAGCAACACTTCATTATCCTGCGACAAACTCCACAAGAAGTAAGTTACCTGTAGCTCCTCTCTGAGGCTAAAATTAAGCAAAGATTAGTATATACCATCTTTGCAGTTCAGCAGAATCAGAATTTTAGTCTCTGTTAAGTCTGAGTATGCAAACTGTATCACTCAGAAGATGGCTCCTTCCTCCCTCCCCTGAATTTAAATTTCAGCTATTGCAGCACTGCACCTTTAAGTTGATGTAACACACAGGTTTTACGCATTATATTAATTCTTTGTAAAGGCCACAAGACAAAACCTTTTATTTCCAATCAGAAGTTTAATAATTTAATTTATATTTAAGACCATATTCTCTTAGTAATGTCAGGAAAAGAGTAAAAATAAGTGTCAGCACACTAGTCAGATTTGTCTTCAGACAGTTCTGGTCTCAATAGCATACATGTTATGTCTTGTGAACCTTCTTTGGTACAAAAGGAGATGTTTGCTTCTTCCACTGGTACAACTAGCTTCTCAGAAATATTCAGTGATTCTGAATGAGGCTAGAACACACAAGCCAATGTAGCCAATGTGTTGTAGGCCAAATTTTTTCCATCAAAAATTTGCAGCAAACCAAATCATACTAGGTATGCCAGGCATCTCAAGATTTTTTCCTCTCAACTTATGAGGCTTACATTCCTGTAAGTACTGCCTTCCCTGCTTTGAAAAGCTTGTGGCTGGATCCACAAGCTGCGGTTCATAGTTTCATTTGCATTAGGATAGTGGTTTTCATTTGGGCGTTGATTTTTTCCTTGGTGAGCTGACAGACCCAATGGTCTTTTTAGAGACCCAGTGGAAGAAGGCACGAGAGCAAAATTTGCAGAAGCATGGTTTACTAGAGTTAACACTCAGAACAGGAAAGAGCTGTAAAGGACAGGAATGTAACAGAGTCAGCAAGATGGGAGATGGTCAAACTGCACAGTGAATTCTGCATTTTGTGCAAACGGCTTTGTACGTTACGCAGGCAGTCTTCATAGAAGCTTGAGCAATCAAGTGAAGTTAACCTGTTCTCATGGCTATTTTAAAAATTATGAAATAAGAGTATTCAGAATTAGTTGTATGGTTTATGAATTAGGCTATTAAAGGCGAAGCATCATACTACAATATTCCTTAATTGTTACCAAAACCTTAAACACATCTTTGTAAATTGTCCTTTCAATTGTTTTCCAGGAAAAACAAATGTGCACACACAATACCACTGAATGCTTCACTTTCCTGAGTTTCATTTTTCAATTAATATTAACAGAAAGCAGGACTAGAAATGCAATTATATACTAAATGGTATTCTGGGTTGTGGATGATGGGAGGCAGGGAGAGTGGTGGTGACAACTAGTGACTGATGGCTCTAGGGTTGCTTAATTTATTACATGTACAGCCTTCCAAGTGCCAAACAGGGAGGAGATGCAAGGGCTTTTACAAGCCTACGTGCTGTGATGGAAGGCACATTTTACTCTTTATTACAGTCAGTTTCAAGTAAGAATTTCTACAAAAAGAAAAGTCCTCTGAAAGAAAAAAATTCTGTACGGACCTACGGTTCCAAAGTTTCATGTCAGAATATTCTTAATTATTTGTGGTATCTGGTGTTCAAAAGCTGAAGTCCTTCTGGCACAAAACTGGTTGTGGGTTTATCAGTGGCTTCACATGCACGGTGGTTAGGCATAATGGTAGTACAGAGCAGGTAGCATCCAGAATCTCTACTTATACTCCAGTCTAATGAAAACACCTTGAAAACCTAAAACCTTCCCTCACCTTCCTTTAAGATTCAGAACCTATTACAGGGCTAGACAGGAGTGACAGATGGGCTTGCAGAAGAGAGGCTATTACCACTGAGACTACTACCTCCTGAGATCTCACAGGCAACACCAGCATAAATGACCAGGCTTCTTCTGCCTTTACAGGAGAACCACTGCTGATACTTTTTTTATGCAGCTTGGGTGTTTGTGCTGACCACAGACAGTGGAACAACGAATCATCAACTGCACCAGTGGGACAGCAATTATAACTGATTACTAAACTCTCCCTTCAGCAATATTAAAAACCACACAATACTGTGCAGAGCTTCTCTTCAGCACTGGAAGCAGTTCAACTGTAGCAGAAGCTAATTTGTCCTGCAAAGGAAAGGATGCTAATTTTTCTTGCTGGAAAAAATGATGACTTGAGCCTCAACTAAAAAGGATGTGGACAAGCAGCTCATTGGCCTCATATATATCCTAAATCAGATTCACATACCATTGAAGCTGGATTAGAAGTGCTTCTAATAGATGGGACCTATTTGGAGGCTCATATCCTCCCTATGCCCAAGGCACACTGCTAAATAAAGCAGTGAGCAATTTTCCTAATTTGTTAGGTGACCAAAAAAGTAATGAAGGATATAACATATTATAGGATTCCACTTGTGCCACTGAGACTTGAATTCAGCAAACAAGCTGACCATTCAGCTAGGAGCCAGCATAAATACTTTCCCTTGGGATCTCAGGTGACTTGCTACCCTTTTCATTTTAGAAAGATGAATTGATCACCTAGAGTTGGTTGTCAGGCACTTGTTAACCTCCAGCATAAGTAACAAGAATAAGCTAGGAGAATGTCATGGCCACCACTTTCAAAAGAATATAGAAGAAAACAAGTGTAGAAGTACCAGCAGATGCTGCTGTTTAAAGACAAAGTATTCTATCAGTAAAGTGCAATCTTATCAAAGTGAGACATACTCAGAGTCAAGTATACAAGATTTCTCCTACACAGTAGCAGTTTAAAAAAACTTTCAAAACTTTGGATTGAATTAGCTTTGAATTCAGGAGTATAGTTCACCTAGTACTCTGCAGGTAAAATATGGTGCTGAAGTTACCGGTAGCTAGAGCTCTAACTCAAATTAACTTCATTGTGGTTGGCTTGGAGCTATACAAGATGAAGAGTCAAAGAAACAGAGGTATGGAAGGGAAGGAGTAAAGCAAACCATACTAAGATGAAATTTAGATTTTTGTCTCTCTGCAAGGAAACTGCACTGTACAAACCAGAAATTGAGGAATGGTGCCTAATACATGAAACTAACTGCAAGACCTGTATTACTCTAGGTGCTTGTGTATTTAAGAACTACATCTACAAATGTAATTTTAAAAGCCATTTGCACACACTATTAAAAGAGAGAGAACCCTGGTACCAGTAACAAAGCAGAAGTTCTGCCCATGAACCCATTAGGAGAGGTTTCCTGTGTTCAAGAAAGGTGCACTTCCAGATGCCCTGAGTAAACAGCAGTCAGTCATACAAAACAAATCACTTACAGATATAGAGTGAAAGCCAAAACCAACAGTACTTTGATTGATTGAGTAGCAGTTAAAATAATTTCTGATTCATACATGAAAGACGGATATTTGGTCTTGAAAAGTCTGGGTAAAGAGCAAGAAAATTTGAGAGATCAAAATAATTAAAAATTGAAGGATTCATATTAATATCAGGATTTAAGTTAGATCACCAGAATGAAAACAGTGATTAAAGGAAGGGGAAATCACAAAATAAGTGATTCAATCTAGAGCACTGGAGTTGAAAATACGAGGACAGTTTTGTAGAGATGACTTATTTCATTGTTTCTACCTTTAGAGCTGCTGGCATGGATGAAACTTGGTTTGTTTGATGGGGGCAGGGGCTGGCTTTTTTTGACAGTAGTACTGTTGGCATTGACAGGAGATGACTGGAATGAGTTGGAAAGAAAGATGCCATCTGAAACTGGGCGAGGCTGGCGGGAGGGCTGCTGTGGCTTAAGGGTGGCAGGAGGAAAGTCACCATAAGATTTTCTTGTGCTGGAGTACTTATCCTGACCTGCTAGATTGGAATCCTCCTCCTCATCATCATCATCATTGTATGCAACAAACTTGGCAGTATAAATCGTGTCAGGGGAGAGGACCTGTGTTTTGAGGTAAGAGGTGTTTCGCTGAGGTGGGGGAGGAGGAGCGTTAGATGAAGGGGTTGGGGATGGGAGTTCATATTCCCGTGGAAGTGGAGGTCTGTACAGACCAGGCTCGTCAGGTTCCAGCAATCTTCGCTCAGCTTCATCGTGCTGCCTGCGCCTTTCAGCCTCTAAGCGACTGTAATACTCCTCTTCCTGGCGCCTCTGAAAGCCCAGAGGAAACAGAAACACAGCGGTCAGACATCTCAACCCGCAGGATGTAACATTTCCATCGCTGAGCTACAAACATCTTCCGTCTATCTTTTCTGTCTCCTTTTCTAGCAATAAGCAGGGCATCTAGATGGACTCGTACAAAGAGTATTTACTACTAAGAGTGAATGATTTTCGTGGGTGCACTGGTGTTTGGCCAATGGTCAAACCGTCATGTTTGCAAAAAACCAGCAGCCATTCAATAACACGGTGTTGCTGTTTATTAACAGATTTACCACTGCCTGTGGTCACTGAAGCAGGTTACTGCCTGTGTAAACTAAGGGCATTCCAACATTTATTACTCAAACTGTAACTATAGTTAATAAGGTGCAGATTTACTAAAAACTGTAGAGAATCTGTGGGAGAGGAAAATAACTAAAATTAACTACCATCTTAAAAAAGGAACTTTGTGATTTTGTTTCATGCTTATACAATGTAAATTAGTCAACATAGTCCTGGAATAGATGACTCCTGACAAAGTTTTCTGTATAAACACCAGGAAAGCTACTTTCACACAAAAATCAATTACAAGGAACTTTCCCAAAACAGGCATCAAATAAATGCTGTTTAAAAGCATTTAAAACAGAAACAATGCTAATGATATTTATATGAGGTTACTGACCATTTAGAAGGTCATGAAATATCTTCTATGTATTCTTCCTCTTTCAAAGACTGTTCTGTTTTTAAACTAAATAGCATTTAATTCTGTTCAGCTCTTGTCTCAAACACATTGTAAATGAATACAAGGGTTTATTCAGTAGTTTGATAACAAATGAGGTGTATTTGGGAACTGTATGTATGTTACAAAACCCTTGGGGTATAAGCATAGTATAACTTCTGTTGGGAATATATGACATTTGGAATAACCATCATTTCTGGTGTTAATCCACATGTTAAAAAAAAATCCGTCTTATCTGCTTATCTGTCCAACACTGAGTCAGTTATCCTGAAAAAAAAAAATTCATACATCTGTTCTTGTTCACCTACAGTAAAGACATGAGACTCATCTCCTTGTACTGCTCTCTAAAATCATTTAACTGATGGCACTGAGTTCTGAGTTGGTAGAAGTATCTCAGTCAATATCTGTCAGTGAAAACTCTTTCAAGTGTGACCCAACTGTCATTTGGCTGCATCATTGTCACAAGTTAAGAAAGCCATAGTTGTTTTCTCTTGGTTGCATTTTTAAGCTCCCCAAAGTATACTTTTAAATACTTTTCTCATTCCAGATACACCTTCCTCACTTCTCTCTTATTACCACCTCTTCCACTCATCAACCCATGCTGTTTATGGGAAACAATTTAACAAAGCTTAAAAAATAGATGAACATAGTTAATATATCTAAGGTTTGGGGGGTTTTTTAAATGTATTTGCTCAGTCTTCCAAGATAACTTTAAAAGCTAGCCTTCTTTCTTCTACTAAAGGCAAACTGAACAGAAGTAACTGCTTTCTCAAGGAAGAAAAAGGTCTGGAACATGCTAAGTCAAGCAAGTTGCTTTGCCTTCTAGTTTTATCAGTTAAGCTTCTCATATTTATGTATAATGTTTCAAAGGAACCTACAACCCTGAATTTTTATAATTTGACTGCACACTTATCTGCTGAAATTTTTTACTTGCTTTCTAGAAACCACTTCCCTCCCACAGTCCAAACATAATAAACAATATGGAGTATTCATCATTAGTTCACTGTATTTCATACTTCTCTCTGTATCTATATTAAAAAATATCTATGTTAAAAAATATTAAGAAATATCTAAGTGCCATCTCTGAGACACAGGAAAACCCAACAGCACTAACCGTGCCATGATAACAAAGAAGGTGTTCAATTTATGTTGGGAGCTGAAAGGAAACAGGAAGTACCTGATGTCTTCCATAATTTTCTGAAAGGCTCTGAAGGTAAGAGCCTTGCCACTGCCAAAAACCTTCAGGCACTAAGCCTGCAGTACTATTTCTGCAATACCAGTCAACTGCAGCCAGCAGGAATGGGCTGTTTCTTTAATTACTTTTTGCTTTGGATTGGACAAACTGAAGCCTTGGGCCATGATCCTTATCACGAAGGGCTACAGTGTTTAAACCCTGCTGACCCAACACTGAGCTGGAAGTGGCCAGGCTGAAGAGGAAAGGCCTGCAAGAACCCCTGTGGCACTCAGAAGACCACAACCTTTTCTTCAGCCTCTCTCCTGGTCCGCTCCTCCTCTTGCTGTCGGCGCTCTTCTTCCTGCCTGGCCCTGTCTTCTGCTTCTCGTTTCCGCATTTCTTCCAGTTGCTGCTGCCGTCGGCGTTCTTCATCCTGTAACTAACAGAGACAATTTCAATTGGTCACTCACATGGGTCAAAAAAATGTAACCAAATACTGGCATCTAAAAATAACTCATTCAGCAGAAAATGCTGTGCTACAGATCCATCAATATAATTTCCAGCCATTATGAGTATGCTTTGTTACACTGGCTTGCCTAAAATCCCTATGGGGGAAAAAAACCAAGCAAACCAGAGGTGCACAAAACTACATACATAAAAGCACAAAATAACAGGGAGATATTTTTAGCAGTCATGTATGAACCCCCAGTAAAAGACTGAGATGATTCATGCTCCAAAGAGCTTCAACAACCGAAATCTCACATAGGTACAGTAAAGTGAAGTTAAATACTTGGAACCAACAGTACCCAGGCTCCAGCAGTCAATTGTTTTTTTCATTCTGGATTAGAATTTAAGCACCGGAAAATCATGACTCATTAGTCAAAGGGTCAATCCATTTAAAGTAACAGGCTCATTCGGCAAGTCTGCCAATAGTCTCAGGAGATAAATAAAGTCTCCCACTGTATCTGCAGCAGATGTGTTTTGGAAAAAGCAGAGTGAAGGAAAGAAAACTTTTGACTAGTGGAATTAAACAGCTTACAAGAACAGCTCATGTCCAATGGACAATGCTGGTTTATATATAAGCATGACACTGCACAGATAGGAAAACTGAGCACAATCCAAACTTTTCATGACTCTTTAAAGCTAACAGTATATAAGCCCTTGATGGACAGGAATATTCACTGGCACAATAATACAAGTAGAAATTAACTGGAATACATGCTGTTATTTCTTACTGTAGCATATATTTCAAAGCAATTTTTTTCCTCCACACATTTTTTTATCCTTATTAGTATAAATCAACAAATGATTTGATCTTGCTGCATGTAACAGGGATACTTTACTCCTGGATTTTATTTTATAATTCAATTTCACTTACAGGAAAAGACCCTTAAGACACAAAGCTGTACAAGAGAGAAATTAAATCTTAATAGACTTTGTGAGGACAGCCTTCATGTAAGTATCTTCCTTCCCAATTAATTAATTTTTTTTTTAAAGGTCTAAACAGTTTGGCTAATTTTCTTACAATTACTTCCCCCAACTGTTCATTTTTGGCATGAAAGCTAAAGAACAAAATTAATCAATTTCATTTAGGCACTAATTTGGTGAATGTTTTCTAGAGGATGCTACCTCCAAGTAAATTCCCCTTATTTAGGGCTAAAAATTTGTCATTCCTAACTGAAAATGGCAAACATAAAGATCAAGCTCAGTTTGCACTGTAGAGCAGGGAACAGAACAGTTAAGCAAGTCCCTGTCTGGATTCAAACTTCTTGTCTTAGTTATTAGAAAGACATTACTTTAGCAAAGGAGATAATATTGCTGTCAAAAGGAAAGACAGCTAGTAATTCACGAGTTTATACAAGAGAAGTTATTTCCTTTTAATAAAAAAATAAAAGGGCAAGCAAAAACTGCATGGTGAGAAAATACAGGAAAATTCCTGTCCCAACTACATTTAGAAAAACACCCTGAATATGGTAGTTTTACTGCTCCCAGGTTATGGCATGGATGCCTTACTGCTTAGCAACAAATATTCCTATTCAAAAGCACTTAAACAAGAAAGAATTTCCAACTGAATTAAAGAGAAAGTAAGACTGGTTTATTTAGTTGTCTTCTGACCATAACTAAAGAAAGAAGGCAAAAAGCTGCCCACCTGGAACTGTTGTTAACACATGAATCATAAGAATTGTGAAGACAACTGTATCCAGGTCAGAGGCTATTCTAAACATAATACCTATAGGAAAATGGCTAAAATTATATGGAAGGCAGAGGTGAGAATACAGCAGCTATTAAGAGATGACATTTCATTTCTTTGTGATCAATAACTAGTTTCTTTGGAGCATTCCCAGACCAAGGCAGATAGCAGTGGGATGATGAGGTATGCCAGGGCACTTGCAGGCATTTGTGTCTGTAATTCTGTGTGTACAACAGTACCCAGTTCTAACCTCACCCCAAATTTTCAAGATGCAAAGGAAAATCAACTTGGCATGCCATTTCTAGTGAGAAGGCTGTAAGATTCCCAGGGTGAGTATTTTGATTGGATGCTTCTCTATCCCAAACAGTTTTCCTCTTGTTCAAAAGTCATGTTTTCACCTGATTTACTGTACCCTCCACCTCTCCTCCAAAAGCATGTCTTTATATTTTAACAGGGAAGAACAGCTAATTCGTACAGCCAGAGTAATGGAAAGAGCATTCTCCCAGCTGTAACTGAGCAAAGCAGCTGAGCACAAAGCACCAATTCTTTTCACCTGCTCTGACCCATCTCTACTGCAAAGCCACACAACTTTGTCTCCCTATTGCCAACATACACTCACAGCACTGCTCCCAGCAGAGCAAAGAAGTCCACCTTTCTTCTGAGCTATTGCTTCTTGTAAAGGGCAATATCAGTGGGCTGATCCTATCAGGAATGTTAAGATATTCACAGGACTGGAAGGCCATTCTGAAATCCAGGAAGTCTCAAATTTCAAACGACGTTCATTTCTTCAAGCACTGCTTAGAACACTCTAAAATGTTCCAGGAGAACTTTAAATTTATACCTATTTATTTAATGACAGCTAAAAAGCTAGGTCAAACCTCATAGTGGTCTGGGAATTTTAAAAAAAAAATGCTACCTAAGCTGGCAATTCTTGTATTAACTGTTCAGTCACTTTCCTTCAACCTTGTAATTAGCAGAACAGCTATCAACAATGCTCACCCCTAGACATACAAAAAGAGCATCAAACATGAGAAAGTTTTGTTGGTTTCTTTGTAAGAAACAAAGTAGCAATTACTTGGGTATACAAAGTGACATTGTTTAGATGCATTTAGGTCTCCAAAGTCACATGAATGGGATAAAAACCATGAAATTATGGAAAAGTGGTATTTGCAGGGAGTAGCGTTCAACTATTTCAGAATTAGCTTGTTGCCTTTTTTTAAAGCTATACTTATGAACATAAATCACTGACTAATTAGGCCATGCATCCATCCAGCCCAATATTCTGCTGTCTCTGACCATGGCAAGAATAGTTGCACATGAGCCTGGCCTTTTTTCTTCTACTATTCCCTGGCACACTACTAGAGATGTCAGCTGGTATGGCCTTGTGTAATCCTCTGAGTAGCTGTTTGCAGGCACGACTTGTATGGATTTGTCTAATCCATTTTCAAGCTCATGATACTGTCTGCCTTCACCAACCTCCTGTTGCTGAAAGATCCAGATGTTTGCAGTCTGCTTGGAAAAGTACTTTATCTATCTAGTTGCAGCCCCAGTAATCAAGGTTTGAGAAAAAATTACAGGTGTAGCAATAAAAAAATATTGCTAAGATACCAAATCTGAAAAATCCATGACTCCTGGGCTTGTCCATTAATTCAAAGGTGAAATGCTTCACCACTTCCACTGCTGTAAACTGCTTAACTCTCATAATACACAGATACAAAACTAAAATCCTTAGATTTTAAAAGTTACCTGAAGTATTCATTTTAAAAGGTGATCTTTTTCATAAGGCAGTGCTGAATATCCAAATTCGTATTTTGAACCAGCACATTTACAGTTTTTTCAAGCAGCACAAATTAAATTTTACTAACAGGACATGGAAGCATCACCTTTCTTTCAAACTGGTACACTAATTATACACAAATTGACTTTGAAGGAGATGCATTTCTGCTCTGTAAGACTACAAACCTCCTTTCCCATGTCCCCATGTCCAATAAGTGCAATAAAATATAGATTTAGCTGCAGTCATAGCAATTACTGCTCCAGTTTGAAAGCCTGTCATGTTGCAAGAGAATAATATTCATCAATTGAAACTGAAATTATATTGTAACTTAATGATTGCATGCTTATGCAACCAACTTGGAAATATCAGTGCAAAAGTAATTTCTGAGTTTACAACCCATTTTTATGTTAATGCTAAAATGAAACACCTGTAACACCTGCAAACAACAGGGTGTCAGCATGTGCTGAAAAAGTATGCTGTACTATAATGCTCTCAGTACAATTTCCCTTCAGACTCGGAAGGAAGTGCTCTTAGAGGTCTTCTAAAACCTGCATGGGTGGGAAAGGGAAAGGAAACAATCTTACCTCATACACTGTTCATTCAAAATTATTAGCAAGATTATATAAACAAAATTGCACAAAACAGCAGATACAGTTTTATGTTAGACCATTGCTGCAATAAATAAATCAAGTCTGCAAGCAGAACACAACATCTAAGAGGAAGGAAACACAGGGAAAGGAATCACCACATCTGAAAACATTCAAAAGCATGCTTGCAGTTAACTTACTGCTTACTGTATCATAATGATCTTGGAACACCCAAAGATGCCAAATCATCATCCAAAGCACATAGGGTTGTTATTATTAATAATAAGAAATTGAAATGGAAAAGAGATATTGAAGAGAAAGAAACAAACATACCAAATCTAGAACAGAGATTGCTGGCACAGCAGTCTGCTGCAGGTAGTAAGAAAGGGGAAAAAAAAAGAAAGATGCACAGTGTAAATAAAGATAGTTAGATTTATGCTATTTCAAAAGCATTTTCTTTTACTTGTTTAGTTGGCTGCTTTAGAATGAGGAACTGAATGGACATAAATGTGAAATACAGAAATGAAAACTAATAATCCAAAATTTTTATCAGTATCGACTCATGCAACACCTCAGTAGTTCTGCAGAGATGCTACTTAACTGCATCTCTAACAATGAAATGTAACCAAAATGCAAACATAAATTCAGTTCAAGACAACTGTTATTTTTTAGTTTCAAAACATTCCAAAAAGCTGGAAAAACTTCATGCACAAATAGTATTTTAAAGCCAGCAGCTGCAGGGAAGCTTAATATTGTTATGCAATACAACTGGCTTTTTTTTTTTTTTNATGGCTTTCTTAGCCTTGCCACAGTAACATTTTTAAGACACTGTTTGTTAAATGGCAGTACTACATTAATTTTTTATGCCCATAGGTAACTGTCTATGTGCCACCAATTGCCTGTTAGCAGTGCTGGACTTTAGGGCAAACCTGTTGCCAAATATATGTTTCAGTTTTCCTTTCTTCAGTTTCCAAGTTTGAGGTATCTATGGTTTTACACAGTAATAAAGTTAGGCACAAGAAAAAAAAAGGAAAGCAATGCAGACTGCAGCGAATATGAGAAGAGTAAGGTTAGGAAATGAAGCTGCCAAAACAATCCTGAACTCAAATCCTACTCAAGCCACTAGCTATTTCTGAATGTCAAAACAAGCATGTCCAAACATTTCTCAGGAATTAAACATTGCTTATCACAGAATTAAGTCAACTTTTCAAGACAAACACACAGAAGACACTGAACATATTACAGAGCTAGCTTTTAAGCCTGGAAAAGCATAGCTATTGGTATGTAACTTGGGAATCCACGCTGTTATTCAGAAAAGAACAGATTTTCCTATAGAAACTTTTTCTCAATAACAGTAGATTTAGCAGTCTTGGGAGACAACAGCCACCAGAAACAACGGTTAAGAATTTCACCGTACTATTCAGTTGTATTATCTTATTATACATATTCTGAGTTTTCACAGAACTGAAGCTAAGGTAAGCAAACCTCAGATGCTGATTGAACTGGATACCATGAAAAATTTAGGCCAGCAGGACTTGGGAGCTCTAGACAGGGTGAATTAGCTATTATACTCAAACCCACATGGCTCAAGCAATGCTCCCTCCACTGCTGAGGTCAGCACTGAGGGGTGGTAAAGGTAGAGGTAGCAGCTGAATCAGACCAGCAAGTTGGAATGTCTGTTCAGCTCACTATTCCCTGGAAACAGTATGCATTCAGTGTTTGTGTTCATGTCCCAAGACTATAAATAAAAACTTCTAGAGGTAAATACACTGGGGAGGGGAGGGAGAAATCACACTATTTTTATTCCTGATTCTCCTACAAACTTTCACAATTTCAAACTGTTTTGCTTACCTTTCTGCAAGCAAATTTCTGCTATATTTTACCTTCTAACCATACTCTATAGGTACATGGCAAAAACACTTTATCCAAAGGGAACTTTTCTCTCCACAAAACCAGAAAAGTAAATTCAATCACTAAATTGAATTCTATAAAAGGTAGTTTTGATATTTTCATAATTTAACATTACTTAACTGATGAAACCACTCTAAGTTATTAATTCTAAAATTCAAGCCATTTAGGAGTCATCCTCCTTTACCCTCTAAGAACATCGAAATACCCAAAGCACGAAAACCCACCAAGCCAGAAATTTAGAGTATGTTTTTTCTAGAAAGGATTATCCCCTTTTACCCTTGCTCTTCTCTCTGCCTCCAGTCGCTGCATGATGAGCATAGTATCCACCTCATCATCCTCCTCCTCATCATCATCTTCATCCTTTTGCTTTGATTCTTGCAGTCGCTTTTGGAACTGCCACTCAAGCATGAGTTTGCGGAGGCGGTCGTTTTCTTCCGCTGTACGATCAGGCTTGTTCTGAAGATCCTGAATCTCTTTGCTCAGCATGTCCACAATGTGCATCTGCTGCTGCTTCTCCAGTTTCTCTTTCGCATCCCGTTTCCACGGATCTGGAGAGAGGCTATCACCAGAGGACAATTCTTCCTTGCTGATAGTAATGTACTGCAGATCTCTCCGCTCAATAGTCCGCGGCTGCTGCTGGGGCTGCAGCTCTCGAATCACTGTTTCTTGAGGTCTCTGCAAAGTTGAGGGTTTTTCTGCTTTCACTTGTTGAAGGGAGACGGGAGGAACCACAGGTTGAGCAGGAATCAGCGGCTGAGAACGCATTTGGCCCAGTTTTCTCTCCTGCTCACGACGTTTCCTTTCTCGTTCTTCTTCCAAACGTGCCTTTTCCTTTTCATACCACCTCTGATGCTCTTCTCTTTTTTTACGCTCAGCAGCAGCTATCTGGGAGGATGCTTGTGCTCCTACCTGATTTGGAGGAGGAGGGGGAGGCAGAGGCAAATCCATTTGTAGTTCATCAAATTCGGCAGCATAATGCACAGGAGGAGGTGGTGGTGGAGGGGGAAGATCTGTTCTGATGGGCTGGGAAATGGCCACTGGAGTCGGCTGGCTGGTGGCTGGAGTTTTCCAACGGCCAGGTCCACTTTTAGTTAAACAAGAACCGGGTGACACTGGTTTGGAGGAATGGTTCAGGTGTTCCTGGCTGGATGTACTAGAATCCACAGATGAATTCATCCACTGATCGCTGTCTGACTTCCGATCAATGTACTCCACATCCTTCCGTATAACAACTTCCAAACGATTCCTCTCTGGCTGGAAAACTTTGTCTCTGAGCTCTTCCTGGGAGCGAGCTACACGCTGAAAAATATTAAACAAGGCATGTGCATCACGGTTCATCCACATTAAAACATATTTTTAAATGGCTTACAAAACACATTCTTATTACTGAAGGTAATTACTTTTAACAAATTTCAGCATTTCCATGCTCAGTAGGTTTCCCAAAACCAACAATAAAATATTCTTCTCAGTCTTCTTAACTCATTCAAGCGATGGAAGACTTAGCAAGCTCCTGGGAACTGCCTGGTAACTAGATTGGGAGGAAGGATGAATGCAAAATGGAGTTTAAGCTGAAAACCTCCCCAGCTCACAGAGTTTCTCAGGACTATCCCTGACACCCCCTCCCCCACATGTGAGTATGAGAGTCCTGGTAGCTCTGAGCAGCGGCTCAGTCACACCAGCCCCGCCATTCAGGCTTCAGCTGGCTTCACTGAACATCTTTCCTATTGGGAAAGCAAACAGAAAGGCTGCAGAGAGAGAGAGAGAAGAGCGTCTCTGCCTGCCCTCCTCCATTAACAGGCGAGATTCCCTGCAGGAAGCTCCCATTACTAATGCAATTCAGGGTACAGAATGAATCCATGCAGGCAGTCCAATTCTACCTGCTCCTAGAACATGAATATAACGGTCTGAGATTTTTGTCACTTTAGTGCATCGAGTCTTTCTTTTTCTATAGAACCTGTGTGTCCCATTGCCCTGAACAACCACCTGAAAAGGAATACTGGACCATAAACCAGGATTATTAAATCTGTTAATGATTTTCTTGAAGCAAATATTCATACTTCGAATGTTAGGCACTGAACACATAATGCACCAATTATCAACAACCAGAGAAGACTAACAAAGCAAACTCCTTTTATTTTCCTCCATCAATGACCTTAACCACGACCTCTAAAGAATGCCTTCTTTGAGAGGAACAAGTGTATTTTTTATGCTCTATTAGTCCAGCAGAGCTGAACACACAGTTATTTGTGTTAGATTTGCTGTAAAGATGCACCTAGCCAGAGTTTGCTGATGCCTTCAGAACTGAAAACAGGCATTTAGCAGCCTTTTTTACAAGCCCAATTCTCTCTGCAAAGATTAAAGTGGATTTTTTTTCTTTTTTTTTTAAATTTTTCTTCTGTTCTCTTCTAATTCTCAACTATTGTCTGGCAGGGAGAAACTATGAACACTTTCAGTGCTTGTAAGGAGTTAAAGCTTCTATTTTGCTTTAGCAAAATCCTTTTCTGCCCTGCCTTCAGCCTTAAGGCTATAGCTCAAATTCAGTGTCTTCTGTCAACAACTTTAATAGATGGCCTTCATCTTTACCAGTCTTAACCACCTCTTCTAAGCTACTCAAGCTTGTTTTAAGTAGGGGAGAGATGCATGTCCAGGCAGCAATTATCATAGAATTCAATTAAGACAAATGGGTAGGAACCATTCTCTGGAGACACCCCTCCCTTCTCCCATCACTGACAGAGAGTACGTAGATGTTAACTGTGCAGATAAGATTGAGATGAAATCATGAAATGTGGAAGAGTTAAGCATAGAAATTCAGTAAAATATTTCCATATCTCTTTGCCACAGTCATTTGACTTGCAGCATTCCCTTTCAAAATTACCATCCTACTTTGAGAAAAACACCTATTTTTAACAGCCCAAATTATAAGAATTTAATAGCTATAAAACTAAAAAAAACAATAAAAAAGAATTTTTACTGGATTCACTTGCCCATACATGTGTGAGCAACCACTAAAAAATTCTTTCTTTGCTTACTTAGAATCCCAAGACAATTTACACAGCCCTTTTCCAAAAGTAAAAACAAGTCTGGTGTAAGGCTCTGCTCATATCACTAATTAAGAAATACAAAGGAAAAAAAAAAAAGAAAACAAACAAACAAACAAAAAAACCCTCTTTATATTTTTAAGTCTGGTGGATTAGAGCAAGAAGATCATCCAGTAACTAGATTTAGTAGATCTAGGTTTAATTTCCTGCATGGATTTGAGTGAAGTTCACACTAACAGGGGGAGAACAACACCGTGTTTGATTTTCTAGAAGTAGGATGGGTGTAAATTCATTCCATGTCAGGATACATCTACACTTTGATAATAGATATAATTTGAAATTATGTATTTCTTTTTTTAACTAGGAACAGGCAATGTGTTTCAGTGAACACCTTGGATAGATCTCAAAGTACTGTTTGATTTCAATTTTATTACTTTATCACTTAAATAACACACCCTTCAGGCAAACATTTTCCACATCAACCTACTTGGAAGAATGAAGATTTAGTTTGCCCTTCAGAAAACCACAAAACATTTTACGAGACGAACACTACTAGCACTTACACCCCATTACCTCTAACGGGATTAATATACCCCAGATAACAGGTCTGGAGAACATGGTAACAAATTCTGTGAAAGCAAGGGGGGGGGAAAAGGCAAAATGAGAAGGAAAAAAAACCCAACAAACCCATAGGGTTCCTGAACCCAAGCCTATCTTGGCAAAAGTATAGTTGTTCCTGTCTTATGGTATAGTTATAGAGAGCTGACTACTCTGAAAAAAGTCTCTAGCAGTCCAGGAATGGAAAGCAAGCAGTTTCTTTCCGGTTTGTTTCCCTATACTGAAAAAAATTACTTCTCACCTGCATGGTAGTATTGATAGAATGATTACTTTCTGCCTGGAGCTGTGGTTTTTCTTCATAATTTGGCCACTGACTCTGAGCTGGACCCATTCGATCCTGGGACTTTGAAGCTGGGAATGTGAAATATTCTCTAGTATAGGTCTGTGTTGGGATAGGATAAGCTTCAGGTCGTGGTGGCAGAATCTGTTCCTGAAAAAGGGAGGAAAAAAAAAAGTAGAATTCTCTAATCACATAGTTCTGTATGGAAGATTGTTCTAAACATGCATTTTCCAAATATTTTCTTTTGGCTCCAAAGAGCATTAGTCATTTGGGACAGGAGATAAAGAGGTTGCCTAGTATCAAATATAACTGTGGCTATGACTCATGTTTTTATGGTCTCAAAGCGAGTATGCAATATTGTACAAACCTAAGAAATGACAAGGGCAACTTCATGAACAAAATCTAATGAAATCATTGAAAATTGTCTCAACCTTTCATTAGCTGTAAGAAGCAAACCCCCACCCAGTCACAGGCACCAGCACTGTGGTCAAATAGTTCAGTAAGACACCGGTTTGACTCAAGCAAATTGACACTATTGATAGATAAAGAAAATTTAATAGCCAGCATTTTGCTTGCCACTTCTGACCTCTGTACAAAGATTTCCAGTAGAGACTGAGGTTATTTTGGTGGTAGTTCCAGATGCATAAGCATTCTTTCCCCCAGGGCTTGGAGGCTGATCTGTTGGAAAGTTGAAGGAAGCATTTAAACGACTCTTAATAATAATTTACAGAACTTAATAAAGACTTAATAAAGTAACAGTGTTAATAAAGTAACTACCATTTTGTCTTTAAGTAGCTCTAGCAAGAGGCTTGTTCCAATGTTACCACTACACTGGTATTTTAAACTTAATCCATTTTTAAAAACAATCACCCCCTTTTGAATACAACAGCCTCTAAAACTACTAGAGAAGGCATCTATCCCCAACAGAAAGATAATTTTTCTTACTTGCTACATTGGGACTGGAACGATGATCAGCTCTGTTCTTCATCAATCTGTCATCCCCTGGCAGCTTCTTTGGTTCACTGTATTCTGTCCAGGGCAGCTGAGGACTCTCGGGGGATCCATTTTGCGTGGAGTTGTTGTACAGCTCAAAACCTTCGCTCTTTGGTCGGGGTTTACCTGAGCCACGGCGGTCAGAAACTGTAACAGTTGGACATGGAGTTTCTCCTTTCACTTAACTACTGCCTACTGTAGTTTTTTTTCTCCAAACCAGAGCTACCTTGAGCTTATATTTAAAAATTAAGTTCCCAGCAAAGCAGATGCTAGATTTAAAAATCCTTATTCAAATATGCAATCCCAATCTTGCAACAAATAGAGAATTCCTTCAATCTGTATTCTTCAAAAGAACTTCTGACAAGGTAGCACAAAAACTGGAAAAACTAAATGTTATACTGTAAGGTCCCTGGATGACTGAGGCATATGGCATCTGGGATGGTGCTGTCAACTGTGATAATAAGGATTTGTTATTTTAACCCATTCTTTCCTATACTGTGGTACTACCCTGTATGTAGAAAATGTCTTCATTGACAAAATTATTTCCTTTACAATATTATTTTATATTGGACATTAATAAGTCTTTTCTTAGTACCCTGAAGTAGGATGATAAAATAAAACATTGGAGAAGCATCCAAGAACTACTTATGATCAGACATTGAAACTTATGGAGATATGTTTCAACGTGTCTAGTTTAAAAAAAAAAATTAAAATTCAATGGCAAAATACATTCCAGGGCTTCTGTTTACATTTATTTCTCTCCTACTAATTCCACTGCATTCTCTGGTTACAAGGAAAATATTCTGAGAGGAGGGTAGCTCTTATGAAAGGGACAAAAAATGCCATTAGGTTTAATGCCCTTTATATTCATTGTATTCCATTTGTTAAAATAAAAATAATTCAAGTCAGAATTCTGTTTAAATGCATAATTAAATTTTGAAAGGTACATGTGCAAAGGATATATTAATTACTAGACTAGGGAAATTTCAAGCAGTATCTAAAATGAGATGAATTTCTGATAAGAAAGGAAATTTCTTTTTTTTTTTTTCTGTGCAATTATACTTCTTTTTTGTTTTAATATTATAGTAATACTTGGTAGGACACTGTAAATTATTATATTTTCTGCATTCTTATAAATGCAGAAAGCAGACTTACAAAGCTGTTATTAACATCAATATAAGTATCTTTACCTCTTTGCATCATTGGGGATGGCTGATTAAGCAGGGTTGCCAGACCATGGTAAATTGCTCCTTGTTTTGCTACTTCTAATGTTACTACAGAACCTGTCCTAGTCATAAGTTCTGCTGCCCTGCAAAAAAAGGCAGAGAAAATAAAGCAAAATTAAATTAGGCACTGTATTGCTTAGTTAACCCTTATTATCAGTAATCTGTTGCTTAACAAAGCGCTCTTTTTCAGATTAATACTTCAAATCACTTTTAAAAAAATAACAAGATAATGACAAGAAGATGTGCACAGACAATACCTACTGGCAAAAGTACTACTAATTTCCAGTTTCTGCTTCAAAGGTCAAAAGCCAAAATATTTAAAATTAGAGTTAAATAAAGATTGTTCAAAACCAAAATCCAAATATATACAATCTCTTCTATATTGATAACCTGTATCATATGAAGAGAAAATAGTACACAAGCAGTTTGTTACTAAGGTTATCCACAGGCAGTTATCAAATGCCAAGACAAAGTCTAAAGTGTAAAGAAAATGAGCTTCTGCCCATTTTGGTACGTTATTAAGCTAACATTTTCTTCACATAAAAACAACCAAGGAAAGCATTCCGTACCTCTCCTGGGACAGGCCCACCAAACTTCGGCCATCCACACTAAGCAACTGATCCCCTGCGGCCAGACGACCATCCTGAACACGTGTTCAAGAGAAGAAAATTCATATACCAATGCTAACGTGATCTCCATTAAAGTAATCATTCACATAAACTAGTAAACAAAGGATTTTAAAGCATTTCTAAAGGCTCTTTCTACTTTTGAAATTGATGATTAAGAATATTACTAACCACATCTGCAGCACCTCCTTTCACAACAGACTTGACATATATTCCAAGTTTGTCTTGACCAGCACCCTACAGAGAAAGAGGCATTAATTTAGTTAATTTGTATTTGATTTTTTAAGCACTCCACAAACTTTAATCAAAATTTTACATGGCTAAGTAAATGTCTACTTTCTCATTACTTTTATATATTTTCAAACTGGAGAAAAACCAATTATACAGAGAAGCATTATATTCAATTAAAGTCATATAAAAATTTAATATTAGGCCTATTAAAACTGCAAGCTTTGTTAGAAGCAAAGAATATTTGGTCTTAATGCAAGTTTGAATAAGAAAAAATATATTAACTAAAACTTATACTTTAGAAGTTTGCTCTAGTCCCCTTCTAGTAAGAAATACTTATTTGCACTTTTACATACATGTTGTTATTTATACCTCTTTGTATTATGTTTTTAAAGAGAGCATTGTACCCCAGTGAAACAAGGTAAATTGCAGATTACATGAAAAAGGAATAGAAATGTGTTTTACATTCATTAGGACTGTAAAGGAGCCAGTGTAAAGGAATGAAGAGTGCCTCTAGCCTTACATAAACAAGTAAAGCAGATATAAGTATTTTAGAATTGACAGAGCCAATATTTAAGCCTACTGCAAAACCATGCAATTTTGTTCATAAAACATCTTTCTCAAAAGTGTTCTGCTACATTTTGAAGGACTCTTAACAGTGAACTTATTGCAAGACAGATACCAACAGATACCAAGATACAAGAATGAAAGCATCTATTCAAGCCATGCTGTTGTGTCATCCACATGCTCCAATGTACAAGACACCACACAAATCAGTCCAAATGTTAGTATCATAAACTTTTAAATTGTCTCTTATAGTATAAGACTATTACTTGTCATTTATCTATAGCAAACAGTACTGTTTTAATCTGCAAGTCACTTAGGAGAGTGCTAGGTATGTTTTCAACAGAGCACAGACCTAATTGTAACATCATTTTTCTAATGTAACCCCCCAGGTTGGTTTGACATTGAACATACAGCTTCCTCCTTTTTTTCCCCTCCTCCTTTTTCAAATCTTTTCTTTTGGCAGCAAAAACATGCATTGCTCCCATTGTAACAATAAAGTAAAATAAGAATCAAGATTATTCAAAAGCTAGTGTTACACAGACATGGTTTTCTACACAAGTGAAAGATCTATTTTCATTAAGTCTTAGGTTAATCCCAAATGTTTACACAAAAGCCGCAGAAAAAGAATTCCTTCAAGTCTTATGATTCCAGATTAACATTCTATGTGCCCAAATTTTTCATAATAATTGCTTAAGCCATACTTATGGATAAAAAAGAAGAAAAATGCAAAAAAGTAACTGAAATATGGATACTTTCTGTGTCTAGAAAGAATACAATTAAAAGAATTTAGTTCCTTTTTGGCTTTTCTTAAAGAGCTCTAAAGAAACATTGCCATAACTGCAGAATAATTTTAACTTCATACCAGAAAAACTGGCTAAAGTTATGAGAAACACAAGTCAGAAGACAGCTAGATAAATGTAATGGAAAATAAAATCATGCTTCATAAATCTCTTCTTCTTCCTCCCAAGCAACCAAGATGTATATGAGGAAAGATGATCTAGCTGAACACCTAGACTTCCAAGACGGACATCACAAGATCTTTTAGCAGGAGTTCTTCAAGAGTTCAAGGTAACACACAATAAGAAAAAGCTTGTCCTTTTGTGTTAATACCAGGTTCAATAATGGATCTAAAGTTGTTAGTTTTCACAAGGAATGGAAGTTCACAGAGGAGCCCTATGTGAATGCGCTGTTCACCGTGCTCATACATGTTCCAAAAAAAGGGCAAATAATAATGTAACTAAATGTACCAAGTAAGTGTACCAACAAGATTTGTCCAATAAGTCAAAACCAAGAGTTGGAGATGGATCACATGATGCTGACACTGGATCAATAATGGGGTGAAGATGTACTTCACTGGTTCAAACGTGAAGTAATATTTCAACCTTCTAAGGTGCTGCTTCCCTTCAGGGCACCATTGGCAGAACCAGTTACCACCTTCCCTTGCTGGGAACTGAAAATGAAATGACAGCATTTATATGTCCTTCCTCTGCCTCCAGCCACTGAGTATACTGAAGGCAAGCTCCTTGAATTCAAAGGGCAAAAGGATCAACAGCAACTCATCCACCCACCCTTGCAGTTATAACCTCATGCATCACATCTGTCATTGCAGGAACCAAACAGCAGCTTTTCTAGGTGGCCACACTGACCAAGGATAACCAGATTCCTCTATAGCCACCTGGAATTGACAGCAATTTTATTCAGTCCTAACTTCAAAGGATGCCAGCAGGAGACTCTTCCCCTTAGGTCCAGATATTCAGACAAAGATCTGTCTCATACAGAGATTAGGTAAAAAAAAGCAAACCTTTGGAAGAGCACTGCCACTTGAAACAGTGCACACATTCATCATGCAACTCTGGTACTCATGTACTGCTTCAGACACTATATTCATCCATACACATCAGCTTTCTCACACTTGATTATGACTCTTACTGCACATTAAACAAAGCTGTAGCCTTCTGTATAAGCCTATGATACGTGGCTATATTCTAGATAAGGATGAAATAAATCTTTTCAATTGTTCAAATACCCATAAGTGTGGTTTCTAAGCTGACTTTAACTCCTAAAGTTTAGTCACTGTTTTTAGAGCCATCTTATATCAGCTCAGAAATCTGGAAGCCAGCAAAACAGAAAAGAACAAAGCAGAAACCACCATGGTCACTAAAAATCTATAAGGGTCCTATTTACAAAACTGTTCAGTAGTCTGATTATTCCCTTACAAAACGACACTAACAGAACCATAAGGTTCAGGGGATAACAAGAATCATCAGAAACACGTAATACCTTTCTTGAGAGAACCAGCTAAGCCGACATGGGCTCCCCAGCTCAGCAACAATCAAGGAACTGAAGGCCAGTGGGATTATGAGTTGGACTGATAGAATTTATCATATCTCTAATCGGTCAGTAGAAAATATTTTCTTACTCCTCCTATCACATCTAGCATGTTTTAAATAGTAAAACACAAACAAAAGGCAACGAACCTCCGCCCTGCAAAACATTTTCCATAGGATTTCATAATTAAATTGGATAACAGCCAGGAAAAAGACGGCTGAAAGATGCCAAGTGTAAACAGAATCCGAGATTCTTGGTAGGGCTCTTTGAGGCTTTAGAGAAACAACCAACCAAACAACATAAACCCCGCCCCCCCAAGCGAAACAATACACTCTGAAATTACAGAAAGCTAGAAACCAGGATGAACCACAGAATAGTTGGGGTATAAAAGAAACTTAAAGACCATCTGGCTCCAACCCGCTTTGCACAGACAGGGACACCTTCCAGTAGACTAGGTTCCTCAGAGCCCCATTCAGCTTGGCCTTGAAGACTTCCAGGGATGGGGCATCCACCACTTAGCTGAGTAACCAGTTCCAATCCCCCACCACCCTCACAGTAAAGAAATCTTCTGACCATCTAATGATGGTCATTAGACCATTCTTTTGACTAATGTGAACTTACTCTTTTTCAGTTTAAATCCATTCCCCCTTGTTTTGCCCTTCTAACAAGTCCCACTGCAGTTGTCTGGCTCACCCCCCTTTAGGTGATGGAAGGCCACAATTAGGTTACTCTGGGGCTTCCTCTTCTGGCTGAACAATCCCAATTATCCCAGCCTTTCCTCACAGGAGAGAAAGATCTTTCACTTTTTTTTGTTATGTTCTTTGGCTAAAGGCACCACAGCTGGAAGATACTGTATCAGTCGGATTTCTGCTCGAACTGTGCCTATACTCTAACCCTGACAGTAACTCTTCATTATGATTTAAAGGAGCTGGTTTTACTCCTCATTAGTTCTTTTCCAATGTTTTTTATTATGTCTATAGAGTTTGTCAATCTCTTTTAAAGGAAGTTATGAGCAGATGTCTTAGCTCCAAGTCATCTCACTTAAATACAAAACTAATGCATTTTGAAAGCATAAAAATTATTTTTAAATATATCTCTGTTCAGATTACAAGAAAAAAATCTTTATCAGTTACTACATCTATTCATGTCTTATTAGGACCGGTGAGCTTCTCCTCTAATTCACATGTCATTTAACGTGTTTCTAATGATATATGTGTGCTTTCACAAGCTTGGGAAGACTTTTCACTAAATACCCTTAAAATCAACTCATCACCTTCCCTTCAACTTTTACCCTAAGCTTTACAGTAATCTGAATCCAAATTCCTAATTTCTGTTGAAAGAGATGTGATTTTGCTTTGGCTCTACCTTCCAGCAGGAAAATATACAATTATTAGAAACACAAAAAAGTTATTAATATGTAGCCACCCATACTCCGAAGTGAATAAAATTCTCATACCGGCCACATGGGTTTTCCTGTTTTTACTTACTGACTTTACAATAAAACTTCCACTTCTTTTTACAATAAAACAGATTTCTTTGTGAACTACTTATTAAACTGCTTTTCTTTCAAAGGAATGTGAAGGTCAACATAATTAAAACCATTTCCCCACAAATAAAACAGATCAATAACATGTGTGTATCAGTAACAAAAATATGATAAATCTTCTTTTCACTTCATTCTATTTTCTCCAGTCCTTAATACCAGAAGCATGTGTATCCATATGGCTTTTAGTCCAAACAGAAGTCCAAATAGAACAACTGTAAAGGAGTCAGATGACTGTGGAAAGCAAGAATGCAGTAAACATAAAGAGATGGCTTCTTTCTTTCCCCAAGATTAACATACTGAAACCTACCGCATATTTTCTCAAATATATATAACCAAATAGAACATCCCAAAAGCCTTAAGTATTTTTCAAAAATAATGTAACATATTCTATATTTTAGAAAACCTCATCCACTGTACCATACCCTCTAGTGCTACCAATCTACCGATTTTCTTTCACACTTGATGCAACTTCTTTCCGCAATCCTTGCACAAAGTAAAAGATACACTCTGGGAGGAAAAAAATGGGAAAACCACCCTTTTAAGTAATAATTTAAGGGGAAAAAAAACTACTACTGCTGCTTCAGTTCACCTGGGTGATAATATTCCTGAACTCACTATAACACTTTTATATATATAATTGACAATATATACCTTTACAATGCATAGCCAAAACAGAACCCTAGGGGAAAAAATAGTTCTATAAGGAAGATATTAGCTGAAAAGAATTCAACAAATAGTGAACTGAGGACTGAAGAAGGGAACATGGTATTTAAAAATGCTGATATCTGTAATACCTCAGACCTAAGCTTCAATATGAGAAACATCTCCATTCCGTGCTTTTACAATTCAGTTAAATAATCAGTACACAAAAAACCTTTATGCACAAATAAAGGGCATGAAGCACAGAGAACTAGTTTGGAGGCAGTGCAGTGAAGCACTATTCACACATTTCAGGATTTTTAAAATGCTATAGTAATAAATTAATTACAGTGACAGTAGTAGTGCACTTATACAGAGTGTCAGGAAGAAACCCACCTGTGTGCTCCCATGCTGTCTCACACTTGGAGCTGTGCAGGCAGTACTGTGCTGTGGCAGATCCCATGACAGACCTGGCCGGAGGCTCAGCTGATCCCCGTCTCCAGTTCCCCTCCTCCCAAATACAAGCTTTGTTTTCAACTTAATCAGCTTCCCTAAATTGTTTACAGCACATTATAACTGTTCATTACAGTGCAAGAAAGGAGGTTGCTAGGAGGGGCCTAAATCATTAAGGGAGGTTTGATTCCATTATTTGGTGAATAATATTATTTTCAACCCCAAAACTTAAACCATTTGAAATTCCTAAATCCTACTGTAGATCACCTATTGACTTCTCAAGCAGCTCTATATAGTGTCTGCAAAACAACTGGATTCTACTGGGAGCTGAGCCCCAAAAAACTTGCAAAACACCCACCCATGTACATGCAAGTTCCCACACAGAGAAGTAAACTACACAGTGGAAAATATCTTGATTTTAAGCTTTTGAATGCCTGTATGGCAAACTCTCTGAAAAGACACTTCCCAATTTTGCCAAGTCCCATCCATTCCCCCTCTAAATGTTAAAAAAACCCAAACAACACCTTAACTTTAGCCTTTAGCAAGGGATGGAGATGAATGACACATGTAGAACTGATGAAAATGCATCCAGCTAAAAAACACAATCCACTCTTACTAATATAATTGCACAATGGGATAAAAATGTTGTGTTCCTGCCTCCCCTTTTTTTTACAGAAAGCTTTGTTAGGTCTCTGAGACAAAACATGGAAATATTCTTGAAAATAATCTTCTTCATGCTTGGGCTTATTCATCTTTAAGACGCATAAAGACAACACATGGGGGAAACTGAGGCAAAGTATTAGATCCAGTACCCAAGATGAAGTCACACATTTGCATGAGATGCAATACCTGTATAGAGATTTTTTAATCATCTCACACTTATCTTAAGAAGTAATTAAATGTTTTAAAACAGCACAAGTTGAAAGATGTTAACACATTGCATTTGCAAATTTATCATGCACTTGGAGTTTAGTCAGAGAATAATCCTAAATTTGCTGTTGTTTACAGGTTGGAATTCTATTACAAAGGACAAATGTTCCATTTAACTGGAATTTTGATAACTCTAATTTTAAAAGATTTTCTAATCCTACTTGGGAGGTAAAAATAAACACAGGACACTTCTGCATACAGAAGTCTGTTTAGAATGGTAACTTGGGTCTTTATTCTAAACCTAAATGAAGACAAGGATGTATGGGAAAAGTGATCAAAATACCTTGTAAAAACTAAATAAATAAGGAGTCCTCCCTTACTGAGAGCTAGAATAAAAGGAGCTACAAGTTGAGAGGATAAATGAAAAACTGACGTAAAACTATCAATAACTCTTCTGGAGTTCTGTTTTTCTTAGATCTACCTTTATTTCATCTACATGGCCCCATACAGGGTTTGACAATATTTAAAGTGGGACCAAAGGAAGATAGGGAAGCTTTTAGAAAAGTGGAATAGCTTTATTTTTTACAAGGCAGGCTAGTTTGAAATAGTTCTTATCACAGAACAAAAACTTGTTTAGAAAAATCTTATAAGATGGAGTCTAAAATGACAACCTAAGGCTATTAAAAAAAAACAACCCCCCCCCCAAAAAAAAAAAAAAAAAAAAAAAAAAAAAAAAAAAAAAAAAAAA
>WEIU01015624.1:408-13954 GCA_013389925.1 Aegithalos caudatus
GAGTCGGTTAGTCTCTATGGAAAGCTCAAATATTCACTTGTTTTTGAGGGCCGTATCCTTTCATATATGTGTGCATTCAGGTGAATTTTTTCACTCACAATCAAAAGCATGAAAAAGATTACAGCATGTGAGAAAGCTGCTTTTCAACTGTAAAAACCTAAAACCCTAAAAATCTAATGATTAACAAACTATAATTGTGCTCCTCACTTACATGCACCCCAATTTCTGCCAATATAACAATCTAACAGCACAACCCAACACAATTCATTGGTGAAAAGGATGAAAAGGATTATTACTTTCTCACAGGTCCCATCATCACTGCCTTGCCCAAGAGTCCTTAGTGAGCATTAACCAGAGAAAGAAGCCAACCACCAAAAAGGGAAGCAAGAAAGTGAATGAGGCTCTACATATTCTTTCCCCTGTAGCACTATAACTAAGTCAAATAAATAAATGTTTGCCAGTTACATCTAAGTTGCCTTTGTTATGCTTTGCAGGCACATATTATATTTACACTCAAATAGAAGCAAATTGACCAAATTTTCCAAAAAAGTAAACAAAAATCTGGTGAGTTCTCGATCCCCAGTTCTACAAGAAAACCCAGAGGCAAGATCAAATCAGTTCTCTTTTTAAAAAGCAACAGGAGAAGGGAGGGTGAGAGTGATTGCTCAGGGAAAAAAGCATTCCTATGACTGAAACTGCGAATGAACACTCTACAAAACCAAATTCTTCTCTTTGGGAAGGTCTGAGCCTCATTTGAAGGTGTACGCACACAGAAGTGAGGTTAAGGTACTAATCTTGGTGGTAACAGGAAACCAAATTACACTCACTATACAAAGCTAGAATACTAGATTATATTTGAATGCCCAGAGGCAGGTATTAAAAAGAAAAGCAAAGCTAATTTGAACTAGTGATACTAATAAGAGAAATGTTTTGGATCTCAGCAAAAAATTGAAAAGAAAGGTTCAGCTCATTTAAGAAAAGATGATCAAAGTAAGAATGGGATGGGCACACTGAGTGCATACACTAATCTTGAAGCTCAAGAGGAAGTGAAGACATAAATAAACAAACCACATTTTCTTATGAAAATACAAAAGAACAAGGTAGATTTAGATATTGTAATCAGAAACAATAAATGGATTTGACTTTTATTTTTGGACTAGGCAGTAAGTATTAGAGGTTCTTGGAATTATCAGAGTTTATTTTGGACCCTGAAATAAATTCAGTGGTATTTTGAATGTCTCAGATTTTACCCTGCCTGATAAGAAGGAAGAAATTGATACTACAATGGTGATGGTAAAATTTAGATAAAAGTGAGCAATAAAAAAAGAAAATTATATGGAGGGAACAGAAAGAAAGAAAAACTTCCAAGCAAAAAATACACTGAAATATAGTCCAGATTACAACCAGTTCAGAGCCAAGAAAAATTCTTTCATCTCCTCTGCAATTTATGTGCTATAGAATACAGACCACTAGCTCCTACTAATCATGTGAAAGTTAAATCCTTCAAAAACTACAACAGATAAGTTACTCAAACTTCACTGGAAAAATACTACTGTTCAGTAAAGAAACAATAAGACTGAACAGGATGTACAGAAAAGTTTGGGTTTTTACTGAAAAGATGTTATGCAGGCTCAAACTGAAAGAAAACTACCATGACATGGGTGAAAAAGAGGATTTACAGCAATAAAATGTAACAATAGCAGGCATCTTTAGCATCCTTAAAAAAATCCTATGAGGGGAAAAAATGAATAAAAAGAAAAGGAAAAATAAAAGGAAAAAAAACATAAAACTCCGAAAATGCTTGGACTTGTACAATTAACACCAAAAAAGAAAAGCCACAAGAAAAAAAGCTATCTGTTTTACAAATAAGCTATTAAACACAGTAGAGTTCTTTTGTTTGCCATGGGATGGAAATCATTTATGTGATGGCAAAGCCAGAGCATTCACTATCTTCTACATCACTAAAAATCTTAATAATATTGAAAGAGTGCAGAATAGATGAGGGGGTAGAAGCCCAAGCCAAAAGGAAAGGACTTATAAGTTACAAATATTCATAAACATACAGCTGAATGAAGCTTGTTGCTACAATATAAAAGTAGTAAGGATAAGGGAGCAGCAAAACAAGAATTTCCATCTTGATATTATCGGATTATAGTTTGTTGGCCTAATTTTGGTTCCAAAAAAAAAAATTAGTTGATTCATAAAACATTCAAAATAATGCAGAAACAAAACACAGCCAGTAATTTGAACAAATTTGTATTATATTTTGTTATATAGTGCATTTGTAAGTCATATGAGGAGTGACTAAAGGAGGTAGGGCTCTCTAGCATGGTGAAAAGGAGACTCAGGAAGGAGCCTCACTTTCTCACTCTATTCAACTACCCTGAAGACAGTTACAGTGAGGTGGGGGTTAGTCTCTTTTCCCCAGTAACAAATGACAGAACACAAGGAAATGGCCTTAAGAAGTACCAGAGGACGTTTAGATTAGACATTAGAAAAAATTTCTACACTGATAGGGTTATCAAGCATTTGAATGGGCTGTGCAGGGAGTTGAGTCCCTAAAGGTATTTAAACAACATGTAGATACGGCACATAGGGACATGGTTTAGTGGTGGACTTGGCAGCGTTAGGTTAGTGGTCCAACTTGACTTAAAGGTCTTTTTCAACCTAAAGGATTCTACCATCCTAAGACCAAATCACAATCAAACATAATCAGTCTAGCTGCATTATCATGAACCTTAGCTACTGATGTCAAATTTGGAAAGGCTTTGAATGTATTCCACACTGATGCTCAAATGTTTTGCTAATCAACATTTGCACTCTACAAAACCAGGAAAACTCTTAAAATCTGTTTAAGTAAAAGAATAATTTTTCCCCATATAACTTAAACCCTGCAAGTAAAACTGGTTGTAGAGAAACACAATGCAGTTATGGAAGTTTTTGACTAGTTAGGAACTGATTAGAAGCCACAGCCAAAAGACAGTCCTTTCAGATTTTTCATGGAACATCCTGTCAAGTCAAAGTTCCTACCTCCCTTTCTCTTTCATTCTTTGACAGCTGCATCTGTTTTAGCATCTGAGATCGCTGTTCCATCATAAGTGTCTTCTCATATGTGAATGCAGAAATATCATTTTCAAACTGCAAAAGAAATTGGCTTTAGAACACCAGAAGAAAAGTACTTGTTAGAACAACATTTAGACAGTGTATCTCTCATACCTGTATTGATTTGGTGGTCCTGGATGTATTCATGGCATTAGAGTAATTAGAGCATATAATTGATCAATCACTTCTGTCCTCATTCTTAAACCCTAATCTTCAAACATCAATTTCATAATGTGAACTGTCCTACTGTAACAATATTTTTGCAGTTTTATCTACATTTTAGCACTTGGAACAGACTTCCCACTATTCTGTTCCAACTAGGAGAAGTGAGAGTTGAAAGCACTTATTTAAACTGAGTTTGCATTGCTGCCACCTGAGCATGTCTGTACACTTGTTTTCTTCAAAACTGTAACTGTTAGGCACAAATCACACATTATTCTTTCATCAGTGAGAAATGTCCATAAACAGAAGCCATTAGCAAGAAATTCTGGCATATATTCTCATATTGGCTCAAAACTAAAATACAACATAAAAATCTGTAGCAGCCACCTGTGTTGTCACTGATTTGCAACATATCTCTTGTCCCCTAGAAGATTCTCAGAATTAAATATTATCCACAGAAGAAAAGCAAAAATTGTATTTCTGTAGTGGCTTAACCCCAATCAGCAATCAACACCCCCACAAGTGGATTTGGGAGAGAATCAGAAGGATAAAAGCTAGAGAATTCATGGGTTGAGATAAAGACAGTTTAATAGGAAAAGCAAAAATTGTGCCCACAAGCAAAGCAAAACAAGGAATTAATTCACCGCTTCCCATGGGCAGGTCCCCATCATGCATAATGGTTACTTGGGAAGACAAATGGCATCACTCCAAACATTCTCCCCCTTCTTCCCTCTTCTCACCAACTTATATACAGGAGCATGATGTCATATGGTCTAGAATATCCCTTTTGTCAGTTTGGGACACCTGTCCCAACTGTGTCTCCTCCCAACTTCCCCCAACTTCCTTCCCAGTGTGGCAATACGAAAAGCAGAAAAGATCCTGGCTCTGTGTAAGCCCTTCTTCACAATAACAACATCTCAATATTATTAACCCTATGTTCAGCACAAATCCAAAACAAAGCCCTATACCAGCAATCATGAAGAAAATTAACTCTACCCCAGCTGAAACAAGCACAACTTTCTATACCATCTTTTGCTCAAAATTTAACCAAGGCTGATCCTTTTCATGGCACTCTGTATTCTTTCAACTGTACATGCCACAGCATTTGAGACTTAAATGTTTAGTAATCTAAGCAAAGAATAGTAAATTTTTCACAAGTAATTTTTTCCCTAAGTAATTAAAACAATTCTTAAAATTGTTTTATGATAGATTAGCATAATAAACCTTTTAATAAATTCTGGTTATTCTAAAAACTAGTGGTGGTAGAAGTTTTGAACCAGTTTTCTCATCTTCTTCCCACTTCAGAATGAGTAAAAGTTTTGGTTGGGCTTTTTTTTCCCCATGAGTCTTACTTTGGACATTACGCTAGTCATCTTTTAGTGCTGGAAATTACATTCTTAGTTTCCAAAAAAAGTGGGTCTAGACAGAGTATAGCTTTTGTCCTTTCTACTGTAACAGTTTATGACCAATATTTTAAAAAGCAAAAAACTTATCAAATTCATTTTGTCACTACCTTGACTTGTGAAACTGTAGCTATACTGTCCTGCTGTTCAGTAGTGTCTGAGGCTCGCAATGCCAAGGAGAGCTCTCATTTGAGCCTAGGGATTCCTTTACTCCAGAGAGGTATTCTTACAGCATCTGGAGACATAAACAAGTCCATCCTGTCTCATACCATATGTCACAGCTTATTAGATTAACCATATTCAGCCTTCCATTTCACTGCTCGCTAAAATTTCAAGCTTTTTCCTTCCTGAATGAACTAGCTCTATGGACTAGTCCTTATAAATAAAGTAAGAATTAACACAAATTCTCAAACTCTACTTGACAAACCCATTAAACTCACCACCACATACACTAGCATTGTAACATGGTAAGATAATGACGCTTAACTTCTTGTTCTTTGTGGGACTGCAATCCTTCAATTTCTAAATTTGGGGTAATATCCCTTCATTTGAAAAAAAAACTAAATCTGCTTTCCCAAGTTTAGTCACAGTTGCAACTTAAAAATATGTAGTAACAAACCATTTCAACAACTTCCACTTGAGCATTCAGCCTAAGGTGGTATAAGAACATCTGAAGATCCTTCTTCATTTGAATGCTATTATCATCCATTTGAGCAACGGTGAAGATACGCATTTTACATTTTCTCCAAACCTACCAAAAAGATACATTATAACAGTTTGTAACACTGTAATTGCTATTACCATGAATAATTTGAACAAGGTGAAGGAAAATTTAATTAGACATGCTTAGAACCATTCAGTGCTAGAAAATTAAATCCCAGCCATTTTCTGTTGTCCTTACCTTGTGCTGTCGAAGGAGAAAAGGCAGCAACATCAGCATACCACCATCATGAACAATCCACCACACATCTATATTTCCTTCAGTAAAACGTTCTTGATTTGTTGGAAATAAGTCAATGTTTTTAGCCACCAAAAGCGCTTGTTGAGCAGCAGTTGTTTCTCGTACAGTATCTGTAAGGGAAAACAAGACATTTAATCAAGAACTCCTAGTTTTCATACAGAGTTTTCCTTTTGTTTTAAATTCAAAAGTTCCAACCCTCCCAGATTCTGCTGCAGAAGAGGAATATCGTAAGTGTCTTGGCAAAAGAGGAATATCCTGGGTCTCTTGGTTCTGGCTGGGACAAGGTTATTGTTGCAATAGCAAAGAGGGATATAGCTAGGACCCAGAGATTACACTACTTCATGCCATTGCCAAAAGCAGGGGGGAATATCTTCCAAAGAGAAGGGGTTCCTTCTGGTTGACTAAGCATGGTGCTGGTTCTGAGCTGGAGGGAGAGGTTGGGTTGCACCAGTTCCAAGGCAGAGGGAGAGGTTGGGGTGGCATGGCTGTCATCAGGTGGAGCTTCATGGTGAGCATTTTTGCATGTGCATCATTCTGTTTTTTGTATCTCTCTTTTTGTTATTAACATTGTTGCTGTTTCCAGTAAATTGTTCTTAACATGTGATCTTTACCTTTTGTGCCTCCAATTCCCCTCTCCAAACAGACATGGGGGAAGAGGAAGGTGAGTGAGCAGCAGCATGATTTGGAGTGTCAGTGGGAACACTAAATTAGAGAGTACTATTCCTAAGCCACAACAATCTTTATTTGGTGTCTGATATGAGGCACAGTGGGTTGAGATAACAGACTGCCCAGAGCAGGTTGGGAATAAATTTCATCTAGGTATTTTTTGTCTTACGTGTGGAGCCACTGGTCGCAATGTTGCTTGGTCTGTTCATGTGGGAATGGTACCTAATCCTGTATATATTCCTGTATGTGCTTCTCATTATATATTTCAGAGTAGGGAAAGGGATCAGAATTTCTTTGCTGATATACTGAGGGATGTCAGTTTATGACATGATAACACCAAGGGCAATGACGATCATTTGGGACATACATTGACTGTTGCTCTCCTACTCTTACCTCAAGCACTACCTTTGCATGTTTACTAATCATACACACTCTGTGGGGGGAACAGGTGAGGATATTTTCCCCCAGCTTTTCACCTTCTTTTCCACCCCCTTCAGCCTCTTACATTCTCAGAATTCTGAATTCCATTTGGATGTTAAGGAAATCATATTTTTGGTGCTAAGCCTACCAGGTCTTCTCAGTCTACACATTTAGAGTAAAGGAGTTTTCTAGAGAGGTTATTCAGAGACCTGTCCCAAGGGTGTATAGACATGAGTGAAAGTAGGAGAAAATGGGCCAGCTTTTGAAGGATTATTCTGCTCCAGTGGTTTGGAACTTCACTCTGAACACCTACAGGATCCTGGTAAAGTAACGGAATACTTGACAGAAAAATGCTGTGACAGTTCCAGGGAGGTGTAAAATTTTGCAACATACTGGGCCTTGGCTACTATTTATTGGACATTCTGCAATACTAGACAGCAGTCTCAGGGGGAAGAGGAGGAAAGCAGACTGACAAGACACTGTGGCCACTCAAACTGAAGCTGAACCATAGGAACAACCTATGCAGTTGTTCCTATATAGAAAAAGAAATCAAAGACAAAATCAGTTCACTTAGTGAAGGATGAAGAGGAAGGAAAGCCCTCACAACAGGATGAACAGGCAGGGCCAGAGATAATCACCCAATCCCTATCTCCAGGTGAGCTGTGAGATATGCAAAAAAATTTCAGCCACTAGTTGGGTGAGCCCCTAGTGACTTAGCTGGTCTGATGCTAGAATATTGCTGCCTGTGATATGAAACTAGATGGCAGTAAAGCCAAGCAACTGAGATCCCTGACTTGGGATGTCAGCACTGGCAAGGGGATTGGGAAGAAGACAGAAACTTTCAGCCTCTGGAGGCAACTCCTGTCAAGCATGAAGGAAAGGTATTTTCTCAAGGATGACCTAATACTCCACTCAAGCAGGTGGAACACCATGGAGAAAGGTATCCAGTACATGAGAGAATTCGCTGTGCTGAAGGCAATCTACACAGATGCAAATAACAAACAGTCCCCTGTAGATCCAGATAAGGTCCATAGTACACAATCCACCTGGGAGAAATTTGTACAGCATGCACCATACAATGGTATGCCAACTCATTGGAGAACAATGAAGGAGAGCAAACAGTTCTTCAAGCAACTATCTGACTCCAACAATATGAAGATCATATTTTTCCCTCCCTAATGACCTATGCTTTGGCTGTCCAAGACTGCAGACAGATTCAAAAAGCTCAAGCAAGTTAGAGAGGAGATGTCCCATCCCCTGCCAGTATGGACCAGATTTCCTGCTATAAGAAGCAAGACTGCACTGGAAAAGGGTGAGACTCCAGAACACTTGGAATACACTGACTGCATATCTTGTACAGCAACACAGCAGAACTTTTTGAGAAAGGTGAGAAGATAATCCAAATCATCTTGGAGGTCAGTTTTGCCATAGAGCAAAGTAAGGTCAAGAGACCCGCCCAGAAAACTCTGATTTTAGGAATAAAATGGCAAGGTGGACGTCTCAGATTGCCATGGATGTGATCAACAAAACAGCAGCTATGTCCTCACCAACCAGCAAGAAGGAAGCACAGACTTTCCTAGACAGTGTGGGTTTTCAGTAGATGCATATTCCAGAATACAGTCAAATCATAAGTTCTCTCTATCATATGACTCAGGAGAATGATTTTAAGTGTGGGCCTGAACAACAAAAGGCTTTTGAACAAAGGAAACAAGACTGTTCATGCAGTACCCCTTGGCCAGTCAGGACAGGACAAGATGTGAAAAATAGGCTCTATACAATTAGTTCTTCCTGCAGTTTCTGGCAAACAGTACCTGGGCAGACTCAACAATGGCTCCTGGGGTTCAGGAATCTGGGATACAAAGGATCTGAAGCCTGTTACACTCATACTGAAAAACAGCTATTGGCATTATAACCGAATATCATAAAAGAGTTCAAGCTTCTTTGGAAGTGATTGGCACCAAAGCACAGCTTCTCCTGGCATCCCGATTGCCAGCACTGGGTTGGATGTTCAAAGGGAAAATCCCTTCCACACATCATGCCACTGATGTGAAGTAAATGGGTCATGCTGATCACACAGCAAGCTTGAACAGGAAACCTTGATTACACAGGGATCTTGGAAGTAATCACAAACTAGCCCAAAGGTGAAAATTTCATACAAACATCAGAGGAGGAAAAGGTGAAACATGCTGAGGATGCCCTACCATATAATCAACTACCTGAAAAATTATTATGCTCTCTTTACTGATAGTTCCTGCCATATTGTAGGGATCCATGGAAAACAGAAAGCTGCTGTATGGAGTCCTATATGGTGAATCACAGAAGGTATTGAGAGACAAAGTAGATCAAATCAGGTTGCAGAGCTGAATGTCATCCAGCTGGCTTTAAGTATCACTGAACAAAAGAAATGGCCAACGCTCTAGCTGTACACTGACTCATGGATGGCAAATGCTCTGTGGGGATGGCTAGAACTAAGGAAAAAGACCTATTAGCAGCACAGAGATAAAGCCACCTGGGCTGCTGAATTGTGACAAGACATCGCTGCATGAGTAGAGAAGTTGGCTGTAAAAGCATGCCATGTAGATCACACATACCTAAAGTCAGGTTATTGAAGTACATTGCAACAACAGACAAGTGCATTGGGCAGCCAAGAATGAAGTCTCTCAAGTGGATGTGGACTGACAACATAGGCTGAATTATTTCTGGCTCAATAGGCCAATGATATCTTAGGTCATCAGGAAAGAGATGCAACATACTTATGGGCTTGTGATCAAGAAGTGGACTTAACCATGGACAATGAGTATGGACTAAGACAGATGCACCAGTTGTGAGCTCCTGATGCAGCTTGCAACCAGCCCTCCTGCTCTAGAAGACACTTAGAACCCACAGTCATGGACTAAATGAATGCAAGAGACATCTTGGAGGAATGGACATCAACTGTGGAAATAATACTTGTTTGTGTGTATGTATACATATATATATATATATGTAAGTTGGAAGGTGTAGCATCTGGGCATGACATAAATGGTATAGAATATGAGGTGGATAATGTTTTGGTTCTGGCCAGGACAGGGTTAATTTTTGCAACAGCCAGGAGAGGGCATGGCTAGGATTCAGAGGTTATTCTAGGCCACCTCAGGTCATTGCCAGGGCAGGGGTAAGGGAGTCTCTTCCAAGAAGAAGGGGTTTCCTCTGGTTGAATAAGCTTGAGGGCGGTTCAAAGCCAGAAGGAATGGCTGAGTGGCACCAGTTCTGAGCCAGAGAGTGTTTGGGGTAGTATGGCTATGGTTGGGTCAAGCTCCATTGTGGATATTTTTGCATGTGAATCACTCTTTTGTATACTTTTTGTTATTAACACTGTTGGTCTTACTGCTCATTTTGTTACCTCATTGCTGTTTCCAGTAAATTGTTCTTATCTCAATCTGTGATCTTTACCTATTGTGCCTCCAATTTTTCTCTCTAACCCAGCCCAAGAGGGGTAGGGGAAGGGAAAGGGGGGCAAGCAAGCAGCAGTGTGGTTTGGAAAGTCTCAGTGGGAGCACTAAATTGTTGAATAGCATTCAAAAACCATGACACTGATTTTAGTGACCAACCTGCTTAGAAGAAGAAAAAGCAAACCTGTGGTTGAAGAGGGCTGAGAAAACCCACTACAGATGAAATCAGATACGGATAAATATTCAATTGTCCACCAGATGTTCAGTCACACATTTTCTCCACTCAGCAGAAAAATTAGTTACACAGTTGAATTACAAATGCAAATGAGAAAGTTAATAAATACATACCAACAAAATTTTTCCATGAGAAACGATTTTCTGTCTGCTTCCATGACTGTGGCCATGCCATCAGGACCGTGTTGTGCTTCATCCCTCCTAGACCAGCTGACTGAATCAAGTAGGATATTCCATCTCTGAAGTTAGGAGAAACCACAATCTGGCAAAATCCTTTAGTCTTCTCTACCCCCATTAAGGCCTTAACATTCTGCAACAGGAAAATTACACATAGTGAAATACAATCATCAACACTGAGGATTTATCAGTTTAAACAAATGGAGATTTTAAAGACGGACAGAAGAAATCTTTATTTCCTACAGGTCTCCTAGAAATACTTTCTAGTTTGAATTTTCCAGAATCAATGAGGCCTGCAGATGCTGAAACTTTTACAATTCATCTTAATTTTCATTTTAAAAGCAATAGTTTCCTAAATCTTGTCACCAGGTCTGACTTTCTAAAGAACCCATGGATTAGGCCTCCCTTAAACTCATTCATTTTCTATCTCTCATAAAAACAGCTAAGTTAGGCCATCTACAAACATTTCAAATTCTTGTGGGTAAACAATTTCTGTTTAAAGGGTTTTTTTCTGTTTTATTTCATAAGCCTGATTTTGTATTCTTCATCTTGTTTTCTACTCATACATGATAATAGCAACAGCTTAGTAACAACTGCTTTCACAATATAGCAAGGCTGGACTTTTCAACTTGTTTTCAAGTTAATTGGTATCTTGGAACCTTTTCATGTGATATCAAAAAAGTAATCTATCTTTACACTCTGTTATTTTTAAAACCACTATGGATAAGCCTGAATACCAAGAGGAAGAAAAAAAGAAAACTGACGAAATGGGCAGTTAGCTATGTTAGCTAGTCCATTTCAAGATTTTAAATGTTCATCTATTTAAGAGATACCAGGTCTGAAAAAAACACAGGGGTTTTTACACAGCTTTGAAGACTACATGGATAAAAATAGTAGACATATCAACTGGTATTCTTTTGAACAACACTGCAGAAATTGACCAACGTGGGAGATATAATGGCAATCAAAACCTAGTTTTGGACATTTCAGTAAAATACAGGAAACATGATACTTTCTCCAAATGTTTCCTCACCCTATAAAGATAGGAATAGGAGAGTTTGCATAGGCAAATAAATACAAGTATTATTAAAGAAATATTGAAACTAAATTCACGTATGTTTGTAAGCATAGTTGGATGTAATTTTAAATTTTAAGCCAACTTACTACTTTTTTCCTACCTATCCTGCCATCTCTGGAGATATGGTATAAATAGAAAAATAAAATAAAGGATCTCAAGAAGGATCCTGTTCACAGTTTTCCAGCAAAGACTACTCCTAATCCTAATTCTGCTATATATTTCTAGAAGGATGTAGAAAATCATACCGTGATATTATGTGACAATAAATTTTTTGTTAAATATATGCTGTTTTCTTTATAAGATAATTTGTTAAACCTGGTGTTTGTTTTTCAGGGGGGTTGTATGTGTGGGGCTTGGGGTTTTTTGTGTGGGTTTTTCGTTTTGTTTTGGGGGTTATTTTTTTTTAACATAATTTGATTGTAAGCCCAGGGCTCTCAATATTAAAGAAAAATATAAAGGAAGTATTGTCTTATCCTATTAGAAATTTTTATAAAACATTTTGCTACATACACCAATCCATTATTTTTATATAATCACTGATTATGCTGAAAGCAAAAATAGATGTTTTATCCAATATTTTACAACAGTCTGTTTTCATTCAATGTATGAGTTATCCAGATCGAGATTCAACATTTAAATACTAATGTAAATTACAAGTATTTGCAAGCTCTCTTTTACATACCTCTTCAGCTTTCTGAGTTTCTGTACATTTATCTAAGTAGATTCCCTGAAGCACAGAACCCACAATAGTCAGTCCTTTACCAGCCTTCAACTGAGAGGTAAAAGAAAGCAATCTAGGGTGTTTCACTAACTGCTCATTATCCAAGTTTAACAAGACCAAAAGTTGAGGTCTGCCAAAAAAGGAAAAAAAAAGGTTTAGTGCACACATACACGTTCATTAGGAAGAACAGGAAAATTAAAATTAACAACTAATAAAATGCATATTAATTGCTTAATTCAATGGAAAACAGCCAACTCCTAAGTAGGTAAGCCATAATTTGTAATTGCAACAGTTCAGGTACAGAATACCTAGAACATCACAACGTCATTTTGAAAAGCTCCCTTAAAGACCAATTTTACCTAGAAAATTATAAAATCACTCTTCCAATGTCATCTGGTGAAACCTGCTGCTTGAAATGACTAAACACTGAATGAACATCACATTTTTTACTGCTCCATTCAGTTGGATTTGGAAAACCTCTAGAAACAGACCTCCGGGTCACCTCTTCAAAGCTTAACTATTTTATCATGTTCTCTTATTCTCCTAACCTGATCTGCTGTAAGAAATACTACCCCATCTTCTTAGTAGCCTTCTTTCAGGTTTTGCATGTTCGTAAGCTAGTTGCAACAGCTTTTAGGGTCCTCTTCAGCCTCCTCCAAGCTCAATAAGCATAGCTCCCCTCAGCCTCTCCCCAGAGGAGAGATGCTCCTGTGCTCCAACCATCATCTGTGGTCTTATCTGCTCGAGTTTATGTCATTCCTACATCATGGTACATAAACATGGAAAATATATTCTAAATGTATTCTAATGAGTGCTAAACTAAAATAAATACTTCTCAATATATTTACTTCTCAATGTACTATCTGTCCTTCTGTCAATACTGCCCTGCATGCCACTGCCAAGACACACTTCTGGATTACTATCTACTGGGAACCACAGGCCTTTTTTACCACAGCAGTTTCCCAGTCTTGTATCACTGCTCTGAATATGCCGGTGCCAGGTACTGAACTTGCAGTTATCCTTCTGGATTTTCATGATGTTCTTAACAACCCATCCCTCTACCTGTGTAGGTCCATAGAAAAGGACAGTCAATCCCTTAAGCATACCAAGAGCACCCAAAGTTCCGTTTCACCTGCATACTAGATGAGGATGCACTCTATTTCCTTCAACTGAGACATTAATTTTGAAGAA
>WEIU01015627.1:382-19138 GCA_013389925.1 Aegithalos caudatus
ATTTTATTTAATAATATGTATTTCTGGATTATTGGTTGACTAATCCTAAAGCTGTAAATCAGCCTGTGGTGCATGCATTTTTCCTGAAATCAGTAAGAGTTTAAACCCCATAGTGAATTCAGCAAGAAGTCTTGATTTCCAGACATGCCTGGAGACCTATCTAGCAGTCTAACTGGTCACAGAGAACATTATTTTCCTCTCAGTTTTAAATTTGGTGTAAAGTTTTGTGTCATCTTGTCACTGAAAGACTTTTTTCTCCTTTTTCTGCCTTTCTCATTGTCTTTCTCCTCTACTTTTGCTCACAGACCTTCTCTTTTATAGTCTATTTAGCTTTAACCTGCCAATTATCTTTCTCAAAAAAAAAAAAAAAGTCATTCTGGTGTCTGAAAAAGTATGTTTATCTGTGGGTAATTTCACTGTGTTAATTAATAGGTGAATCATCTCCTGAAAAAAGTGATGTAGCTGGTTTTTTTTTTTTTGTTTTTTGTTTTTTGTTTTTTTGTTTTTTGTTTTGTTTGTTTGTTTGTTTTTTGTTTTTGTTGTTTTGTTTTGTTTGGGTTTTTTTTTTTTTGTTTTTTGTTTTTTTTCTCTAACAACACAGTCATTTCTGCACAATGAATTTCTCAGTTTAGGAAATATGAGTAATTTAGCTGCTTCAGAGCTTATCTTAATACAGGTCTAGAAGTTGCATATTGAAGGGTTAATATTCAGCCTGTTCTATTCTGTAAAGACAATTTTCTGGGTAATGAAAACAGATTTTTAATACAGGTATGTGAACTCAGCTTAAAATTACCTATATAAATTGCTATGTGATGAGAAATATAAATAGAGATTGAACTGGTTAAATAAGAACTTTCAGAGTTCCAATAAATAGATAGTTACTGATTTCAGAAATGACCATTCATTTAAAACTATTTGGATATTTTTGGTGTGCTGCACCATCTCTTTTTGAACTCTAAGATTATAAGGCATTATGAAGCAGTAACATAATCTTGCTTTATTCTTTTGTCTAGTGCAATTTTATATTTTATTTTTCGCTGCTTAAACAATGGTTTGTATTGGCCAAAATCTTGCATGTAAAATCAGTAAATCATTTTTGAAACAGACTTTAGCTATGACACTTTTGGAAAAAGTGGTTGGAACCTCTTTTATGCTGCTTTGTTTTTTTTTCAGGTATTTGGGGAAAGTAGAATCTATCTTATCATTGAGAAGGCTTTCCAAGTGGAAGTGAGTTAATTCTGTACTTTGACTGCTATAGTAGCTTGTTTGTTTGTTTTTTTAAATAAAAGTACAAGTCTGAGATGCAAGGAAATACCTAGCAGAGAAAGTAGGGCGTTCCACATATTGTGGTTTTACTAAATGATCCTCAGGGTCCAGCCTGTTTGGATTTGTGGCTATAATAAATAGTGAGACACAGCACATTCCAAAGTGTCTTGTAACTCAAAAGGGTTTAATAAATGAATGAAATAATGCAGAAACAAAATATATAAACCATGCATGGTGTGGGGAAGTCCCACAGCTCGTACAACACCTAGAAAATGCCCCCAGTTCTCTTGTTCTGTCCCTTTTTCTACTCAATGTCCAAGGATAGTCCTGTTTGAAAATTCCCAATAGGAGAGCTTACAGGGTTTGATGGACAGAGGAAAGGTCCAACGGGTGTTTCTCTCTTGGCACTCAGCCAACCACAGAGGGACATGTACAGAACTTTCCAGGCAAATCTCCTAATAGGTAAATCAGTAAACTGAAACCTTCTCCTTATATAGAAACACCTTCCCAAGTATGGGAAGTGCATTACTACAAGAAAGGAAAAATTAGGACTCAGTGTCTCAAGAGTTGTGTTATTTAAACCAAAACAGTTCAACTTACTTTTAAGTTCTAAAATCACATGAAAGATACAGAAAAGCACTTTTTTTGGGCAGCTCCAATATTTTCTTATTGATATTTATATAAATCTTCAGGATTCCCTTAAAAAGACAAATTCATGGAAGTATCTGGACAATCTACATATTTTAAATATTAAAAAGAAAAAAACAAATTATCTCAGACATTTATTCTTAGACAAAGTTCAAATACATTAAATGACCAATGCTTTTTGACATGAAATCTGTCAGACTATCAGAAAACTGAAGTTACTAGCTGAAGTTAATAAAACACTGACTTCACATTATACATGTCCTTGTACTGAGCATTAGGTGGTACGTTGAATTGTGCAATTTCTGTCTGTTACTGAGAAGTGTTATTATTTAAAAAGTACAACACAAACTGTGCCAAAGATGATGAGTCCATCAACATTCTCAGCAGCTGAGAACTAAATGCTATACCATCTGTTGCTGAAATAAGATGGCATGCTAAAATGTTCTGGTGGAATACAGATTGAATGCCAATTCTGATTGTTGCTCTTAGTAGTCAGGTTTGGGTTTTTTTTTAATTATTATTATTATTATTATTTTAATGCAGTTTGATCCCAATCAGATTTGTAAGAGAAAAAGATATTTTGAAAGCATCCCCATTTTACTATACTTGTGAGAGCAGAATAGACAGTGAGTGATTGAATCTTTTTATGTACTTGATTTCCTTTTCCTTTCAGACAAATAAATATAAGAATGTAGTATATAAATGCAAGTCAAAGTAAAATTAGCTGGCACAGATAACTGTTTTAATAGTAACAAAAAGAAAGAATTAAGACTGATAGAAGAAAGTCAGTTCCCTTCAGATGTGTATTATGAAAGGCTTTTGGGTTTAATTAGTTTTCTGAGAAAAGAAATAGCTAGCAACAGATAAAATGAGAACATGTTACTGCCAGAACTGCCTTTTCTGCATATATGCATTATACATTACACACTATATTGAAAAATTATGTTAAAAGAATGTCAAAGTTCGAAAGTTAGGGATTTCAGAATTAAGGATGACAGCATTCTCGATCTTCCTGCCTGTGCAAATACAATTTGATACAGTCTTTGCATACACAATTAGATGACATCTTAGCCCACATCTCCTGTCTCTTTCAATGAATATTAATTTTGATACAGCCTTTGCAGATAGCTTCCTCTTCCATTGGTATACACATTTTGTTTGCTGTCATTTGACAAAGCAGCTCATGCTTTTCACCTTCCAGATACTGTTTACATCCCAAACCTCTAGTAACTTATGCGCTGCTTCTTCTGTGCCCAGTTTATGAACTGTCAAGAGAAAGTGATTTTTATAGACAGTACCATGATATTTTCAAAACAAACTTTGCAGTAGTGTATCATTTTTAGAAAACTGAAATCATGCTAAAGAACTTGATTTCTTCAAAGGTATTGCTCCCTTTTAAATACAGGTATTTTTCTTTTCCAAAACAGATTTAATTTTCTACAAAGCTATCTTGTTTGTTTGTTTGTTTGTTTTGTTGTGTTTTTTTTGTTGTTGTTTTTTCCCCCCAGTGGAAAAGACCTCTCAGATCATTGAGCCCAGCCTGTAGCCTAACACTGCCAAGGCCACCACTAAACCATGTCCCTAAGCACCACATTTGAACCCTCCCAGGACAGTGATTCCACCACTTCTCTGGGCAGACTGTTCCAGTGTTTTTCCTAGTATCCAATCTAAACCTCTTCTGGTAGGCTAGTGGCTGGACTCAATATAATGAGAAGTATTTTCCAACAATAATGGTCCTATAGGTTTTTTGGGGGGTTTTTATCAGTCTTTTCATTTTGACCTACTTTCCATGAAATGTGGATCCATATCGCTTGTCTCAACAAACAACTGAACAATAAAAATGAGTAAGTAATAAAACAAAAAAACCCCAAGCCACTAAACCCCAAAGCCAATAGGTTTTTCAAAGTTCATTCCAGAACAGTTTTTGAATGTGAAATGCAGTTCTTCCAATTGGCTACTCTTGTAAGCCAGGAAAAAAAACAGCCAAGCAAAGTAGAGCCTCCACCTTCAGCAAACACTACCAGGGAAAAGAGGAAATTGATTTGGGTTTCCCAAACTTTTAAAGGGACTGCCACCTCCTGACTGCCCCACAACTCTGGATCTGGACATGTTAGGTCTTAAAGATACAGTAATGTTTTTGGGACACAGGTAGAAAGGGCATACATTAAGGTTTTGGGTTACTCAGGGCAGCATGAGTCTATTTTCATAGAGGTAGATATTAATATTACTGTTCTTCATTGCTTTATAATGTCACTAGAATCTGAAAATAGAGTACAAAATAATGCTATCAAAATTATGCTATCCACAGTTTTGGAATTATATAGACAACTTGAGAAATTTTTCTATAAACTGCTCTTTTGAAATACTACAATGATCCAGACTTGTATACAAGCCCTAATAATCTGAAATAAATTTATTATCAGTCATCTCTCAACCTGACTTCATAATTGTCTTTCAGTATAAATATAAAATAAAGTTTTGTGCTATAGCTATAGCTTTTGTCTGGCTGGTGATCAGGGGGATGTGCGTGAGTGAATAAGAAGCACACTTGGGTATATTTTTCCTGGCTGCTGAGGATTTGCACAGCAAGTCTCTGTGAAGATAAGGCAAAGCATTGACTTGTGATTGATGGAAGTCCTATTCATTTCACAACAAAGTGTTCCATTCACCATTGCAGAATATCCAGGTAGGAGTCTCAGTCAGTTCTGGAGATCATAAAAGAAAATGCCAGGTGAAAAAAAGATAATAAAAATGAGAGATTTGATTTAAATATTTCCAAGTGACATTTTCAACTGATATTTGTCTGAAGTATATTTACATTTGCTGCTGCATGAAACTTCTTGATTAGTGATGTGTGAACTCCTTATTTGTCCCCCTGAGGACTATTACCCAAAGAAGAGCTAATGTAGATTTAAGAAAACACAATAATTTAAAAAAAATTGTTCCTCTTTATGGCATCAAAAGAAAATTGGTTGACAAAGTGCAACCAGAAGAAAAACTTGGTTTCCACACCTATAAATTGGTCTGGGAAGAGCCATCCTTGAATTTGTGTAGTTTTCCTTTAAACTAAACATCATCCTCCTTTATTTACACATCATATCACTTGGTGAAGTGAAGCTCATAGACTTCAAAGCCACATTTAGAAACAGCTAAACCTCCTATTTATGTAAAAAAAACCCCACTTATGTAAGTTTAAAATCAAGGTGGCAATTTTGGAAGACTTTTAAAGCCCATTTACTAAGGATATAAGGGTTATTTTTCTATATTTTTGTATATGCTTGTCTATATATATATTGTCCTATATTGACCCTTGGACTAATTTTTTATTCCCCTCCTGGAACACCAACTATCTCTCTAGGAAGATTGTTTCTGGGTTTGGCTATCCTCTTTGTGAAGAAATGCATCCTAAAGTCCAGTCTAAACCTCCCTTCATGCAGCTTTGAGCCACTCCCATGCATCCTGTCTCTGGGTCGCAGCCTGAAGTACTCAGCACATCCCTCCTCGTTTCCCAGGAAGCTGTAGAGAGCAATGAGGTCATACCTCAGCCTCATTTCCTCCAAACTACACAAATTCAGAGTCCTCAGTCCTCCTAGGACATGCCAGCCTCTTCACAAGCTTTGTTGCCGTCCTCTGGATGCATTTAAGGACAATCACCTCCTTGTTTAATTGTGCCCAGAACGGCACACAGCACTGAAGCTGAGGCAGCAGGAATGCTGAATGCAGTGAGACAATCACATCTGAGTGGCTGGTGATGCTGTGCTTAATACACCGAAGGTGGGGGTTTGCTCTCTTGACTGTCCAGGCTCCCTGCTGGCTCCTGCTGAGCCTGTTGTTGACCAGCACTTCCAAATCTCTTTTTGTGGGGTTGCTCTCCAGCTTCTCCTCTCCCAATTCTACTTGTATCCAGCATTATTCCATCCCAGGTCTGGAATTTGGCACTTGGACACTTAGGCTGTATGTTTCCCCATTAATTATTGCTCAGAGTGCCAGTTATACAACACCTCTCAGTTTGATGATACTTGCTAATGGTGTGTTCAACTCCTGCATCCAGATTGCTGATAGAAATATTGACCAAAACAGTCTCTAAAATCAAGCCTTGAACATCACTGCTGTCTGGTTCCAGCCACATCTAGACCTGTTCACTACTTCATTTTGACCTCTTCCCTTCACCTACTTTTTCACCCGAGTCACCCATTAAACAGAATTAGAAAGATTTAAAATATGAGTTTTATTTAATACCAAATAATTGACTAATCAGTTTTTACTGTAAAAAGTAAGAACAATTTTTTTGTCTTTTTTTAAATCTAATTTGGAAATTGTCATTCTGTGTGATAATCACAAGGATCGTATGTTTTAATTTTTATTTTACTGTCTTAATATATAAATATATGGAAATATGATAGAGACAGAGATAGCGATACAGCCAGAGGTAGAGAGAGATAGGCAGACAAATGCATTCCACAAATTATTTATACATCTTTAAGAAAAATACCTATATCTTGAAAGCTGTCTATTTTCTTTTCATTGCTCTTCTGTGTTACTTACGAATAACAAAGAGGGGATTTTTGCTGTTATTTTCTATGTTATTTATCTTATAATTTTTCTAATCCATCCATCAATAAAGTATACCTATATCCTTCTTAAAATTCCATATCTTTGCAAATTTCTGTAGATTTGTTCTAGACTTAAGAAGAATATTGCAGAAAATGTGCCTTTAACTTAAATATTAAATTATTAGCACGTACACAGCATTTTCAATGGAAAGAAAAGCTTTCATACTTGAATATTCTGTCTGTCATATCTCACAAAGTGTATTAAGAAAATTCTATCTTAGAGCCACCATTGTAGGGATCAGCATTATAACTACTTTCCTCTAAATGTTTTCTCTGTTTGTTTGACTCTTGGATGTTGTTTTAGTTGAAATGTGGACCGTGTGATTAAGTGGTAATCAAGACATCCTATGCAGTTTGGAAAACCAGGAGTCCTCTGGAAGCCAATGCACTTTCAAAACTGCTCTGCGCATTCATGCTGCCTAAAAGAAGGCCAAACTGGCTCTTGAGCCACACCCAGATCACAAGATTTTTAATTGCATCCTTCTGGCTACTATGGGAACTTCTCTTCAAATCTACTTCTGAAGGAGGAAGAGAAGCAACAGTGGTTCATATAACGTAATGCCCAGGATCTGTAGATTCAACCTGCTCAAACATGGTTTTTTTACTCATTTTCCAGAGGCCATCCCCTTCTCAGTCTTTATGAATTATTGTGCATAGAACTAAAGACAGAAAATCTGTATCAATTTAAGAAACTGACTTCATAAAAAAATTAGAAAAAAATCCCCAAACATTTATTTAGATTAAGAACAAGGTAAGGACATTTCCAATTTGGAAACTGAGTTAAGCTTGTGTTTTGAGTTGTATTCACTAATCCTAATCCACTACTGAAATCTACAAAGAAATAAAATTATATCAAATATGTGTATATAATAAATCTACTTAATTCTTTTATACAAAGGAAAATACAAAAATTTTCTAATCAGGATGTACAATGCAATTTTTTAAAATTATGAAATGTCTCATTTACTGATGAGAAACTTTTATTTAAAAGAACAGAGTTGTATTATCATTATGTATTTCCTTTTCCACGTGGTCATTTATGATCAAATCAGTGATCTGACTGAGCACAAGTGGATGCAGGCCTACTGCAGACTAATACAGGAAAAAGGAGACTCATAGGCATGGCAGCTGCTGGTTATGGATTAATGCAAATCAAAGCTGTCAAGTTCTAAGGCTGATACAATTGCTGCTAGCATGGCCCAGGAGTAGAAGAAAAGCTATATGAAAAATCTCACAGTGCTGGAAAAAAAATAGGCTCAAAACATAACTAGTAACCCAACGGAAGTAAATTTTTTAGGTTTGTTAAATGTATATGACATCTTCCACATTTGTAATAAACCTAAAAAAAATGTGGACAATGGTAATGCATCTATAGCTAATTGTAGAAGTGAAAAAATGCCAAATAGAAAATAAGTAATATTAGATTTTTAGGAAAGGATCTATATATATAGATCTATCCCTTCCTACCCGAGACATTCTGTGATTCTATGGTTTTACAAATTAATCGTAAAAAGCTAAAATGAATTGGGCAATGGTCCATGTCAGGACACTCTTACAAGATGTGATTAACCAATAAAGAGTACAACAAGGACAAAATGCCAATGCAGTAGTGGAGCCAGCTCCTGCTGCAATTAGTATGAATATAGCTGTAATTGGACACTGAGGAGGCGACATGATTTCTATCAGAACATGGCACTTGAAAACCTGGGGAAATAGTATGGAGAGGCAGACTGGCATAAGTCAGAAGCCATTTAGTGACAGAAAAATATTAGGGGCCTGTTTTGAGATTACTGCAGAAAAGTATGTAGCTATCACTCAGGCTACCTCTGTAAAGAAAATAATTGTTATTTGTGCAGAACAGAAAACTGAGAGGGCATGCTACTGAAAGTAGCAAACAGGTTTGGTTTTGTTTTCAGTTTGAAATTTCTATTTTTCCTTAGCATCCAGCATGACAAATATAGATGTAAATTTGACATTCTCCATGTAAGCCATGAAAAAGAAAGATTTGAAATGAGGGGATTAATTACCTATGTGTGTAGATGGGCTTTCACTCATCCATCTCATAGCAGGAAACAATGGTTTCTATATATCTCAGCTTCAACGTTCCACACTTAAGTAGTGAATTGTGTTTGTGTGGCCAGGTTTTGGTAGCAGGATGGCTACAGGGGTGGCTTCTGTGAGTAGCTGCCAGAAGCTTCCCCCACATATGACAGATTCAAAGGCAGCTGGCTCCAGAATGACTCAGCACTGACCAAGGTTGAGACAATCAGTGATGGTGGTAGAGCCTCTGGGTTAACAGCTTTAGGAGAGGCAAAAAACCTGGGCAACTGCAGCTGAACAGAGAGGACTAAGAACGTGAAAAAGAGAGTCCTGCAAACAGTGAGGCCAGGGAAGAAGGAGGGACATGTACTCCAAGTGTGAGAGCAGAGATTCTCCTGCAGACCTGTGAGGTCTGTGATGGAGCAGAGATCTACCTGTAGCCCATGGATGGCCTCACACTGCAGTGTGTGTACATGTGAGGGAGGATGTGAACTCTTGGGAAGCCCACACTGGAACAGAAGGCAGTAAGGAGTCCTCCCTATGAAGGGGAAGGAGCTGACTGCAGGCCCCATTCTCCCTCTCCCTGCAGTGCTGGGTGGAGAGGGAAAGGAAGAGAATTTGGGCGTAAAGATGAGTCAAGGAAGAAGGGAACTGCAGGGGGAGGTGTTCTAAGAATTTTTAAAATTCTTATTCTACTGTGATTTGATTGAAAATAAATTCAATTAAGTTCCCCAGAAGTTAAATAAAATTTCATATAAAACTTCTCATTCCTTCCTTTTAGAAAGCAAATTTTACTTCTGTTAGATGATGACCTTAGTTCACCAATATTCATAGGGAAAGCATGGTGGCCTTGAATCTTCATGATTGTCTAAATTGTCACTGTATTATTTTATTTTATTTTTCTGTTGAAGAGATGGTGTGATGGTGGACTTTACTGTTTTTCAGTAATGACATTATCCCAGACTAGCAGAGAAAGTGGTTTACTCAGACCTTACTGTGAAAAACTTCCTGTAAAAGAAAATTCTTTTTGTACTATGTATCAGAAAATGGATAATAGATGGATATAGAGTTCTAAGCATGAATGCAGGTGGACATCCCCCGGTCAGAAAATTCATAGACTATTTGCATTTCTAAGAAATAAAAACTCAGTCTTATTACTCATGAAAAATGTAAGAAGAAAAAGATCTCTGGCAGAGTAGCTGTTATTCTATGGAGAGAGATCTTGTTAGTTTCATTCAATACATATCAGACATTTTTCTGGTAAAACATCTCAGGGTTAGTGCTGAAATCCTTATAACTATTTAGCATAAAAAAATATTTATTTTCTATGCAAATTTCTAGTACCATCATATCTATTCTTTGTGCCTATTAAATGTTCAGAAAATGATCTGTGATGTGGGTCATGCTTTCTAGAATAATTTTTGTGGCTGAAAGACAGGTAAGAATTCTTATACAGTTTTGTATTCAATTGACTGTTTTTGACATCAGAGTAAAAGTACACTTCATAGAGGCATTTGCATCAATTGAGCTGTTCAGGGCAAGCTGGGCTGCCCCTCATAAAAGGGAAGGGTATGTATTCCTGATTTTAATCCCTTTTCATTGATCCACTGAAGCTTTTTTCATGCTTCTAGACTAATATCCAGTCATGTTGATCTTGAAATTAGCTATACATTTCTCTGGCATATGATATTAGGCGTCACATTCTTCTATATTGTTTTTGCAAATTCTCAAATCATAGTTATTTCTTGCTTCAGGACAAAATTTGATCTATACATTGAAGCAGTTTTTTGGTTGTACTGATGCTAGGTGAGAGTTTTTGAAGGCACTAATTTTATGCTATTAAAGGGTAGCAAAAGCAGGCTTTTCTTTCAGCAGCTTTAATTTTAGAGCATTGAGCAAAGTTACCATTCAGTCAGGGTTTGGATACAGATATTAAAATGGGACATGGGATACCCTAGAACAGACCTGAGAGCAAGGAGGAATTGTTGTTTAAATGTGCAGCAAGTCAGGAAGAATTCCTCATTAAGTAAATCCTTGAGGAAAACAGACAATCTTCATTAATGACTGAGGCATTATTGGCTAACTACTGTGGGACAGCACAAGCACTTGCACAGCTAAGGAAAGAGGTATTTCAGTTATAGTGAAGTTAGTAAAGCAGAAGAAGCACTATTTTTTTCATCTTGATACAACGACTGAGATGCATGAATGTTTGCAGAACAATGCTGAATTAAGTTAGAGACTCAAATTGCTCACTAATAGAATGGTGAGAGCCCAAGTCATGAAGAAGTAGACACAATCTGTAATTTTTTTTTTTTTTTAATTGCAACAAAGAAAAAGAGTAATTGAAAGAAGCACGAAAATTCTTAGGGACCAATTATTATGACCAAAAATGTTAATAGAATTCAGGGAAATAGCAAGGATGATTATTCAAAAGCACCTCCTCCCTCCCTCCCCCCAAAATTAAAACTGAGGAGAAATTAAACATCCCCTCTTTTCCATACAAAGGAGTAGATGAAAGCTCATTTGTTGAGAGGGCACTATTTCAATAATTTCTGTGAGGAATGGAATATATTATGTCACATGCCACAGTTGAGGAAAATATAAACAGGTGATATTTTTCTGTGAAATAGGTAGAATGATTCAGTTGAAATGTGACAAGGTCCCTCATACATACAGGGTTGTTTCTGTAGTTTTCTAAAAATTTACTTTGGTGTATGATATGCTTTAGTGGGTGAATATGAAATGAATCATAAATGTTTCCTCCAGTCTATAGGTAAGCCTTTGTTGCACAATATTCAGGTTATGGTCTGATATTCTGTAGGAAATTAAATGAGCATGTGAAACAATCCTATAATTACTTGAGTCAAAAATTATTTGAGCTTCTCCTTAGCTAGATATTGTTTTAAGCTCACTGAGAGAACAGTCTAATGTCAATTACTGCCTGAAAATTGTTATATAAAGGGTCTCTCTTGAATTTCCTGAGAAATTCAAACATTAAAGACATTGAGTTTCTATAAAATTAATGCAATGGACATATGCAAGTTTGAATCCCAAAGTTTTGAAGTACTGGACCACAGAGGGCTCTTTATTACCATTGCTCTCTATTATTTCCAACTGCAATTAAGAGATGGAACATATCAGACTCACATTTTGTGTTTATCTGTGGCTGGAAAGCTGCCCAGGAGAAAAAGATCAGGAAGTGTTGGTCAACAACTGTCTGAACATGAACATGAGCCAGCTGTGTGCCCAGGTGGCCAAGAAGGCCAGTGGTATTCTGGCTTTTGTCAGAAATAGTGTGGCCAGGAGGGTGAGGGCAGGGATTGCTCCCCTCTAGCCAGCATTGTTGAGGTTACACTTTGAATTCCATGTTCAGTTTTGGATCCCTCATTCCACAAAAGAGTCTGAGGTGCTGGGGAATGTCCAGAGAAGAACAAAAGGGTTGGTGAAGGGTCTGGAGCACAAATCCTATAAGGGTTGACTGAGGGGGATAGGATTTTTAGCCTGGAGACAAGGAGTCTGGGGGGGACCTTATCACTCTCTTCAGCCGCCTGAAGGGAGGTTGTAACAAGAGAGGGTCAGTCTTTTTTCCCAAGTAATGTGATAAAACAAGAAAAAATTATGTCAAGTTTCACCAGAGGAGGTTTAGATTGGATACTAGGAATAAATTCTTTACTGAAACACACGGATGTCTGGCATTTGAAGACACTATCAAGGGAAATGATGGAATCATCATCTGCTGAGTGTTCAAAAGGCATGCTTACGTGGTACTTGGGGACATGGTTTATAGAGGTTAACATGGAGGTGCTGGGTTAATAGTTGGACTCAATGATATTAGAGGTCTCTTCCAAACCAAATTATTCTATGGTTCTGTGAAAAGTTAGGTGTTTCATACTGTTTAGTTATGCCAGCTACGTTTGAAGAAACTGCAGCTGTCTGTCAGCCAAGAGAGGTAGGGGTTTTTGGTACACTGAAAGCAAGTTAATTGAGTATGTGACTGCAAAAAAGTTCATGTCAGTATAACTTACAACAAAGTTATGGACTTGGAGCTGGTATTAATTGTAGGCAGTAGCTGCTCTAAATTGGGAGTACGATTTTTTTTTTTTTTAATTAAAATTCTAGCTGCCACAACCACTCTGGAAAATCTTTAAAGGCTAGACCTAGTCTGAATCACAAGATTTCTAACTGATAATAAAAAATCCCCATTACTGTTTGCTACCTTTTGTAACAAGATTTCATCAGTGCTTACTAACTAGAAGGAGTACAAAGGCAATAAAACCTTGAATGACAAATCAAATTAAAATACAACATACACAGCATACAACATGAAATCAACCACACAGATTTCTTTATTTGCAGCTGTAGAATTAATTATCAAAGATGTGTGTAATTTGTTGATTGTTTGATTTCCATTTTTTTGGCCTGTGGCTTTTTGTGCATGTGTGTGTGTGTTTGTGTGTGTGTGATGGGGGAACATCTGAACTGGTAAAGAAGAAATAAAAATTCATAGGAGAATGTTAGTTAAGATAGAGTTCAGCCTTGTACTGAAACAGGAAAGATTCCCTCGTGTGAGTGTGGAGCATTTCTGACTCTCGTTTTTAAATTAAATATGACTCAATTAAATATTTTTTGCATTTTTCAGTATTTTTCTAAATTAATTTCTTATTTACAGAGAGAAATATTTTGTGAATTTATTAATTCAAGTGTTTTAAAATTGTATTTTTCAGTGAAAAAAATGTTTTCAATTTAAAAAAAAAGGATATTAAAAGAAGAGAAAGAGAAAGAAAAAAATTAACCCAAACCCTTAACTATGTTGAATATATATTTTCTATACAGATATTCAAAGATAAATATGCTATATATCTTTATAACTTTAATCTTTATAATGTGTAAGAAATATCATGTGGAAAATGTGATACTTTAACTCACAAAGAACTAATTATCCGACTGTATTATACAACTGCTTGGATATACTTTTACTGAAATAATCTTAATTAGGGTCAAAGTAATGCAGCAAAAAGCACAGAGGTACAAAACATTTTTCTTTCCTTGTATAAATTATTTTTGGTTAAATGGTTTGTTAACATTATGAATTGAATAATCCACACCTGTTAAACCAAAATGGTTCTTGAAACAGAAGTAATTACTGCGCAGCTCCAATCTGAGTCATGGGTAAACGCAAAGGAAAACTTATGATGATGTGATTCTGGTATTGGTTTGCATGGTTTAATTTCTTTTTCTTTAAATTAAATTCTCAAGAAATGCCATTAATTGGGATTGAGTATAATTTTATTCTATAGAATATTTATTTATTTTATATAATGAAATTGCATTTGTTTTTCAAACAATACTGTTATTTTATCTATCAAAACAAATTAAAAAGATTCTAGGATTATTTTCTAGTAATGTAATTACACTCTCTCATTTTCTAAAAGAAGATGATTGTATGCAAAATGCTTATTCAGAAGTGGCAAGCTTCCTCTACTTTGGTACACCTATAGTTGTGACCAGGAGTTCTTTAGAAGCCTACTCTCTACTATTTGAGACAAAAAACTATGTGAAATCCTAGCTTAAAAATTTAACAACGTGCACAAACAAGTTCCAGCTCCTGGGAATATGGTTTGACTTTAATTTAATTTTAGAAATATAGCTTTTGAATGTAAAGTAGTCTATGACTAAAATACTACATGCATAATTTATTCACTAAAAGAAAACTTAAAAATCATGCATTTCTTGTCAGCTTTGAAGTTTTAAGTCAGGAGCCTGATATTTTTTTTTTTTTTAAACCTTCCTTCCTTCCTTCCTTCCTTCCTTCCTTCCTTCCTTCCTTCCTTCCTTCCTNTATTTTTTTTTTTTTTAAACCTTCCTTCCTTCCTTCCTTCCTTCCTTCTCCCCCTCTGTCCCTTCCTCTCTTTTCTTTTTTCCTTCTTGACTTTTTTCCTCCTTTTATTTTTTTCCCTTGTGTCTCTTCTTGAAATGAACATTGGAAATGGGATAAACATTCTTTTCTTCCTGTTGAGACCATTTTTCACCCAAAATGTCAGGAGCTTTCAAAGCATTTTAATTTTCACCTTGTCAACCTGTAAAGGCTAAATACCCAGAGTTTAAATAACAGCATTACTGAAAATCAGAGGAGTTGATGCCAGGATGTGGTGCTGAAATTTGGGATCTGCTAAGGATTCTGCCATATACTTAAGACATGAACTTGAATAACTGCAGTCTTATCTCTTTGCATAGTTCCTAAACTTAAGGATCTGAACTGCACATTCACACCTATGGTTACTTTTCAGAGTATAACTAGGTGTCCCGCTTAGCACAGCCACATTACATGGTGCTGTCCTGCATTCATGGCAGATAAATCTGTGACTTTCACAGATGAACTGCCTTTGATACTACTGTTTTGGTGTGCTTTTTCACCATAAGAATATATAAAACAAGGAAAGTTTTACAGCAGAACCATTTTGATCCACTCATGCCTCACAGATTCATGGAGCAGTTGGGGTTGGAAAAGATGCCTGGAATTCATCTAGTCCATACTCTCTGCTAAAGCAAGTTTGCCCGGAGCAGGTTTCTCAGGATCACATCCCATGTTGGTTTTGAACATCTCCAGTGAAGGAGACTCCACTCTGTCTCTGGGGAGGCTGTTCTGGTGCTCAGTTGTCCTTGAAGTTTCTCCCTCATACTCCGATGGAACTTCTTGTCCTTCAGTTTGTGCCTGTGCCCCTGTCTCTGGGCACCACTCTAAACATCCCCTTGACACCTGCTTTCAGAATATTTGTATGCACTGATAAGATCCCGTCTCAGTCATCTCTTCTCTGGGCAAACAAGCCGAGCTTTCCTCATAAGTGAGGTGCTCCATCCTCCTAATGATCTTTGTAGCTCTTTGCTGGACCCACCTTGTCTTACATGAACTGGGGAGCCCAGAAATGGACACAGGATTCCAGGAGAGGCCACACCACCCCCCTTGGACCTGTTGGCTGAACTCTTCCTAAGGCAGTCCAGGATACCAACTGCCTAAGGCAGTCCAGGATACCACCTGCCTTTTTTTGCAACAAGGTCACATTGGTGGCTCATGGTTAACTTGCTGTCCACCAGGATTCGGACACCCTTATCCCCTAAGCTGTTTTCCAGAGGTCAAGCCCTAATTCGTACTGGTGCATGGGGTTATTACTTCCTAGGTCTTTATATTTTTTCTTTGCTTAATCTCATTATGTTCCTCCTCTCTGCCCTAGTCTTCATCTTGTCCAGATATTGCTGCATGGCAGCACAGCCTTCTGGTGTATAAGATACTCCTCACAGTTTGTATCATTGTTGCTGAAAGAACATTCTGCCCCTTCATCCAGGCCATTGGTAAATTAATTGAACAAGACCAAACCCAGTACTGACCCCTGCAAAACATCATTACCTACAGACATCCAACTAGACCTTGTGCTGCTGATCACATCCCTCTGAGCTCTGCCATTCAGTTCTCAATCTATTTCACTGCTCACTCATCTAACACAATCCCTAAGTTTTCCTCTCAGGATGTTATGGGAAACAGTGCCAAAAGCCTTGCTGAAGTCCAGGCACACAACATCCACTGCTCTGCAGTCAACTACCCTGCCAGCCATTCCATCATTGAAATTTCTCAGAGCAGTCAAGCATGACTTCTCCTTAGTGAATTCATGTGAACTACCTGATAACCTTCTTTTCCTCTACAGGCTTACACATCTCATCCAGGATGAGTTGTTCCATCACCTTTCCAGGGATGGAGATGAAGCTGACTGGCCTGCTATTTCCTGGGTTATACTTCTTGACCTTCTTTAAGAATGGAGTAACATTAGCTTTCTTCCAGTCCTTGGGCACCTCTCCGATTCTCCACAACCTTTCAAAGATGACCGTGAGCAGCTTTAGCAATAAGATCTGCTGTCTCCCTTAGCACTCCCAAGTGTTTCCCATTGAAGCCCATGGATCTGCCTAAATCAACTCTAATCTGATCTGCTTTGACCAAGGGGAAATCTTCCTTTCTCCAGACTTTCTCTCTTGCTTCTAGGGGCTGAGATTCCTAAGGCCTGGCCTTAGGAATGAAAGAATGAATCTAAGAAGACATTCAGTAAATCTACTTTTGCTGTATTCATCAACAAGGTACCATCCTCATCCAGCAGTGGGACCACATTTTCCCTTTGCTCCTAATGTATTTGAAGAATCCCTTCTTGTTCTTGACATCTGCACCACCTTTGATTCCAAATTGACCTTAGCCTTCCTCATTGCATCCCTGCATAGTCTGACAATGTTCCTATATTCCTCCCATGTTGCCTGTCCCTTTTCTTATAGTCTGTAAACTTCTGTTTCAATTCAGCCAGAAACTTCTTGCTCATTTGTACAAGTCTTTTACTCCCTTTGCTTGCATCATTGGGATGTACCTTCCTGGAGCTTGAAGGAAATAATGCTTGATTATTAAACAGCTTTCCTGGGGCCCATGATACTCCACCAAGAAATGTCTGAAGAGGCCAGCATCTGCTCTCCTGAAATCCAATGTAAAAAGCTTGCTATGTGCTCTCCTTACCAGTCTAAGGATTTTCCACCATTTTATGGTCACTGGTGCCAAGGCTGCCCTTGAGCTTCCCATTTCCCATCAGGCCCACTTTTTGGTGTAAACAAGGTGCAGCATAACACCTCTCCTTATTGGCCCCTATGTCTCTTGGAGAAGGAAGTTCTCATCAACCAAATTGCAGGAACCTCATGGATTTTTATGCCCTGTTATATTGTCCATCCAACAGATTTCAGAGTAGTTGAAATCCTCCATGTGGATCAGGCCTTGTGAGGCTGTTCCAATCTGTCCATAGAGGGCCTTATCAGCTCAACTCAAGAGAAACTTCTCTGGAAATAATTATCTACATTTTTAAAAGATATGTCAAATTTTTGACATTCTCAGAGATGAAACAAAGTATAAGAACACAAGACAAAATTATTGCTGGTTACAAACTAAATGTTAGCATTCTATAATCAGGTCCATACAACTCTTTTCCTGGGGCCTCCCTTCTCTCTTGATGTCATGCCTGCTTCATAGTGCCTGTTTAATGTTTGCTCTTGGTGCTCTGTTCGTTGACCAATTTGAAAGATAAATGAAGTATTAAAGAAGCAAGAGCAGCTGAGCCACTGGCTTCATCAGAGTGTTCAGGGACCATCTTCAGCTTTTGATAAGACTGTCACAGCTTGTGATTGCATCTCATAACTGTTTCTTAGTTACCACTCACAATCAAATTCAGAATGCAGGGACTGTGGGAAAGCCAGATAATGACCTTGGCAAGTGTCTAGGAATAGAACTGAGAAATTATTTACAGCACTTGCCTTCAAGGGATAATTTGGCAATAGAACTACAAAGCAGGTTTCTATGGGCAATGCTGAAATTAGTAATAGACTTTTAAATATTAAAGTCCCCTAAAAATAACCAGAGATGGAATAAGGGAGAAAAACCTCTGGGACCTATTTTCCACCTCAGCTGGCAACATATAATTCTTGGTTTAATAACAAAAGACATCTTATTAAATTATATTACCGTGAGTCTGTTGCTTAGTGCAGGTGTCAGGCTGGTAGTGTTGCTAATACCTACTGCAGCCACACATGCTGCTATGAAAAGCTAGCCAATATTTCAGTACAAATGACATGCATGTATTATCTCTCAGTGTTCTAAGATCATTTAATTAAATTTAATATTTGTAAAAAATGTCTTCAAAGATTTTATAATATTCAGGTATATTCGTTGTACATATCAATATAGATATTCAAAGATCATCCCCTCAAATCTGTGTTTAGGAGTGAAAGGCCACAAATAACTCAATGTGATTTAATGTGATGACAATTTGGGTCCCCAGACTGCGAGGACTGGTGTGTGCAACAGACATAATTTCAGACCATACTTCTTCAGTTTATAATAAATTGATTTCTCAAATGTTAAAAAAAAAAAAAAGTTTTAAATAATGAAATAGGTATGAATACTGCTTTGGGGAAAAAAAGTATTAATCATTGACATCACTATAATATTACTAAACTGAATGTCCAGGACAAAGATCTCCAATGTTCTATTTCATACCAGACTAAATATTCTCATTCATAGTTTGTCAATAAACTCTGTGAAAAAGCTTAATATACAAATAAACCATGTTGACTCTAATGTTTTCAAATAAGCTGACTTTCTCAAAAAAAAAAAAAA
>WEIU01015627.1:27980-73753 GCA_013389925.1 Aegithalos caudatus
TTTTTTTTTTTTTTTTTTTTTCATTACCATCTGATGGTATTCAGAATACTATTTCTTCAAGAGAGATATTGCAAAAACTGAAAGTTACTCATAATTAATTTCTGGACACAGTCAATGCTAAGGTTTGACTTCTCATGTTAAAACAAATAAAATAATTTAGTATAAAATAGGGTGAAATATCTATTAAATATGTAGCCATTTCTGTTGCCTTAGCTTTGTATGCCATGAGTTCATCTTGAATAAAAATGAGCAAAAATTCTCACGGCAAGCAGGATCCAGTTTAAACTGAGATATCATCAGCTACATGAAAATGGAGATTTAGAGAAACTTAGTTTTCGATTCAAATGAATTGAAATTTATAATGCATGCACAGATCTGTGGTGGCTTGGCTGGCTTGAGGCCAGGTGCCCACCAAAGCTGTTTTGTTACTCCCCTCCTCCACTGGACAGGGGTTAGAAAATACAGTGAAAAGCTCCTGGTTTGAGATAAGAACAAGAAGAGTCAGCAGTTACTTTCACAGACAAAACAAACTCAGCTTGGGGAAAACAAATTTAATTTATTACCAATCAAATTAGAGTAGCATAATGAGAAGTAAAAAATCTTAAAATAACTTTCCTTGTCCCACCATTTTTCCCAGGCTTAGCTTTACTCTTATCTGCTCCCTATCAGTGGCACTGGAAGACAGGGAATAGGGGTTGAGAACAGTTCAGCTCATATTGTCTCTATCATTCCTTCCTTTTTGGGGGAAGATGCCTTACATTCTTCCCTGCTCCAGCATGGGGCTCCTATGCAGTCCTCAAAGAACTGAAAGAACTGCTCCAGTGTGGGTCCCCTGCAGAGTCACAAGTCCTGCCAGCACAGCTGCTCCAGCATGGACTTCTCTGTCCATAGGGACACACATCCTACCAGGAGTCTGCTTCACCTCCCATGGGATAACAGCCCCCATCAGACACCCTCCTGCTCTGGCATGGGATACTCCAGGGGCTGCCAGTGGATTTCTGCTCCACTGTGGAACTCCATGGGCTGCAGGGACACAGCTGCCTGGTTATGGGCTGCCCCAAGAGCTGTCAGGGATTTCTGCTTCCATGCCTGGGGCACCTCCTTGCCCTCCTTCTGCACTGCCCTTGGTGTGTCTGCAGGGCTGCTGCTGTCACACAGTCCCACTTCTCTCTCTGACTTCAGTTGCTGTCACAAAATACCTTTTCCCCTCTCTTAAATCTGTAATTCCAGAGCTACTCCCACTGTTCCAGACGGGCTCAGAGTTGGCTGGCAACAGGTTTGTGTTGGAGCCAGCTGATTTTGGATCCACTGGACATGGGAGAAGCTTCTAGAACATGGCACAGAAGTCACCCACATAACAGCACCACTACCAAAACCTTGCCATGCAGACTCAATATCTTCTCTCAGAATACCCTCAAACTGTATTTTAAAATATTCACATATACATTTCCAAAAGAAATGGAATCAAAAGGTCTTGCTGTTACCCAGGTCTTCCTTTTTGAATATTTAAATAAGGTAATATTTGTACAGTTAGACTCATCATAGAGTACACATTTGAATTGCTATTTCAGAACACTAAGTTCTCAATGCGTGACTGTAAAAACAGTCAAAGCTTTTTCAAGCAAATAATACAGCCTTTGGTCAAAAGCATAAATGGCACCTAAAGTAATTATGTAATTATTTAAAACCTGAAAGTATTTAGAGATATATATTATTTTCAATATACCGATATACCAACATTGTTATGAGCATCATAAATAACATATATTTATTTATAAGAAAGCTAAATGATTTTGCCTAGATTGCAAAAAAAAAGCTAAAATGCAAAAATAATTCTATTTCTAAAATTGTCCATATGAGAAAAACAAGAAAACTTTAAAGATGTGAATTGCAATTGCAATGCAAATTAAAATCTCTTGCTATGAAAACATAAGAACAAAAAAAACCAATTATGTATAATTTAATAAATCATATAAATTAACATTTCTCATAACGTCAATGGATACCATAAAAATACAGAAGACAGAAGACTAACTTTTATGCTACAGTTACACATTTGCTTGAAATTCAAACCTTGCAAGAAAATAACATCTTTTTCTTGTCTAGATTTCACACCATTACAGTAATTCTGCTCACTCATGCTTGTCATTACTTACTAACAATATCTGTAAATTCTCAGAATTGAAATGCATGTGTTCCAAGAGAACTTCAAATGTTCCTTTATTTTACCTCTTCTTCATCAAACACGTTTGCCCCATTAACCCCAAAATATTTCATATGTAGTGCAGATATCAATCAGACTGTCAAAAGTGTCTCATAAACTGTCATACTCATGCCCCAAATCTGCTTGCTTGTTCTCATCCTGGAGTTTCTGAAACAACCCAAGCCAGACAGCCCTCAGATCCTTTGCCATGCACACCACACAGGCTGAACCAAAGACCTAAAAGTTTCATTACAGTTTCTTCTCTTCTCTCATCTCCCCTACATCCACCCTAGGGGATTTAATGCCTCATGTGGGAACATGACAATGAGTTTAAGGAAAAATTGTATCTAATATTTCAGAGCAGCATCAAGAAGACAAGTTCTAGTCCTTCATGTTATAATGTGGTCATGCCAGCAAGGGGAGCAGTTATAACTTCTGTGACAGCAAGACCCTTATAAGGCAAATTTTTGCTGAAAAAATAACAAACATTGAAGGGAAAACGAATAATTCCTTTAAAAATAATTTGCACGATTAATTGTCATCTTCTTTTACTGAAATAGCATTTTTTTCCTGTGTCGTTTGCTAGAGCAAAAAGTACCTCAACCATGAATATGTTTATTTCCAAGTATTCTTTTTCCATGAAATGAGATCGCAGCTTCTTTTATACTAATGTTATCAATATTTGATTTTGAAAATTTGTGGTAATGTTTTCATGGGTAAAGTCTACTGTTTGTTTTATTATTCAGTCTGTCACTGTCACAATGCTGTCAAGCAAAGTGCCTTCTTTTTTTTAATTTTGTATTCATACCTTTCAAATTCAATAATCTACTAGCAATTTAAATACTCCTGTCTTTTTCCTAGGTTAACATCTAGAAGATCATTTTATGTAACTACTGTTTTTTATCTCAGGTATGTAGCTGTTCTGCTTTCTTTCTATTATATAATTTAGTTTAATAGTGAATATTAGTTCCGTTTTTCATGTCTAGTCAATTTTTCACCTTTTCTATAATTATATTTTTTTAAAAAATAAAGCTTAAATTATTACAAAACTCATATTTTACAGGTTCAATCTGACCCCTCTGTCAATATTTCCTTCTTTTAACTCTACTCACAATGGTTTCCTCTCAGGTTTTCCATTTCAGTGGTAGGATTGAGATGTTTTTCTACAAAACCAACATTTTTCTAAATTGTAATGGCCTTAGATGACAAGAATCACATGACTTACTTTCTTTTCCATCTGCAGATTAGAAAAACAGATGTGAGCTGAGTGGTGCTTCTTTCTGCCCATTGTCTGATAGGTATTTTGGGTCAACAACCTATGTCTGGGCATCTCACTTAAAATAGGTGAGATGGTAAGATTTGGTGACTCAATGTTATGCTAATAATCAGTTGTTAAACAGTAAAATTTTGGTTATTCCATGGCAACTAATTCACCACAGTGGGGAAAGTGATAAGAATTTCTAGAAGACTTCCCAGTTCTGTTTTCTCTGAATCTAACTTTTGTTGCTACTTAGAGGACAACACTGTTGGCTCAGTGCAGAGAAAAAACATATATAGGGAGGTCTCAAAATATTATGTCTTCCATTTATGAGTGAGCTACAACTTTGAGATATTCTATGGATTTTCCTCTTGCTTGTTATGATAATCCTACCAGTATAAGCCCAAATATGTGAAACTTTCAAAAAAACTTAATTTTAAAATTTTATACCTCTTTGTTTAAACAAGATAATCAATATTCAAATTGTTTTTATCAAACATTGTCTGTAGTATCCTCATAGTGAATCTGGACTCAAGTAATTAGTAGTTTTGTGTTTTGTTCTTGGAATGGGAAACCATCAATACTCTCTCGAGTCTTTGGATATCATAGTGCAAATACCTGTGCTTCTAAAATCAAATTTGTCTAGTATTTTCTTTGTTGAATAATTAAGTATTCTAACTGAATGGAACTAGGTTGGTTATTCAGTTGTTTCTATTTGCATCTCTATAATATATATTACCACTAACTCCTTAGTGTTTTGGCAGATAAGTAAAACATTATATACTTCTTGGAAAACTATTAGCACTTGTATTCTGTAACATATTACATCTCCCCTTGGGTTAAATTGACAAAGCTCTTTGATATTATAGAGATAGAAAATGAAAAGGTCAAAAAACCTGACTTATCTATGTATCTGTTGTAATGAATTCTGATCAATTAACTCAAGTTACATTATATAGCCAGTGAGATCTGAAGTTATGAAACTAAAATTATGCTAATAATTTTCACTTAAATTATGCTAATAATTATATAATTCATAACATTCCTCAGGCAGTTACCTTATTTTGATGTCAGTTCCAAAATCTCAATGTTCACAAGGTAGTTTTCTATTAAGACTTAAATAAATGGTGCAGTAAGGAAACAGCTATCTTCCCAATTAAATACAAATTGCAAGTAACCTGGCAGGGTCATCAAAAAGTGTTTGATCTCATGGAATATGATAAATAAAACATTGCAGTTTCCCAGAAGAGCAACCCAAAACTCCATCGTTGCACCAAACACAATGATTTATATTAGCTAAGGAGAGGTTCTTTCTCAGAAAATCAGTGTAGCAGATGAAACTGTAAATACACGAATGAAATACTGATGAAAATATATTTTAAAAGGGACACAGTAATTTTTCCAATTTTCCAGTTTTCTGAGATATGGAAGTCATCTTTCTTGAACAAAAGTTGAAATTTGTGTAATGAATTGTATCCTATGTATACATTATATTATATGCATTACAAGAAATACCACATATATAATATATAATAGTATGCATTTTTCAAAGAAGTGTCAGGGAGAGATGTATACTGGTTCCTCTGGCACTGTTAAAATATGCACACATGCATGCATACTTAAATACACAATATGCGTTCCTTGGCAATCCATGGACATACTCTCCTTGTAAAGAATATATTTTTTCTACTGAAACTACAGCATTTGCAACTAAGAAATATCATTTGCTTCAGTTTTATGACACATTTGGGAAATCAGGAGATTTCATGGTGGATTTGTTTCAGTCTTCCAACCAAAGCTGGTTGGGGTTACCCTCATCAATAATGCAAGTGGTCCAGAATTTGTTGATGTTGACACTTATACTGGTCTTAAATGAACATATAAAATAAAAAAAAGTTAGAAAAAAGGAGACAAAAATATAGCTACGGTTTACCTAGTGCAGTTAAAGACTACTCAAATATGCTTCAAGATTAACTGGAAGACTTCTCAGAGCTCCTAGTCCAGAACTGTCCCCTGCAGTTAGATGGCTATGTCTACTCTCATTCTCTTTGAACTGAAGGACGAGGAAAGACTTTTTTTATCTACTAATTAAAACATTGGCTTGAGATATGAAGACATCTTTAAGAAATCATATCCATTTCTTACACTCAGGAGGAAAAAAGGGAAAAAAAAAACCTCAACACAAAATAAAATCAAGTCCCCATCCTGGATTTGGATTGAGCACCTTGGGATCTTTTTACTGGTTGAGTTTGACATTTTCAACATATCCTATCTATATTTAAACATTTGTGTAAATAATTGAAATATCAGTACTTAAAAATATAAACACCAGAAGAACTAGGCTGTGGCCTAGTATTGAGAACATTTGTGTTGAAGGAAGGATTCTTGGATTCCATTTCCTTCTCCAACATATATATATATATATATATATTTAATATACTGACTTTGATAATATGTATAAAAGCAGTGTGGCATATTACGGTTAGTTCATTAGATCCAGAGAAGTGAGGAAATTCCCGATCTAGAGGACCATGATGAAACTTGTGTTTACTTCTTTTCTTTACTAACTTTTTTTTTTTCCCCCAAGAGAAACAGATATTAAAATGAGGGACAGTTTCCCTCTACATAGTAAAGTTTAGATTAATATAGGGATGGAATGAAAGCATTCCTTTAGAGAAGGGAGAGGGATAATTTGAAATGTCATTAACCAAAAAACAGGACTGACACCAAATACTTGACAAATGTTCTTACTTCTGGATTGTATTACACTACCGATCTGTTGTATATATATCTTGATAATACAGTAACTGTTTTCCTCTCTATTGCTCTGTTATTTACAAAAAAATTGGAGGTGGATCCATAGTTTGGTGACAAATGCAAGACTGGATATCTGTAGGAAATACAACTGTAAACATTATTTTTTTTCTGTACCACTTCTGTTTATGAACATCTGATAAGTTCTCAGTCCTGCAAAGGCTGAGACGAACCTATATTTTCCCAGAGACAGAGAATAAGCAACTTTAAGAGACATAGTTAAATACAGGAGCCTTGCAGAAGAGACAGCAGCTAGTCACATTGGAGGAGCAGAATTTTTTTCTTTCTGAAATTTGTGTAAATCCTACTCAGTTTTAATTTCAAGTTTCTGTTTTCTCCCTGTGTAAAGGCAGTGGTTTAATAGCTTTTTACAATGCTCTGAAGATTAACAGGTTAAAGACAGAAATTATGACTGGCACTTTGACAAAATTAGCAACCTTTGGCCATTAGGTGCCATTTGGCTTCTTGGACAGCCAAAAAGTAACTGAGGAGGCTGCTGGCTTGCATGGACTCACCTACAGTAAGTCCAAGAGCTTGCTCTGCACAGCACTGTGGCCCTTGTATTTATCCTGGACAAAGCTGTAACACCTGCTGCCTTCCCTGGATGTCTACAGCAACTCTGCTCACAGAATGAGAGCAGATGGTCAGTGTGTGCAGTGTATTCTCGTTAGCTCAGAGCCACTGAACAGGAGCTGTGCTTGTGCACTGCTGGTTCATCTGGGCTTTCTGAGCAGCAGGCAGACAGCTGCAGTACCTGTCCCAACAGGGGTAGGAAGAACCTCAAAATCCCAGATAAACGATCCCATTCCTGTATTGCCTGTGAAGGCAAAAAAAAAAATAAAACTGAATCTGAAACAGAAAGCAGTGGTAAGAGGAAGATTAATGTTTATTTAGTTCCTTGGTAAATCCATGTTTTTAAAATAATGTCATTGATCTGTCTAGTGCCTATTGGGTAAATCAAATCCTTTAAAACATTAAAGGCCAACTTTCTCTACATGGGAAACTAAAAATGTATTAACACCCATACATGTATTAACTCCATATTTCTGGAGTTTCAGTGGACCATGAAAGAGAAAAAAGAAAATAAAAAATGAATAATGCTATGTGTAAAGATGGGGCTTTGGGAAAGTCGTGGAATGGGTGAGAAAAAGTGAAGTTGGAGAGGTCAGTGTAAATCATTCACAGAGCATCACTAATATTTTTACTACTTTCTGGAAAGATAAATATGGGTTTTGTGAAATGAAATGAGGCTTTGAAAATATACACACAAAAAGTTCAACAACCACTTTTTGGAATAAAATTTGCAGTTTACTTGACTGTGTTTATGTACCCTTTTAAATGGCATTTCTGTGGATATTACATAGAATGAGTTGAATGCAAATGATGTTGTCTCAAAGGCAAATGTTAATGGAACTAAATTTAAGCCATTGCAACATTTAAGAAATCTGGGCCAATGAAAAGTCATTTACAAAGCTATAAAACAGAAGCAGCTACCTAAGTATTCAAGCAAAACCAAAAACCACAGTTTTACTTTAGATAATCCAGCACTCACAGAGACTATGATATAATCAAAAGACTGAGTATTATTGCTGGAGTTTGCTTGAAGCATACATGTCAACACAGAATGTATGTAGTAAACATTGAGAGCTATCCATGCACAAAGTGTTGACACAGAAGATAAAGTCTTTGAGTAAATTCCTACCTAGAGTTTGCTTAGATCAAAATGCAGCACAGAGCTGAAAACCATGTCCTTCTTGCCAGGAAGAAACATAGCAACAATTGCAGGTTTAAATGCAGTAGCAAAGACTTTATTTTATTAAAGAAAAAACAAAACAAAACAAAACAAAACAAAACAAAACAAAACAAAACAAAACAGAGTGTATCAGGCTCTTAAAGAAAAAAAAAATATACAAAAGAGAGTGCATCTCCTATGGAAAAGTGGGCGCACAATTCAGGAAATGTTAAGGGTATTGTTAGGTTGTAAAAAGAGAATTAGAAAGGTGAATGCTCTGTTGAAATTTAATTTGGCCACTTCTGTAAAGTATAATAAAAAGGGGTTTTATAAATGCATTTATAACAAAACATGGCCAAGGAAAACTTCCATTCTTTATTGGACATGGTGGGGACAATAGTCACTAAAGATGAGGAAAAGTGTGAGGTACTTGATACCTTCTTTGTCTCAATCTTCGACAGCAAGTCAGGTTATCCTCAGGACAGTGACTTCCTGAGCTGGTAGACAGGGATGGGGATAAACCCCTGTATGGCATGAGGAGGTACTTAGAGACCTGCTGAGCCACTTAGATGCTCACAAGACTATGGGACTGCATGGAATTCATCCTAAGGTGATGAGGGAGCTGGCTACCTCGATTCTGGGAGCATGTATATGAGTACTAGATAGGGGGAAATATCTTTGGTTAATAATTAATTGATCCCTCTTGATTCTTGCCCTCCCTCTGTCTTAATTTTCAAAATCTTGTATTAAGATTTAAATTCCTTCCATCTTTTTCACAGACACATCATCGCTTTTTTAGTTCCACTAACAGCACTCTTCCTGGTGCCACACTGTGAAGGGAATTACTGAAATTATCAAAATATTTAGAAGCCCAAACTGCCTATTGGAGCAGTGTATTGAAATATTGGACTGTCACAAAATGATTGAAAACTGCTTACTCCTGACAAGCATTGTATTATGTTTAATTTCTATACAATTTGGAAAAAATAATAAATACTTTAGTGATGTGTAAATCTTCATAACTTGTGAATTGATAAGAACCCAGTAGGTATAAAATGCTATAGTTTAACATGTTTCATCTTGAAACACTAGGGATATTTAAAAGTATTTCTGTAGATTGAAAAGAATCAAATAGGTTTAAGCAAACAGTTTTTAAACTACTATTAATATTGCTGAAAAAACTTAAAATATTAATATTAAGTAATCAGAAAGATATTTTATATATATACACACAACGTGAGATATATATATACATGTATATATAAAAGAATTTTTTCTCATTTACTATTGCTATGGAACATCAGTTTCAAACTCTCCTGAGAAATTCAGAAATGCTAAAGTAAAAATGTAAGTGAGAATGTAGGCAAAATGTATTAAGATTGTATTGAGACATACTTGGATAAACATCTCTCATTCTGTCAATGTAGAGTAGCCTTGAAATTGACTGTAAGTTAGTGACACTGATGGAGTTTCTTCAGGTTTTGTTATGTAAGGCTGTATCCAGCCTTGCTGATCTGTGTAATTTCCCCTTCAGAATGAAGTTGCCAAATTATCTCATAGGTGGGCAGAAGTGGTCACTCAAAAATTTTGTGCTGCACTGCTATCTATACAAGTACTGTTGTGTCATCATTAAAGGAATGTTTATGACTGTTGTTTCTGCCACATCTTGTACTCTCAAAACCTCTGTAATTTTCATGAAAGGCACAACTAAAGTAACCATACAATGTACTGGCCCTACAACAGACATCCTCTTTTTCACCTCAATGCCTCATTTGGACTGTTTTGTGAAAGCATGCGTTACAATAACCCCTTTTTCCAATTTTCCTATAATTGAATCTTTATTTTCATTTCCTATAACTGAATCTTTATTTTAATTGTTTCAATCTCAGTAAACAACATGAAATTTCCAGACTGATGAAGTTACCTAACTAGATCTTTAGTTAATACTAAATATGATAGTTATTAGTTTATACTAATATGATAATTAGTTAATATAGTTAATACTAATATGTATAAATAAAAAATATTACATGATTAAAATAGAGCTTCCATTATACAGACAGGAACTTGGTGCATAGACAACACAACTTCAGCATTTACCTGAGAAGAAGCTAAAGACAGTCAGAGAATACAAGTATTATGAATTTGATTTATTAAATAATGGTTAAAATTACTAATAGATAATCTAACATGGAAGCTCTTAGAAACACTTTCAAAATGTATATTAAATGAAGGTTTTTAAATTAGATACTTCAGTATTAAATGAGGACTCCACAGGAATCACAAGTGTGTCTTTTATTACCAGTGCTATAAAAAATACTAATCAAATTCTTGATGATGAGACACTTTAAGTTCTACTTACTTTTAACAAATTAATTCTAAACATTTAATTTTAACTGAAGTGGAAACAGCTGCTTTCATTTAGGACTAGGTATTAAAAATAAATTATTGCATTCTTTTTTAATGATTCAAGATGTTCTACTGGATGATATGTTTTTTATTTCAGCAACTTTTAAAATACAGCTAACTAGGGACCTCAGAAAAGGCATAATTTAAATGAAAGCTTATTTTGAACTAGAAATTACAGTGAAGAGATGTTTCTATTGGTATAGATTTTCCATACTTTCCTTCTTTCATCTTTGTTTCCCTTCCCAAAAGGTGAAAACTATAGCTTCAGCTTGTGCAAGTGAGTGAATATAGAGGAAAATAGCAAAGATTTGCAAATATTTTTTATACCAGCATTTCACTATTGTTGTCATATGAACACTATACCCGTTACTTTAAAATGGGCATGAATTTTTTTGGATCACACAATTCTCTTACTATGAAACTTTAAAAGCTCGCAGCCTAAAGAATTTGAAAAAAAATGGGCCTGGTAGTTGAAAATTGACATAAAAGAACATGTCTGCATGTGAAAAATTATTATTCTGGAAAATAAGTGTTTGCATATAAAATAGATTCCATAGCTAAAAATTTATTCTTACTTTATTGGTGTTTCAATACATATGAACAATTTAATTTTTACCAGTGTTTTCTGCTTTTCAGTCAGAAAATAGTGAGACCATAGCAAGCCACAAAAGTTTCAGTAATTCAATTTTTTTGATGTTCATTCTCATCAGCTTCTGTAGACATTGACTCAGACTTGTGCAACTTTCATGATGGTAATTTTATTTACACTGGAAAGAGTTTTATTCTGTATGTTATCCCCATGAAATGAATTGGACTACAGAGGAATGGGTGTTTACTCAAAGTATAAAGGCTAAGGATCATTGATGTTATTTTGTTACAACACTGTCAATGAATAGTACATTTACATGAAATCCCTACCCATATTATCTGAACTATTTTGACATCTAACATCAAGAACATTTTCATCTTTGAGTATTCAAAACTGAATAAGTTTTATGAATTCAGTCTTACAAAAAGTCATAGCAGGTTAAGAAATTTTGCAGTAGTTACACCCTGTATATGGTATGACTTGATCTTTGCCTCAAAACTTTGCTCTTTTCCTTGTCCAAATTGTCAGACATCTGTGAACCCAGAATGAGTCCTAAGATAAGCTGCACCTGAAAATTGTTTTGTTGATAAAAAAGTAATAATTATTGAAAATACAAATAAAAATATTATTGACGCTTAAGAACTCTATTCAATGTATGTCTGTCTCTATCAGATTCTCTTTGGGATAATCACTCTCCCTCTAGTCTAAATTTCAAGATATAGATTTATGCTAAGAGTTATTGTAAAGAACATAGTTTAAAACACTTTAAAGTTAAAAGAATTAAAAAGAAGCAGTTCTCCTCAGGCTTAAAAAACATACATACATACATACATACATACATACATATATATATATATATGAAAGCTTGTTGCTGAAAAGACTATATCCCCTTCTCAGGGATTGATACCCAGGCAGGATGTAGTTAATGCACCAAAATATGTGAAACCAGTGATTTTATATCTCAGAGGTTATTCCAAAACTATGGAGCAAATAATTTCAGTGGAGTTTCAGATCATGGACCTATGTTTCCATCCTAGAAAAAGGAGTAGTCCTCAGAAAAAAACCAAAACTCTCCTCTGTTGACATCTGTATAAATCAGTGTTAGCAGTCAAATTTAGGGAACAGGAAATACCCTTTGGTTCCATGACCTATCTGAAGGATAACAGAATTAATTTAGTGATACACATGTAGAAAGGAAATTTGCTGCAATCTTCAGCAGAATCATGTGGAATTAAATTCACATCCAGTACCTTGAAATGCCTAGGTTACAGCACAGTCACCACAGAATTATAATCAATTATCTAAAGCACCTTTGCCATAGCTGATTACAAAGTTAATGTCATTTTCCTGAATATCCTTTGAGTTTAGGTGTCTCTAGTCTGTCATCTTTGATTTCTGCTCTTTGCAGAATGGTACAGAAATGCAAAAGTGATCTCTGCTTTGAAGAAGAACTTAGAAATGCTTAGAACAAAGTATAATCGGTATTTTGGATATAGTTCCTCGTTCCTGATGTTTTTTCACTCACATAATTTGAAAGTATTCAGCTCATTTAGACTAAAGGATTTTTTGCTGCAGTTCTCTACTTTTAACATTTTCATTACGGTTTTTCATTTTTTTCTCTCCTTGTCATAGATAATTAGGCAGCACTTCTACCTACTGACATCAGTACATCAAACAGAAGTAAAATCACTGAAAATGTTGTCAGTGAGATACTACCCCAACATAAGAGGGGTTTTGAAGGTTTGGGTTTGTTGGGTTTTTTTTGGGTTTTTTTGGGGGGGAGGTGTTTTTTGGTTTGTTTTTTTTTTGTTCTTGGGTTTTTTTTTTCAGTATTGTCCCTTTGCATTACATTCATGCCCAGGAGTAAGAAGGTCACCTGTTATCCAAGTGTTTTCAACCTCTTCAGAGATCTCCAGGAACACCAGAAATTAAGGCTCCAATATGCACATACCCGTCTATGGTGGGTGCTGCATAAGATTGCTTCTTTATAACATGAAATCATAAGTCTAAAAGGCCATAGATGTGACTTTAGTGCACTGAAATACAGAACACATTTATCCCTATGAATCTTTCTCCATATACCTTCTTTGCTTCTATTCCCCTGCTTCATTACAGACATTACAGAATCTTCTGAGTTGGAAGGGACCTGCAAGGATCAGAAAGTCTAGCTCTTAAGTGAGTGGCCACTATGGGGATTGAACTCAATTACCTTGGTGTTCTTAGCACCATGGTGTAACCAACTCAGGTAATCTCCTTACTTTTGCATTTAGTAGAAAACTGTTAATAACATAAAGGAAAAAAAAATAATTAACTAGGTAAAAAGCATAATAAAACAAAGCAGAATTTTTGCATACAGATATTTTGTCTGTCCTAGAAGAATAGAATGTTCTATTTGAAACTGGGAGCTTTATTATGGAAGGTTTGTTTGAGCATATTCACAAGTCAGAAAGTCATTGTGTTTCCTAAAAAAACTATTTTTTCAGACTGATTTGGAGGCTGCAGAATCTTCCTTCAGCAAGCTTTCTTTGATCTCACAGTCACTTAGGTCATTCCTCACTGATTTAGAGACAATGAAGAGCAAGGAAGCAATCACCTTTGTTACAGAAAGAGGCAGTCTGTTTCTCATGTCAAATAATTCTCAGAGCATTGCTTACCCAAGTGTTATCAAATATGTACCATGATTGTTAGTTTTCTTAGTTTTCCTAAAACTTTTATGTGGGACAAAAAGTCAATAAAGCTAGACATTTCTGAAAGCAAAAAAGCAACACACTACATAATCCATTGTAAAAGCAAAATTACTGACATTAAAAATAGAAGAAAAATCAGACCTCTTGCTGTCCCACATCTCAAATTCATGATGGAAGCTTTGTCCATGGTAAAATGAGAACCTAAATGTACAGCACTAATAATTCTTGAAACCTCATCACTGAGAAACAAAACTTAACTTTAAAAAATATTATTATACAGTTTTAACATTTAAAGAAGATAGCTGCTTGACTAATTTTAAGAATGCTGTCCAATGAAATGACATTGCTGTCCTTTGGTCTTGGTAGGTGAGCCAGACTATCTTTCTTGTCACATTTATTGGTTATCAGACACAGTGGAAAAACACTTATTTCGATTTCTGAAATAGGACTTATAGAAAATATTTTTAATTAATCAAAAAATATTTAGAGATATCCTGGAAGCTTCACTATTCATTGACAAAGTTCCTTTACAATTTTGGGGGAATTACAAATGACATAATCCAAACTGGAGCTAAATCTTTTGTTTCACACATTTTCTATCAACTAAATACCAATGATGATGATATTTTAAAAGACCTTAATAATTTGGCTATGTGTTTTAAAGCAAAAGTTAGTGAAAATGCAAGGACCTGTTAGCAGTGGAGTTATATAGCCAATGCAACTCTTTATCCTCACTACCTCAGTTTGTTACTTCATATGTAAGTAACCCCTTCCAAGAATAATACATACAAAACTTTTCATGTCAAGAGTAATCACAACATCTCACCCAAGGAACATCTGTCACCTCTGTGGGCTCCAGATACATCAAAGCCAAAAAGAGTGACATATGATACTGCCAAAACTATGACCATGACTGAACTCGGCACATACAGAACCTTGTCACTTGTAGAGTTTATAACATCATTGAGCAGCTTTTATTGGAGGAAAGACTTGGGGTAGTACATCTCAAGTAGCCCGTGCTAGGCTGCATTTTACCTCACTACTCATTTGCTCTCCTTAGGATATACTCATATGGATAAGACAACTCCATCATTTCTACCCCAAATCTTCTGAAGCAGAAATGCTATTAAATATTTGGCCAGCAGTGTTGCCATATTTTCTTCTCTGAGCATTTCCTATAAATATATTCAGTTTTATTCTTCTCTGACATTTCATCAATCTCACTGTTCCTTTTCTCTCTTTTTATGCCCCATTTTTAAATATTTTTCAGTCACAACTCAGGGGATTGTGTAAGCTGTCTTTTCCTTGTTGATTAACTGGCTCTACCATTCAGACTCAATACCCTGAAAAACATTTTTTTTCTTTGCAGTCTAGACTTCTATGTACTTTACAAATAAATTTTGGCCTGTGCTTGGAAGCTTTGTAGGAGAGTCTGAAGGGAGTTATTTGCCACATTGTGAATCTCTGATGAGCAGCTCACTGACTGATCTTTAAACACTCGCTGTTTCTCAAGTGAAGGGATTCTTCAGCATTTCATGTGGTTTTCTGTTTCAAGCACTGCTCATTTTGGCACTGTTTCTTTCTTTTAACAATATCACAGGTTTGTCCTGATGCTGTTGCTATGGTAACTTGTCCTCCTTTCAATTTGTTTGACCAGGGAGCCTACAACGTCGTTCAATTGTGCAATTCTAACTTAAAAACAGCAGGTGATATTTTAAAACAAAAGCAGTGAGATCCAGAAAAATCTCTGCCTCTTGCCCCTTGAATAAATGTGATCTCTAAGCCTCCAGAATTTTGAATGGCAATAACTTTTTTAAATTTATGAAAAGTATGATATAATAAAAGGAAGGAACACATATACAGTGCAACAACTGCTACCATGATACTATTGGACTAAAACTTAAGAAAACACTGAAGAGTATGTGTATATTATTTTCTGATTTGTTAATCTCTGGGGTTTAACCTTGAATTTAGGTCATTCTAAGAACAGCATCAAAAATCCTATTTCTGGTATAACATGATATATAATATAATATAATGTAATATAAATCATAATACAACTTAATATAAAATAGTAAAATGAAAATTCATATATAAATTTTTGACTCACAGCATCTTGTGACTCACAGTGAAAATAATTATATTTTACAATGTGCCAACAATAATGTAAAATGACACGTTTATAAAGGATTTTCTTTTTCCTTTGTTTGTTTTTTTTCATTGGGAAAAGAAATTACATGTTATGAATGCCTAGGACAGAGTCATTCAGAATGGGAATATAAAACTGACCTTGCTTCCCACTGGCTTTTATACAGGGGTCTTCACCATCACTACAGTTTTCCCTAGAGAGGCTGCAATGGGGAAATTGATGCTGTTAAAATGACTCCCAGTTGCTTCTTCACCTGTGTTGGAGTTACATTCCTTCTTATAACTCTTATCATATCCTTCTTAACTTAGACTTTATTCATAAGGTAACTGATGAATAAAACCACATGGTCCAGTGACTCACAAATCCTCCTAGGCATACTGGCTGCATGAGCAAAATTTTTATTGAGATCTGTTTTATGTTTAATCAAATATAAAATTTTCATTTTCTGGAACACATAGTAGAAGTAAAAGCCCTTAGGCTTTGCCAAGTGGTCTGAAATTAAACAAACTTTCCCAGGATTTAGCTTCTTTACAAGAAAGAAAGAGAATTTGAAAAAAAATAAAACATCTTTTATTCCCTCACAAAAGGAATCCATCTCCTTTTGGATGCTGAAACACTACTTATCTATAATAGATAAAAAGGTTTGCATAGGATATTCCTGAAATTTTATTTTATTCAGATTTTGATAGGGAATATCCAGCCATGAGAAAGGTACAATTTGAAATGTACAATATCTCTGAAACTTTTTCAATTAAATGTTAAAACTAAGCATGCCACACTGACCTTAACTGAGGTGCTACATGCTAAAGAAAATTTACCTGAGTTTTGATTGCTCAGTCCTATTCTGTGAGTAAATTTACCATCACCACATATTTGACATAAAACTATTTCAGATCAGATCAGTAGAAATTATTTGTTTAAATTAAAACAATTTTCTTAATTCTTATGCTTGTGCTGATATTCCCTGGGAAAAAAAAAAAAAAAAAAAAAAAAAAAAAAAAAAAAAAAANNNAAAAAAAAAAAAGTAGATGCAAAATAAACCTTCTTTATGTTCTTGCATGAAAATACATAACATACTCTAGAGGGAAGCTGTATGTGCTAAGTTTTTATAGCTGGCTTCAACATTGGTCTGGATTATTGCAATACTCGAAAACAGAGTCATGCTCCCTCCATCTAGATTTAGCTTCTACAATACGTTGTTGCCTCTGACATTCTAACCTGGATCAGGGACACACTGAAACATGCCAAATCTCCCGATAAAATGGAAAGCCTGAGATGAATTGCTGAAAATTGAGAAAAAAAAATCGGAATCCATACTCAGTGTATGAGATTTTCCATTAGCAAAGAAATCTTTTTCATGTTAAGACATGCACAAAAGAAAACAAAAGCAATTTCATTAAGAAAATATATCATGACAGAAGGTATGATTTCTTGATAGGACTATTACAAGGAAGAATGCACACAAAAACACTCCATAGTATTGATGAGAATCAAANNNTATTTAAAAAAAAAAAAAAAAAAAAAAAAAAAAAAAGGATTATTTTTCCTTAAAAGGTATGCAATTATTCTGGAACTGTAGTAGTTATTTAGTGAGCTGCTTAAAGAGAAAAAAGAAAAAATAAAATTTTAAAAATAACCAAGTCATAGAATAACTATAATGAAGAAAAATAAGCAAGGAGCACTACAAAGATGTGGTATTCAGGAAAAGACAGACATAGTACCAAAGCAGATATAAAGATTATGTAAGCATATACATGGAGGTTTGTCTATTTACATAAACATGTATATGCCCATATTTTTATAATATTAAATATTATTTGACAACATAATACTTAAATTGTGGCAACATAATACTCAAAGCAATTAATATAAGTCTACTATTAATTGATGTCTTATTTGGTGTATTTATGAAATTTTGGTGAAGGATAAAATTATCCTGTAGAATTCTGTTGCTGAATAGAGCTGAATCTCAAGACAGGCTAAATTTAAATGAGAGCAAAGTAGTACAGCTTTTTTTCATTTTTAAGATGTAAGTATATGTAGGAGGAATACCTATAGTATGTAGGAGGATGACATTTTGCTTACAAAATTAAAGAAATACTTGGGAATTAGAAAATAGAGGAAAATTAAAAACCCAAACTCTACATAAATTTGGAAATATCATTTTCTTTTCTATCACAATTGAATTTCATTTTTAAAAGTGATCTGCGTTGTGGTGATTCCTTTTTAAGTTGTAACCTTACCCCAAGTTGTCATTCATTGTAACCCCTGCCCATCACCCTATCCTGGATTGGTTTTCCCTATCCCACCTATCCCATTGGTCTGAGCCTTGGACCTACCCCTGAGGAGAGCTCTCTTAGGGAGAGTCACGAGGGGTTAGTCCCTCTCTGCCTGCTCCTCTGCCCTGGGGACTCTCTCTCTCTCTGGCCTCTCCTGGAGCCTGCCTGCCTCATGTTCTCCTGTGAGAGCCATGCTTCCTCCCACTGTGGGACCCCCAAATAAACCCATATAATCAACACCCTCAGAAGCTGTGTTGTGTCTTGCCTGCCCACGTGCTGCTCCCCAGATGCTCCTGTGAGGCTCTTGTACCTTCCCAGACCCAGAGGAATGTTGCCTTAAGCCCCTGAGGCCACTGGCCAGGCCAGAGAAGAGCAGGGGGGATTGCAACGCTGCGTCATTCAATTAAGAAAAGTGTCACTGCTGAAGCCAGTAAGTGTGTTAGGTTTAAGTATGTTTTTCATCCACAGCCTTTTTCATCAGCTTTTTTCTTGAGCATCTCTTCTCTGAATTCTATTTCAGAGATACAGTGATAACATTGAGTTTAATTCCAGGTAGGTTATTCTAAGATCACACTACATTCTTCCTCACCTCTTGTAATACCTTCATTCCTTTTGCTTTGCTTTGTCTGCTTTCCCAAGAAATTAAAAGAGAGTTAGAAATGGAGGAAGGTCTGGAAGGGCCTCAGGTGTTAGAGTGTAAATTTGAAAAAAGAATAAAATATATTCTGTAAATATTTCCTACAAGTGAAAATTAAATATTGAAAAAAATTAAATAAACTTAAGCAAAAAAGGGGTATCTCGAATGACATTTGAATGATGAAGTAAGTTAATGAATGTCTTGTCCCATATTTTTCAGGTCTAAAGCAGTTTTATTTAACTAGCAGAACAAAGTGAGTGCCACATGCATTTATAAGCAAAGTGATTTATGAATACTTAATCATGTACTGCTGCTTTATAACAGAAGAAAGGCACTTCATTTAATTGTATTCAACTTCTGAACATATCATGAGGATATTTTTCTTTTTTTCTTGGAAGACAAATGTCTTTTCATAGTTTTCTGGCTTTAGATAGATCCCTTAATATTTGATTCTATACAGAAAAAAAATGAAAGAAAAAAGAAAAAAAATTTGGCAAAAAGTGAGATTTCACAAATTTTAAAGTTGGAATTTAATTCACGTTTAAGGTCCTACTCTGATTGGATGCTATAAAGTGAATTCACTGAAATTTTATTTCATAGGATTTTTACTGTGCTACTGTTTTTTATAATAGACAGAATATAATTGTTTAAAAATCTTATTTAGAATTGAAAATAAAAGAAACTTTACTGAAGACCATTTTTTGATAAATATTATATGGCAAAGGATAAAAGTGCATAGATTCGTAGTCTAATAGTGAGTAAAGAGTTGCATCTTTGTTAACTTGAGCATTAATACTTAATCCAAGTTAACAGCAAGGTTAGTTCATGTTCTCCCTAGACTTCTAGCCCAACCAGCCCTACTCAGGGGTCCATGCTTTCTGAATTTGATTTGATAAAATTTTTTCCTGTAACAAAGTACTTACTGTTTGTTAAATAGACATCTTTTTCCTTCTGCTTCTACATTTGTGATTGCATTATCATGTTATCGGCCATCAGAGAGGAAACACAGCAGAAACTCACTCAGTTCCCTGTTCTTCACTCAGAGCAATATATATACTTTCATTATAAACCTAAAATATAGGTACTAGAGCTTTTATAAACAATGTACTACACAATCCTGACCAAGATCTCCTTTCCTGAAATCCTTGTTTCTTATCGTGGTTTAAAAAAGCACAGCCAAAAAATTGTCACCTTCTTTTTTGGCAAACGTTACCATATTTAAAGACTACATAATTTTCTTTCTTCATCCTTCTGTTTTCAAAGCTGAGTGATTAATCTTTCTGTTTAGCAGAACTTTCTTCTTGATTTCTAATCACATTTGCTGAACTACATATTTTTTTTAGTTGATTTGTATCTTTGTTGACATGTTCCAAACAGGTAAGTACTTCACTTAAGATCTCTTTGGGCAGAATAGAGCATTACTTTGAAAGTCTGAAAAAACTATTCCCTAGCCATTTTCTTTTCTCTCTTTTCTTGACCTTTTTTTTTCTTAAAAACACTGTTAATTGGTAATTGATATTCAGCCTACACTTCTGTATAGGCATAAGACCTTATATGACGCTGATGCTTATCCAGTCTTTTCCCTATGAGGCATTTTTGCTATCAACAGCAACTTCAGACTCTGCACAAATGCTTCACTGGTTTTTGATACTTTTTAGAAATTTTACTTACTTGACCAAATTATTTTAGTAATAAGAGTACTTGCAGGCCTCATATTCTCTCTTCCTCTTCCCCTATTCATTTTCCAGAGGATCATCCTCAGCTTTGAATATGGATACTCTGTACTGTGTCAAGCTATTAATGAGAACATTAAACAGTAAGAGAGCCAAAAGAGCTCCCAAAAGTGCCCACTAAATATGGAATATTCATAGAATATGGAATATGGATCTTTGTAAAATGTTCCTTTTTGGGAATATTTCAAAGAGGTCTTCATTATCCCTTCCATAATTTTATATAGTCTGAGATTCCCCTTATTACATATAAGAATATTATATTCAATCAGATGTGCTGTCAATGAGTAAATTATTTTAGCAAATAAGGTAAGCAAATAAGCTTATATAAAAATCTTTTCTTTCTTGAAATTTCTAAATTCTATAATTATTTAACTTGGATTAAAAAAATTATCTGTTGAGGAATGTATTTATCAAGTTGTCATGTATAGGAAATTCAAATGTCTACTCTGCATTTCCTTTGGTCCCATTTCACCTTCAAATGAATTTGGACAGAAACTTCATGCTTTACTTATCTTCAGTCATCCCTCCTGGTTTCTATGGATCCCCTAACTTAAAAATCAAGTGGCTCTAATTTGCTTTAGACAGACCTTTCACTACACAAGAATGATCTTCATTAGGCTTACCAAACTGAAGAAATATACCTAATGATTTTATAAATTGATTCCTTTTCTCATTCTAGGTTAACCACATGTAAACATTTCAAAAACATTAATTTTTCCACTTGGATAACTACAAGCTTTTGCTTTTCAGTTGGCATTTATTTTACAGTGCATACTGATGATAAATAACATTATAAACTTCATATGGGCCATTTTTAGATTTTAGTATCTGTTAAGCATGGTATGTCTTCCACTCATAAAACTGCACTTTGAGAATATTTTCATTCTACTGCCTTACATTCTATTTATTCTAACTCTTTGAGTCTTGTCCTTCTAACTATAATACTTAATAGTAAACTCCAATTATGTGAAATAATTTTCACATTTTATATATCTCTATGTTAAGTTTCAGGTCAACTGAGAGTACATGAATTAGCTATTGTCCATTTCCTGCACTTCTCTGCCTTCTCTTCAGCTTCTCTAATCAACACTTGCACACCTAAAATAACATTATTTTAAAAGATGTCATTTAAAAATACTGTTTTCTATATTTTATTTCCAAAAGGTTTAATATAGTTTCTTTGTTATTTTTAGTCTACTGATAAATATGTTGTCCAAATCTACAGCTCCTATAGGTCTTCTTTCCCTTCCTGAGAATGAAGAACTCCTGTATCCTACATTTATAATCACATACCTCGCCTTTGACATAGTAGAAATCTTCCTTCTTGTCAGAATCTAATGGTCTCTGTTTCTCTCTACTATCCATATCAAAATTTTTTTTCAGCAATTCATTCCAAGAAATTACTGGATAATCTACAATTTATATTGGTGAATACATCAGTGTAAATTGGAAGTCTTGTTACTGTAATGTTATTCTGTTTATCTGATTTTTTTTCTTGTGGAAACAAGATTAATTTTATATATTACTAAGTAATATTTGAGAATTGTATTTCTCCCTGGATGTTGCCTGGTTGTTTGCAACGGCTGCACATGAAATCTCAGCTTGAATAACTGAAAATACTTTTTTTCTCTTGGGGGCAGTCTTTAACATAAAAACTACCTCCAGAACTTGAAGGCAGAACAACTGAAAGGTTGCTAGTATTTTTCATCTCATTTTTCATTAAAGCCTCAAGTCATTTTCCTAGAAAGAAGATTTGTTCTAGCATAAGTTATAGAAGATTTTTCTTTATATTTTGAATCCTATTGTTCAAGAATACATTCAGGCACTGTTTCATAAACTTTTTTTAAGAGGAAAATTGAAAAATTTTGAAATGTATGTCTGATTGCAAGGCTTACATCTCATAACATAATAAACAAATATACTGGACTATATTTAATTCAGAGAAAATACCTCATAATTTATCAAACAAAAAATACCTCATAATTTATCAAACAAAATTGCCATGATGCTGTCACTGTGCCCTGTAGCAAAACAGAAGGTTAATTTCAGTCTTGATATCTCTGCAGCTTTGACAGACATTAAAGAACCATGTAAGATACTGAATCAGGTTAAGAAAATATTCCACCTTTAAACATTTACTCAGTCTTCAGAGATTGACTGTTGAGAGTCACAAATAATAACAATTCTGGCAGAATTAATTTTGAATAAATTGGGATATTTTGTATGGAAATAAGAAAGAGGTTTAATCAAAGGAAAGATCCACTCTTTCTTGTATGTTAATACTCACTGTTTTTTTTTTAAACAGAAATACATCTTAATGACTTTTTGATTGAAAATTTCATAAAATGTATCATCTCTATTTCATCAGATCTAACAGTGATTATATTATTACATACGCAAAAAACCAAAGTGGTCTCTCTGAAGTAAGGAACATAGACTCAGGTAAAAATTATGCAAAACAGAGTTAAATGAGCTGTTGGTTTGCAACAGGTCCTCCTATTTAGCTATAATATTGCATATGTCATTGAAAGAAAATGTACTTGCAGCCAGAACAAAAAAAAAATCTAATAAATTTGTTGACATTTTAGGTAATGTGAACACTGTGGTTGCTGTTTTCAGAGAAAAAACAGGTAATTAAATCTCATTATGAAGTGAAAGATTTAGTGATGTTAGTACAGTGAGAGGCTAGACAGGAAGGAATAATCACTGTTTCAATTTGCATGAGCAAAAAGTAGTGCAGATGTGTGGGAAAAGAATTACTTAGTCTTCTTTTCATTAAAAAAGCTATTTTCAGGGGAAATTGTTGAAGTAGGCACTGTAAGCAATTCTTTTGATTTACACAGCAATTTACACATATTAGTTAGCATTATCAAAAATATATTTATTCATAACAGCTGAGAATAGGGCTCTTAGAAAGAAGCATTCTAATTGTATTTCCCAGCTGTTGAAACTATTGTTTTTAGTTGTTTGTTATGTAGTTTTCATTGTAATTCATAGAATCCTTCTTAAAAGTAGTTTCTTTTCTTTGTGTTTCATAACCATTCTTCTGAAAGATTGTCCCAGAGCTTTATAGGTATAGATATGCTATGTATAGACTATTATGACTATTATTAATTTTAATACATGTTCCAGTGACAACTTCTTAGCATAGATAACCTAGGGACAGAAAATCAGACAAAGGGATTTTATCCTCCCTTGTGGTGTTTTTTTTTGGTTTTTTTTTTGGTTTTTTTTTTTGTTTTTTTTTTGGTTTTTTTTGGGTTTTTTTTTGGTTTTTTTTGGTTTTTTTTTGTGGGGGTTTTTTTTGTTTTTTTTTTTTTTGTTTGTTTTGTTTTGTTTTTTTTTTCTTTCTTTCTTTTCTGTTATGTTTATGGATAGAAATGCAGTTTGCTTGATTAAATTGAGGTATTTTAGTTGCTTAATGTGACAGAGTTCACATAACATCTATTTTTATTACCCTAAATCAGCAATGTAATTTTGATCCCTCAGCCTTGCTTTGCTTTGCCTTGCTTTGCTTTCTCCTCTTTGAGGGAATATTCTCTGTTTCAAAGGTGTTTCCCACATCAGTGTTTCAAGATCATTACTAGTTTACTCAGCTATGAGTCACCTGAAAGCCTGCCTATCACTTATCTCCTTTCAAGATGACCACCTTCAGTGTTATTAATTTCCCTTCCCTCATATAAAAAGTATTTCTTCAGTTTTAGTTCCTATGTATTTCTGGTTTTAATTATATTTTCCCATGAAGCATGGCTGTACTTGGCCTGGCTGGGGTTTGGCTGGTATGAAGTGTTTTTCATGGAAACCCTTGGGACGCTGTGATTTGGATCTTTGACTGAGTATGGGTCACCCATATGTCATCTAATGCTGTGCAGTGCTAGCACGTGGTCGTGGCTTTCTGTGGCTGTCCCTGCCTGCCCCCCAGGGTGAGCAGGTGAGAAGTTGAGAGGCAAAACAGACACAAAATTGACCCAAGACAGATGACCTGAACCTGCTGAGGAATAACTACTGAGAGAGAGTTGGGGCTTTTTTCCAATTACGTCATTACTCAGCCCAGCTGGGCATCAATTTTCATGTGGGAGGTGTTGAGTGACTGCCTTTGCACCACCTCTCCCCACTTCCCATTTCCTTCACTTATTAAACTACCTTAAATCAGGAGTGCTCTTTCTTCACTTTTGCACTTTCTATTTTCTTTCCCTTCCGACTGACGTGAATGACTGAGGGAGAGACTGAGTGAATCCGAGTGCTTAGTTTCTGGATGGTGGCAACCCACAATAATTCATAGAAGTCCTAAAACTTTTACTATTTCTTTGTACAAAAGTAGTTATTTAATAACATTATATGAGTTGCTCTGTTGTGATCTGTTTTTGATAAAGACTGCATTTTATTTAATTTTTCTTTTATCTCCAAATTTTTGTTCTTTCTTATTTGAGATCAAGTGCTCAGTTTTGTGTTTTCATACATTTCCTTCTCTCTCTTCTTCCACAGTCTTAACTCTTTGCTCTTTGTCTACCCTTAGCATGATAGAAATATTTCTCAGGGTATCTGGAATTTCAGCATAACTTATTTTAGAATAGGTACACATAAAAGCAAATATTAATAGCCTTAATTTACAAATATAAGAGGAACAAAATTTTTGATTCTGAGAAACTGGTCAGAGTATTGATAGCAGACATATGACATACTTCAGTAAGACATCAACAGAATGAAAGCAGTACAACATCTGGGCCTTTTTCTGCAAGCTGCATCCTATATGACATTAAATGCAGGAAGATAGTTGAAGTCAATTTACATTTATCAGGTGGATCAAATTAAACAGAGTGAATTCCATATTAATTTTGTGTCCACATGTAGACAAAATTAATCATTATTAAAAAGACAGTTATTATTCACCAACCATGGAAATCTATATTGTATAAAATGGACCAAAGATCTAATGTGAATTTTGCCTTAAATAATAATTAATAGTGAATGCTCAGAGAAAAATTGCAGAGAAGAACAAGTAAAAGTAGTACCTCCACTGTATTCCCTTACCATTTGGCAATTTATGCCTCAAAAATTTTCTGAACTTGTTCAATAACCACGGATTTTTTTTGTCCTCTTCAGAATTTATGCCAGTGTTTTGTGTTCACAGCTTCCCACAGCAAGGGTCCTGCAGATCAGCTACATATTGCATGAAATGTAATTTTCATTCATGAGTTTTGAAATTACCCTCTGCTAATTTCTTGTGATATTTACACTACCAGTACAGGAGTAAGTGTTGAACAATCACTGTCTATCAATTTTTCTGGTATGACCAGCCCCATGAGTATCTCAGATTCCCACCAATAATCACCTGGGTTTTTAGTTTGGAGAAAATTCTTTAAGTCAATCCCTTCATTAAATCTATGTCTTATCACACTTCTCCAGACTTTTTACATATTTACTTCAGTAAAATGTATGAGATATGAAATATTGACCACCCATATTATTGAAACATGAGTGAGCAATGAGAATTGTGTTCTTCTTTCAGTTGCATAGTCCAATTTACCTGTCAGAACACAGAGAGGGTTTTCTCTCTCTCTTACCAAAACATATTTCCTCTATTTAGTAAATATATAGAACATAGGAACCTATTAGTATAGGAAAGATAGAAATGTTCCTGACAGTTATTTCCTTAATACTTTAAAGAATTATCCTTTTTTTGTATTTATTTAAGAAGTATTGCAATTTTCATTGCTGACCACAGGGTCCTTGAAAATGGGTTAGAAATAATTCCCCAGGGCAGGTAAAGTGTTTTTCTTTGTTGTGAAGAGAATCCATTAAATTATTACACAAACTCTTAAAAACATCATGTTTAGGTCTTTACATTTTTTGTCCTCAAATTTAAAAACAATCAGTGAACAGGCCAAAATAGGATGCTAATATGAACATTCTTCTTCTGACACACTTTGCACTGGAAGCCCTTCAATCTGTTGTGCTTCTTTAGATAAATGAAAATATATTTCTTGGCATTAGTAAGGTACTGATGAGTTATTTATTTGGACTCCTTATGAACATCTTTATCCTGTGTAGATTTTAAATGTTGTGCTACTTTACTGATTAGCCCTCTTATAGCTAAGTTATAAAATGTTGAGAAACTTTTTTATTAAGATAATAGATGTTTTTCAAAGGTTATTTAACTCATTATTTCAAAATTTCACTTTCAAAATGAGTGCAATTTGATCTTTTTCCTTGTTCTTGAGGAGTTGTTTTTGGTGAGAGCTGTAAAGTAGGATTATTCATTGATTAGATGCAAAAAGCAATGTACTAAAGTGGAGTCATACTTGAAATTGTGATGTAGTGTATGTTCAGTTTGCTATTAAGAGAGTCTTTCAAAGACTTCAGGCAACATCACTTATGTAATTCATAAGCTTGCTTCTAAAGTTTTAAGAACAAATAAAAGAGCATTTAAATTCTCCACAAGGGCTAAACTGAACAAAGAGACAAAGAGAAACTTACACACATTATTTAGTAGTGTTCAGTTTCTCAGCTGAAAAATTGGTATAGAGAGACAATGAATAGAAGCATATAATGGTATCCAGTGGATCCTGCTATAGGAACCTGCACTAATGTATCCACAGAAATTAAATATTCTGTTATAACTATTCTCTAATAACTTGCTGACCTGAATTAGATTGATATTCACTTTAAACAAGTAAACAACAAAGACCCTTTGATGGCCCTTTGCTGTCATTAAAGGGCAAATTCTATAGTGGCAGTACAGTTTGAAAGCTATTTTAATTGCAAACAACTAGGCAATGATTATTGAAATAATGTGTTGGAATTAACCTCTCAAGAGAGGTTTGATATATCTCCATTTTTTACAGATTTTCTACTGAAATCTTCTCAGATTTATATATCACATAGAAATATGATTTTCTGTCTATAAATATACATACAAATATAACACGTAAGTATCTAAAGTTCAAAGAATTATTTTATTTACTTATAAGGATCTGCCTCTGGCACAGAAAAAAATATTCAGCAATTCTGTTTCTTGACTTTTAATAGAATTTCAGTTGAATAACAACATGCTTTTCTGTTAAAATAGGAAGCTTAATTCAACGCGGTTATGGCTTTAGCTGTGGTATTAAGGAGAGACTTCAAGAAAATCTTTGGGCAGGACATTTGGAAAGCAAAACATTTAGGCTTTGAGCTTCTAAATGAATAGAAGCAGACACAGACTACTGAAAAGTTGTTTGGGGGGGTTTGGGGGTGTGATTTAGAGTTGGTGTTTTTTAATATTTTGGAAGAAATTTGGTGTGGTTTTTGTTTGTTTTGTGTTTTTTTCTTTCAACAGCAGTGTTTTGATCTTGTATAAGAAATACTCTTTTTTCATACTTTGATCTGTAGGTGATTACAGAAAGATTTCTCATGTCTTCATTCCTTCATTCTAAATGATGATGGCTTGATTCAAAATGACATAAAAACCTTTGGTTCAGCTGCGTTATATTTCAGTAACTTACCTTCTCTGGAGAACGATTATAATAAAAAAAATATATTTTAATTCTTTAATTTCTACAATTGAATAGGGCTTTAAAATTTTTTTAAAGGCAAACCACATCTGTTTGTCACTGGAAAACATCTGTCTTGGTATAAAATTATCTACATGGATTTTCTTCTTATACTGTGAATTTAATTAGTTAAAAATCTTTTCTATTTCATCACTACATTTGTCATTAAATATGTCATTCTCCATCAGATCATTTAGGTCCTTATTTCAAATTGGTACAAAATCTACTCTTTTATAAATTAACTTAGGACATAAATAATTTTAATTGTCTTAAATAGTCTTAAATTTTATATACATAGATTACAATATTTTGTTCAAATTTCCAATTTCTGTAATTCTTACACTGTAATTTCCTGTTCTTTGCAAAGGCAACATTAAAAGCAGTCATAATTCCAATGTCACTTTTTCATTCTTTGGAGATCAAAGTTATCTTACCTTCCCTTCTCTTTAGCTTGCCAATCTTTTTAGGGTTGAGGTAAATTTCTTCTGTCTGTTACAACAGTGTTATAAAACGACAGTTTTATATTTCCAAGAAGGTTGGCAGGGGGATAGTGATTGACTCAGATTTTTAGGTCCCATGCCTAATATCTGACTGTGTCTTAAGGACAGAACAGATATAATTTTTTTTACCCTTGACTGAATAATATTCATCCAGAATGTGCTATGGAGTGGCTATACTGTTCTGCAGACAATCAATCAGGAGTGCTTTGGCCATAAAACAAGTTGAGAATATCACCATCTGTTTTGCCAACTTTCAGTTTTCTATACATTTTAGACTGCTGGTTCTGGGAATTTGTCAACTAAAGCAAATCCTTCCCTCCTATTTTCTCTGGCATGAATGGGATTATTTTTCAGAGAATACTAATGACACAAAAGTGTTTGGATGTACATTGTGCCTTCCATGGGCACTCCAGGAAGCTTTTGAAAGCATTATCCATGGTGAATATAAATACCAGTGTAATGGTATAATTTGTAAATTATGCTATGAGATCTCATGAACCTGTCTGTGGATAGAAAGTTCCTGAAGTGAATAAACCTTGGCAATTTTACTTGCTATGAATAGGCTGATGTCATGCTTCATCCCAGCCAGCAGCCAAGCACCACGCAGCCACTAACTCATTTCCCCACCAGCAGGACCATAGAATTGGAAAGATGAAAGAGAACATGTACATTGTGATTTTAATAGGAAAAGCAAAAGTTGTGTAAACAAAAGAAGAAAAACAAAGAATTAATTCACTGCTTCTAATGGCAGGCAGATGTTCAGCCATCTCAGGAGTGCTCATTGTGTGTAACAGTGACTTGGGAAGACAAATGTCACCACTCCAAACATCCCCTTACTTCTTCCTCTTCTCCTCAGTCAGTTGGGGTCACCTGTCCTGGCTGAGTCTCCTCCCAACCTCCCAAGCACTCACAACTTCCTTGACAGTGTGGCTGTAAGAAAAGAAGAAAAGGCCTCGTGTGTGTGTAAGTCTTGCTCAGCAATAACAAAAACATCTCTGTGTTATCAACCCTGATGTTGATAATTTGTTCAGCACAAATCCAAACCCAGTCCTAAACCAGCTACTGTGAAGAAAATTAACTCTATCCCAACCCAAAGCAGCAGGAACAACAAACAGAAAATAGTGATTTCATGAAGTTAGAAGTAGAGGAGCAAAAATTATCAACAGGCTTTTAAAAGATCTTCAAATCAATATTTGGAGTGCAAGTAATTTACACATTTGTTGGGGGTTGGATTGTTTCCTTTTTGCTTGTGGAATTTTTTCCCTGTGGGTTGCTAGGGAACTATTTGCTGGGTGCTTATGTATTGACGATTGAGGGAGAGACGGGAAGACTGATTCAGTGATCAGAATTCGATTTTACTCAGATTTAACCAAAGCTTATATACCATTTCAGGAAGGTTAATAATTTTCTATTACAAAGTCAGGCTAAGAATTATACAGACAACTCATACATTTTTCAACATCTCTTGCTTACAGAGGTCTTGATTGAATCCCTTGTTTTCCTGTAAACAGGTTTAATACCATTTTCTGTAATCTCAAAGTTCTGTTTGCTCCTGCCATGGCATCCTGTGTATCAGGATGTATCAACCATGCTGAGCAAGTCTGTCTCACTCTCTGTCTTGTGTATTGCCACACTTATGGGTGCTTGACCACGGCAGGGAGAGGACGGGATGGGGGGCAGTTGATTCCTTGCTCCTGGCATTGGAGAGGACAGGTCTGCTGGAGGATTTTTCGTTGTCTCCAATGGGTCCAGTCCTGAGAAAATCTACCATCATCAGCTCCTGTGACACATGAATTGTTGAGTTCATCTCCTCCTGCCCCATTGGGCTGACCCTGTCCTGCCACTGCCCTTACTTCGGCACTGCCTTGAGGTTTTTCTGCTGCACCGTGTCTCCTCCCCTNGGTTTTTCTGCTGCACTGTGTCTCCTCGCCTGCTGGGACATCCCTGCTACTCCAGCTACATTGGAGCTTTCTGATCCCATCCAGCAGCCTGGGATATCTCATCATTCCAGCCTGGTGCTTTTCAAGAGATCAGAGTCATCCCACCCCCGGGTTTTTGTAAAACAAAGCCCCCTCAGGTTTTTTCTCTTTTTTTTTTTTCCTGTTGTTTTATTATCAATGCTGTAGTTGCTGTTGTTTGTTTACACTGTTATAAATATTAGTAAAGAACTGTTATCCTTATCCCCATAACCCTGCCTGAAAGCCATTTTAATTTTTCTAAATTATAATAATTTGGAGGGAAGGGATTTGAATTCTACATTTCCAAAGGAGGTCCTGCCCCTTCCTTAGCAGATACCGATCTTTCAAATGAAGACAACATTTGATGGAGACATGGGGATGTGGCACAGAGGGGTTTGAAATGGGAGCAGAAGATATAATCCTTTTCATATTTGAAATAAAATTGTTATCAGCAACAGACTTTTGGCGGACATTTTTAAATTATATTACGACTTGTGATGTCCTTACTGTGTGAGTGTATCCTTACAACCTGTACTTAGTTTTTAAAATGTTTGTGAAGCCACATTTTCTAATATACTCTATAAAAATATTTTTGCCTCTGTGATATCTGCAAAAATCTAAACCAAGATGACTTGCAGAGCATTTAACAATGCTTTCTGGAAGAAATATCAAAAAAACATGTATTATACATCACACACTGTTGTCACTCCTTTAAACCACTCCATGAAATACAGAGAATTTCTATAAAATCACCAGAAAATAATGCTTAATGTAAATGAGACTGTTTCCCCATCTCACAGTCACTTTTTGTTTGGAGAGGTTTCAGAGATAGATTGTGAAGTAGAATAGCCTACTATAGTAGTATAGACTATAATCAATGTAAAATTGTATTAAATATTCTATATATCTTCATAAATAGCCTCTGATATTCAAAAATATAAATCCTAATAGGAAAAGACTAGACCAGCCCACTGATCCAATTCAGTAAATTTTAGGATCCATCATCAGAAACCCCTTCCTGTAGAAAGAAGAATACATTTCCACTGAAGCTGTACTCAATGAATTCTTAATTTACAAAGATTATTGTACCATTTGGGGCCAAAGTTAAACAATTATGAGCCACCCAACAACACATAAATACACAAAAAAGGTATGTTGTTTCAGCAACATAATTAAGAAAATATATGACTATAAAGTTCAGAAGAATTTCATTTCAGGCAGACCCTTTGTTCTGTTCAAAAATATCCTGTTAATATTAATTGTATCAAAACAACTGTCTAAACAACATCACATATTTTCTTCTAAGTTTAGCCTGTGCAGTACAGCTGAGAACATCCCACTGCCTCTGCAATTTTTTTGTTGTGGCTCTAGCCCCTTGGAGGAGGAACTATTTCTCCCAGTTCCCATGGAACAAAACCTCAGATAGCCTGAGATCACAAGCTGAATAAACATTAATTGCAAAACTGTAATATATTGCAGATTATGTACAGAGGACCCTGCTGAGATAGTAGACCTGAAACAAAAAAAGACAACTCTTAAAAGTACACATAGTTTGGTTCTGATCCACCTGGTTCAACAAGCTAGGAAGCTGTTTGGTTTCTTGTAAAGCCACAGTTGATACAAAATATTCTTTCTTTAAATACTTCTGAACAGGGGAGGAGATTTTTCTTAAGGCTTGTGAGATCACCACCTAGACTGAAACTTCCCCCCAAATGCTTTATGTTATTAAGACATTTGATGCTTAATCAAACTATTAATTTTTGACACTTCTAAATATTGACTTTTACTACACAGAATGTCTCCTGATATGGTCAGGTAGAGCAGAGCCATCTGACTAGCTGGAGAGTAAACACATTATGTAATGACCTAGAGCTTAGTCTCCTTAAATCTGGTAAAAGCATGGGGGTTCTGGAAGGAAAAAATCATAAATTTGACAAAGACTATAATGTTTTATGTAACAGTCTATTTACCTCTGTGTGTAGCTGTTGTAACATGAGACCTGTTAAAAGAACTCTGGTGGATGAAGCAGGACTCCTATTTTGCTTCCAAGAAAGTTGAAAATGTCAGCTTTAAATATTAATGGTTCCTTATCCCTTTTAGTATTTACTTTGTTTTAGTTCATAATACAGTTCCAACCAGGAACAGATTGAAAGCTACTCCATGTGTATTTTTTGTTCTTTTCTGCCTTTTAAAATGAGAATTTAATTTCCTAGATTTCAGCAGTTTCCCAGCTCATCACAAAATGATGTTCCTCTTTCTTTTTCACAGGACGATGACTGAGGAAAGAAAAGTGATAGCTGCTTGGTGCTGGCTAATCAGAATGAACCTACAGCTGAGCTGATCACAAATTTTTTGCAGCAGCAGAGGAATAATACTTAAGGGAATACTATGGTGATCTCTAGTTAAAAAGAAATCACATTTTCAGCATTATGTGCTCAAAATGGATATGTTTCACAGTGTATCACACTGAGCACAGCCACATGGTATGACTCCAGTTTTTAGCATGCTTTTGTGATGAAGAGAATGTATCAGTCACATAAATTTTTGGCATGGAAAATAATTCTTTCAGTTCATGAGAAATTTTCATTTGCTTGAATTTTTGTGATCAAACCAAAAGTTTCATTTGCAGATACATTCCAAATATTTGGAATAAAAGTATGTTCAAAGTCTGATTAAAAAAAAAGACAATCTGTGGATTTTTATTTTTTTTCTTTCCTTGCTTTCTTATGTTCTTCAGTATCAGGGAGTTGTCTCAATAGCTCCTTATATATTTTGTGATAAGTTTTCTGTTCTTACTGATGCCTCTAGATCTTAACAAAACATCCATAGTATCTTTTAGTAACAGAAACAGAGTCAGCTTTTGTTCTCAGACTCCAGAGTATGATTAGAATTTTATGAGCGTTGTACTACTAAAACCTCGGACACTATTTCCAATCTCCTGGGCCTTCCTGACTGCCTTGATCTGTCAGTCAGAGCAGGGTTTCCCAAGTCTTTACTTCTGAGAGCTCAGTTTTACAAAATTGCACTAAACAATCTGCCTGAAGCTTAGAAATCGTAGATATGTTATTTCCATAATTATATTTTTACTTTTTTTTGGTCATTTTGCAATTTGCTTTCAATCCATCTGTGCTCGCACAAATTCATTTCATGATACAAATGAAAATGAAACCCCCAAATAACTAAATAAATAATACTCTTGCCATTTTTTTTCTGTGTTGTGCCTTGACAACAATTATTCATAGAATACACCAGATATCATAACTCTTACACTGCTATTCTACTCTCTCTGTAAATGATTAATAGCACAAAATGCATATGAAGCTATCTGTGTCCAATGAGACCTGCTGAAATTCACATAGTTAATAATGTGAATAGTATGTCATTATATATAAATGTGATGGATACCTTGCCTAAGTGCCAAATGCCATCCAGCTGCTCTCTCACAATCACTCCCCAAAAAGAGAGAGGGAAAAAATTAGATGAAAAAGCTCATGGGTCAAGATAAAGATGGAGAGATCAGTCATGAAATATAGTCATGGGTAAAACAGACTCATCTTGGGAAAAAGCTGAGTGGGTTGTTGTGCAGGAGTGGTGCTCCTCAGAGCTGGGCATTGGGACCAGCACTGTTTAACATCTTTGTTAGCAATATGGACAGTGGGATTGAGTGCACCTTCAACATGTTTATTCACAGCTGTGTGGTGAGGTTCACATGCTGGAGGGAAGGGTTGGTATCCAGAGGGAACTGGACAGGCTTGAGAGGTGAGCCTGACTGTACCTTGCAAAGCTCAAACAAGCCAAGTGCAAGGTCCTGCACACGGGTTTGTGCAATCCAAGAACAAACACAGGCTGGACAGAGAATGAATTGAAAACAGCTCTGGAGAGAAAAATTTGGGGTTGTTGGTTGACAAGAAGGTCAGCATGACCTGGCAATGTGCACTTGCATCCCACAATGTGAGCTACATTCAGAGCTGCTTCTTAAGAAGCATGTCAGGAGATCAAAGGGAGTGATTTTGTCCCTCTTCATCAGCTCTGGGGTCCTCAACACAAGGAAAATGTGAACCTGTTGGAGCGAGTTTTCAGAGGAAGGCCACAAAGACATGGAGGACCTCTTCTATGAAGACAGGTTGAGAGATTTGGTTGTTCAGCCTGGAGAAGAGAAGGCTCTGAGGAGACCTTATAGCACCTTCTGTATCTAAAGGGGGCAATAAGAGCTGGAGAGGGATTTTTACAAGGACATGTAAGGATTAATGGCTCTAAACTGACAGAGGGCAGGTTCAGATTACCTATCAGGGAGAAAGTCTTAACTGTGAGGGCCATGAGGCTCTGTGCTCAGAGGAGCTGTGAATGTCTCATCTCTAGAAGTATTCAAGGCCAGGCTGGATAGGGATTTGAGCAGCCTAATATATTAAAAGGTATCCCTGCCTGTGGCATGGGGTTTGAAATAAAAGATCTTCAGGATCCCTTCTAACCCAAACCATTCTAAGATTCTATGTATCGAGCATCTCACATTAATCCCGGACATCTCAGTTGAACAAAGCTCATTTTTTTAGTCAGGTGATATATATTTGTCATAAGCAGTTCCAGTACCTACAGTGACTGATACATATGCTTTATCTTATGTCCCTATTTTAGGTTAATCATCCAGAGCTATTTAGTTGTTTCTATTGATTAAAAAGGGGATATCAGTCTTAATCACTGGGTAGAGTACAAATTGTAAATTCAATTTTCCTGGGTTATTCCAATGTTTATTCCTTTTTAATTTATCCTATTAAAAAGATAAAGACCAACAAGAAAAAGCCCTTTATTGAGTCAGGCCTAGAGTAATACCTTTAAACACCACATTTAAAAACTATTACTCTCAGAAATTATGCAGTGTCAAAAGAGGAAAAAAACCTCTTTCTATCTGCTTCTGTTACTTGTTTGAAAAGGGAGAAGAATAAAAAACATTTATCATCAAAAGCATCAAGATTTTAGCTGGTGATCTGGAACAATAAAAAACACATTATATTTAAGCAGGAAACAGCTACCTCTCACTCAGTAGTTTCCAAAATTATATGTTAAGAGTTTTGGATTTTCTTTTTCCCTGGTTTAATTGAAGACAAAATATTAACAGATAAGTCCATGAGAAAATATGTGGGTTTTTTATTCCTTAACCAACAGGCATTTGTTACTAAAAACAAAATTGTTACAACACAGCAAAGCTCCTGATCAACTCTTACAGTGCAATGCCCTCCACTGTGAACAAATAAATGGTATGTGTGAAAGATAATTAGATAGTGGTTTGGGAATAATATTATATCATCATAGCAGAGAGTCACAGGTCATGCCCATACCGTGCAACAGAGGGAAGTGCAGCCTTCCTTAACTGGCCCTGACTGATTCAGCTCTGCAGCAAGCAGCAGGAGAGTTAAGCCCAAGCTGTATTCTGTTTGGGCTGATTAATCATGCTAACAGGGATATAGTGTTACTGGGACTGAATCGTAAAAACATGCTGGGTGTTATGCTGCACCGTGGAGAAATGACTGCTTGAGCCAATGAGAATGAATATCTCTATCAAAATATTGTGTTCTGCAGCAGTCTTTGTAAGTTTCAAAGGTGACACTTTCCAGGATTTGTTTTATTGCAATAAAACAGATCTGGGTTTTTGTTTTTTTCTTTTTCAAGAGGAATTATATAGGTGTTCTTGTTAAAATAAATTAAGGGATCACTTAACTGGAAGTGAATTTTTGAATAACTGTTTCTTTAAATTTTAACATTTCTTTAAATTTTAGTGTTTCTTGTGATAATGTGATTTTAGTTTGCTTTGAATAAACTGTCTTCTGATGTTGCCATAAAATCTCTTAGATTTCAGGGTTTTAATATGGCACAGTTTAAAAAACAAGTCAGTTATATTTCATGTAGTTATAGAATCATTGAATCTTTGGAAAAGTTGGAAAAATAAGATTATAGAGTGCAAACTTTCACTGAGCATCACCTTGTCAAGTAAACCATAGCTCTAAGTGCTTTGTCCAGTTGTATCTTGAATACTTCTAGAAAAGGTACCTTCCTTGGGGGGCTACTACAAAGCTTAACCATCCTTTCAGCGAAAAATATTTTTCCTAATATCTAATCAAAACCTACCCTGGTACAGGCTGAGGATTGCTTTCCTCTCATCCTGCCACTTTTTTATCCAGGAGAAGAGACTGACATCCAGCTCACTGCTTCATCTTTTCAGCTAGTTGCAGAGAGTTATACTGTCTCTCCTGAGCCTGATTTTCTCCAGGCTAAATAACTCCAGAGATTCTTTCTCTGGAGACTTCTTACTTTGTTGCTCTTCTTTCAGATTAATCCAGACCTTCAATGTCTTTCTTGCAGAGAGGGGCCCCAAAACGGTACAGAGTATTTGAGGTATGACCTCACAAAATACAGGAGGATGATCACTGCCTTTGTCTGCTGGTTACAGAATTTCTGATACAAGGCAGGCCACCATTGGCATTTTTGGCCACTGCTCACATTCAGCTGGCTGTTGACCAGCACCCCTGGGTCCTTTTCTGCTGGGCCACTTTCCAGCCACTTTGCCCCAGCCTGTAGATCTGCATGGGGTTGTTAGGACCCAAGCGCAGAACCTGGTGCTTGGCCTTGTGGAACCTCATGCAATTGGTCTCAGCCATTGATCCAGACTGTCCAGAAACCTCTACAGAGCCTTCCTGCACTCCACAGGTTGACACTCCCACCCAACCTGATGTTGTGTGCAAAATGACTGTGGATGTCTTCTCCTCACTCAGGAAGCTGATAAAAAAATTTAATGGGACTGGCCCCAGTACTGTGTAGGAGAAGGGAATACAGGCAGCCTCACTCCTGATAAGTTACAGATGTATCCACTATGGATGAGAGATAAAAGAGGGGGTTAGCTGGTGAGGGGAGGATCATCATGGAGGAGGAACCTTGGGGAGTGCAAAGGAGACAACCATGAAGAAGGATCCTGGGGAGAGAGAATCACTGCTGTGAGGTCAGCCTGGGTCTGCATTTGGAGCCTGTTGTTGGAACCTGCAGCCACAGTCTGGCCAGGTAAAAGCCTGCAGTCAGAGTCTGCAAACTGATATCTGCAGTCATAGTTTAGCAGGCAATAACCAGCAGTCAGGGGCTGCAAGGGAAACCTAGAGTAGGAGCTTGCTGTAGCCAGAGTCAGTGAATAGTTGGACTTAAGATGACTGAGGTGTGAAGAGGAATAAACCAGGACCCTTTTTATGCTGTGTTTAACAAAAGGTCTGTGCCTCAGCTCATTTTTACCCTCTAATAAGAGGGTTGCTGCAACAATATGGGGTCTTGGGTAACACATCTGTGACCAGCCACTAACGGGATTTAACTCCATTCACCATGACTTTTTGTGTGAAGTTCCTACTTTTCCTAAGAATACTGTTATTTGAAGATTATGAAGTGGAATTACAATCATTTTCTATCTTGCCAAGACAAGTTTATGTATGTAAAGATTTCAAACAAACTCCATACTAAATTCTTCAGAGTCAGAGCAGAACAATTTTACAGCAATTCAAATACCGATTCTCATACATTATCAATTGCTTTAGCTCCCCTTTTCTTGTCAATATTTTGGAAATAGGATTGAACAGACAGGCAGGTGACTGCAGTCTTGTGTCCTAAGCAGAGTAATTTAATAGTGATAATAAAAGAAAAGGTGAGCTATTCTGAGCTTGCACAATATTACTGCTTATACAATGCCAGATGTGTGCAAAGCACACTAAATTTTCCTTGTACCATAATATTTGTTTCAGTTTCTTTAGTAGAATAAAAATGATACATATTTTATAGGCTTATAAATGTGAAACTTTCATAGAGTACATTCAGTAAGTTGCCAAATAAATCAGGAACATATTTTAAAAATGTATGAACAGTTGCCTGCTTTCATATATAAATTCACTTTAAAAAATCTGTATATGTCAATATGGTAACTGAATTAAAGCTGTGTATCTAACCTCCAGTCCTCCTAGCTTTTCTGTAAATCTTCTTCATTGTCAGAAAAACAAACCTTTAGGTGAAAACTTATGATAATGGAGACTTCTTTATACAGTAACTTTTTTTTCACTCTGACAGTAGCCAAAGTGACATACACAATCTGAAAATACCACCTACATCAATATTTAATGAAGTGTGGTTGCTTACTTCTTTTGCTTGTTGTGTAGTAAAAATAAATGTTTCCATTGTAATTTTCAACCTGTATCCACATTTATTAACACAACAGAACATCACAGTAGGGAAGGGAGGAACCAAACACAGAATCACAAATCCATTTTACAAATAAAGCTGTTGCTGATTCCATGTTAGTGTGCTCTTAGGTTCAGTTTTCTAGTTCTCTTTTGCACTCATAATGCTTATTCACAAAGCCTAGCTAAAATCTTCCTAGCTATGGAGCTAGTTTTCACGTATGCGAGTGATTGTTATCAGCATCAAAGAGAGCAACACAGTCATCAAAGGGAGTAAAGGATGTATTTAGGGCACATTTATTCTTTTTGTACATGGCAAATTTCTACATCCTTTGCTGAAGTTTAAGAGCACTCAGTACAGAGATAGGGATATAAAACCACATTTTAATCCTGAGAATGCTCGAGTAATGGGCTTATCCACCGTGCATGGTAAGACTGGTGTTCTATGTATTGTCATGTGACACTATTCAGGTGTCAGGGAAACTGTTTCCTCCTCTTTCTCTGGAATAATGACAAGAAAGATCCAGCCAAAGAAAAAACACGGTAAGGTGTTCTTGAGGGCTTCTTCTACTGGTTGCTACAATGGTTGATAATACTCTGGTAGGGCAAAGTTATTCAGATGACAGCATTATTCAGACCTTACAAGTGTGTAAAGGAAGTAGGGAATATTTTCACTTGTTGTAGCCCTAGCACAGATGAAGTATGTAAGTTTATTATATATAACTCAGCTCTTCACTGTTAGAAAAATGCTTATGTTGTAATGACTCTCAGCAACTTGAGGCTGAAGAAAGATGAGTCTGAAATAATTCAGATGTCTAAATTTCTATGAAGGGCACTGCGGTAGACAATCACCAAGAAGTGAATATAACTATTGCCCTCTTCCTCTGAGTTTTGTTCACACATTCTCATGAATATCTTCTTAATTCCGAATAGCTCCAATGTTATTGAAAGTTTCTAATTTCTCTTTTTTGCTCAGAATAAACAGTACCTAACGATACAGATCATTCTACTGAAATTAACAACATTTTTATTAATGGTTTTGTTAATGGTGCAAAATCATAATGAGATTTTTACCCCTAATATCAAATATTGATTTGATTGATTGATATAATCAAAACAATGTTATTGTTTTGAAAGAAATTGTGTGAAGAAACTGGACAGGTTGTAGAACTCAAATGGTTGTATTAATTCTATCAAGCCAAAATGACTTTTCATTATCTGTTTTGTTCTTTGCAGAAGAGGACCTGGCATCCCAGCGGACAAGTTAAACATGACTCTGCAGTGTAGCTTTGTAGGGGAGAAACTCTGCCTGAGCATCACAAGATGAACCAGTTAGAGTAATGCCATCAGGTTCAGGGTGGTGATTTCTCCCCTCCTTTTGTCACTTGGTAGAGTAGTTCATCAGGATTCTCAGGGGCTGGAGTACATGATGTGTGAGGAGAAGCTGAGAGCTGGGTCTACGGTAAGAAGAGATGTAATTGTGCTTCATCTACTCAGTGGTGAAGTACAGCGGTGAAAGACCTGAAGGTTCAGAGTCCTCCTGACGTTGCACAGTGATAGGACAAGGGGCAATGCTGACACAAGATGCTATGTAGGAAATTTCAATTAGATCTGGAGATTTTTTTTTTTTCCATGAGGGTGGTCTAACACCATGAAAGGCTGCTGAAGAAATTGTGGAACCTTCATCCTTAAAGGCACTCATACTCAGCTGATCAGAGCTGCAAACAACCTGATCTATGTTGGCATTTATCTGAGCAGGTGGATGGACCAGATGTTGTTCACATGATGACTTCGATCTAGCATATTCTAAAATCGTATAATTATATAATTATATGAGAATAGAAAAACTGTCAGGTTTGGAAAATTATCTAGTGCTGTTTCTGTTACATGTAATCTGTCAAACTGGTCATTTCCTTACAGAATTTTATTAAATTGGTAAAGTATGACTTCCCCTTAGTGAAGTCATGCTGACTACCCTTGATGATTTTCTTGTGCTCATATGTCTAGAAATGGCTTCCAGGATTAGCTGCTTCATGAAATGTATCAACTACATTCCTAAGTTGGTTTAATGAATACATACATTAATTATATACATTTGCCATGTGTACAAATTTGTATTTGGTTGAACTCCTTTGAAATACAAGATCATTGAAAATGTATAATTTAATTCTAAAATTTAAGGTTGCAGATGTACTAGATAAATCCTTATCCTACAATATATTGAGGCACAAGTTTACGTGGCACATGTCTAGGAAAAGTATCAGTTAATAAATCATCTGGTGAACAATATGCAATTCAAATGTAGGTTGGCGTAGAAATGAGTTTCAACATTCTCCCTAGCAGATAGAAAGGAGTACAAAATCTTTAACATTTGCAAGCTGTTACTCTTAGCTGCCTTGTACTCTCAAAACTGAGGTTTACTGTCTAGAGACACTTATAGGAAACTAAGCCAAATAAATCAAGATGACTGTAATTCTTATCATGAATCCTTCCTGGCTTCTTTCCAAAACAACTATAAAATGTTGCAATTGAGGGTTTGGCTTTACTGTATATTTTGTCTTTATTATTAGTTCAATCCACTTACTGAAATTCCTTGTTTAGCTTGAGGGATCCTTCAGAGTTGAGCTAATTTGATCAATATTGGTAAAGTGAATGTTGCTGTTGCTCAGGATAATAATACTTAGGGGACTATAGCAAAACCTCTCACTCTTTATATGTTATGTGATTTTTTTTACAAGGATTTCACCCACCCTGCATTTACTGAGTTTCAGTAACTTAAATGTGACAATATGATCCAAGCTCTGTAATGCAGATTAAGCATAAAAAATGGATGTGCTGTCCCATTAAGGAAGATAACACTGCATGTATAAATATAACCATTGGAGATGGAGTTTGGAGACCAAACCGCACATTTATTATAATCCTGTAGTAAGCACAAGATAGATAAATTTATCAAGTTAGACAAATTTGGTCTTCAGTTTGTAACAAAATTCTTCCAACTATCAGTAATGAGAATTATAGAAAATTTTTAAAAAAGTACAATGGTAGACAATATTTAAGGAAATTAGAAGATGTGTCCTATAATTATTATAAGTATTATTTTTCAAGTATGTATTTTGATTATGTTCAGATTGAGTATGTCTAAATTACAATGATTACAGCTTCATGAATCAATCTCTGTTACACATATATAAAAGCTCCTTTGAAAATGAAAGTGGAATAGAATAGATTATTTTTAATAATTTCAAAAATAACCAGTGTGTTCTGATAGTAGTTTTACAATTTCTTACCTCAAATGTTAAATATTTAATAGAATAATGGTGATTTTTTTGGTCAGATGATAATAGCATGATTTTCTTGTAACAAAACTAAATTAGTATACATTTCTTTATATATGCATATATATTTTATATCTTCTTGTGTATATGTATATATTTTCCATGTTTAAAGGAGGAGTTAATAGTGACCAGAGTGCAAATTAGGAAAAGGGAGAGATAGAGAGTGATAAATGGTAGAAGTTTCATTTCTGCTGCTAATATGAAAATATTCCTAACACTGCATCTCTATTCCTTCTTGGTATGACAGCACTGAAACTGGAGAGAAGATATGTTATAATAGGCAATGTTATTATATTGAGACATGGGGATATAACAATAACTCAGTAAATAGTACTGATTTTCCATTCAACCATAAATAATCCTTTTAAGGAGAACTACCTTTTTTATTTTTAAGCAGAAAATAATTATTTGTGTTTCTGTGAACATATTTAGAAAAATAATTTGGTTATGTGTTTTAAGTGCTTCCAGTATATGAAATGCAAAAAAAACCCAAAACTGTTTAATCTGTATTTTTTCCCAATTGTGTCCATATGTTCACCCTTTGATGGACATAGCCTTGATTGCTGGAGTTGGTTCAGTGTTATAGATACCATGCAGTACTTAACTCCAGAATTCTAGGTTCTGCCCACCAAAGCATTAAATCTTTGCTCTTTCACTGCTTTTATTAACAAAAGTGGTATTTTATATAATGCAATGTAAAATCCATTGATTTATGAATTACTCTGACAAATAGAATATAGTGCATATCTGTAGAGTAAAGTAGAAGGAAGCTAAGAGGCAATTATTGCATCTTGGGAATGCTCAGCTGTGATATCTCCAGGAAAACAGCTGAAGGCATGCCTTTTTTCACGTTATGTAATACTTTAACGCACTCAAATAAGACATTATAATGAAAGAAACATTATTATGAAAAAAGGTTATGAATATTTGTGTATTTGCTAGAAGATTTGTTTCTTATATTGATAGTTTTGGACTGCAACAGATAAAACACTGATATTTTATGTATCTTATTATTTTAAGGTGTACAAGGTTTGCCTCAAGCCACAACAGTGATTCTCAAGATGATAGGAAACATTTAATCAGATGAAAGACACTCTATCTCTGCTGAAACAAAATATAGAGTTAATTTTAGAATGATTAGAATGTTGGAGTTCACACATCTTTCTTGAACCATAAGGCAACAGAGGAAGCAGGATTTCCTTTTACCTTCAGAGGTGATTGCCTATAATCCTAGGATAAAAATCTATGATTGAGTCATTGTCCTTTAGCATTTCATGTTGTTTCAGGATGGTATCTACATACCATATGGGTAGCTTTGTCATAACACGTATTTACATTAAGTAAATTCTACAGAAATAATGTAGGAATGCAAGCACAGCAGAAGGTATTTTGGTATTTTGTACACATTTGAAATCCCTGAAGACTAGCTTAATCATGACTGCAATGACTCAAAGTCTCTCAAGGGCTTTTCTGAACTGTCCAGCTATGGTGGTCAGAGAGAAGACAAAAGCAGGACAGTTGGGAAAGAGAGTAGGAAGAAACATCCCCATGGTCCAAAAATTTAATATGAAAGTAATGAGTAGCATTGGCAACAACTATTAAGATCTCTCACCTGAAGTTTTACTTATCTTATTCCATATTCCATTTGTATAGATTTTTGGTTTATTCACTTTAGTTTGACTCTGATCTAATATTATTTGTCTAAACAACTTGTTTGCACTCAGAGATTAGCCTAATTCTGTAGTAGAGATCACCTTGTTACACTCCTTTTCCTTACATCATCCTTTTCAATTTGTCATAATTTAACCCCAGCCAGCAACTAAGTCCCCCAATTGCTCAATCATTCTCCCTCAGTGGGATGGAGGAGAGAATTTTAAGTCTAAAGTGAGGAAACTCGTGGGCTCTGAGACAAAGACAGTTTAATAGGCAAGGCAAAATCCACACATGAAAACCAAGCAAAACAAGGAATTCATTCACTATTTCCTGTTTAGACATTTCCAAAAAGCCAGGCTCCATCATGCTAGCAGTGCTTAGGAAAGCAAACACCATTACTCCTTCTTACTTCAGTTATATGCTGAGAATGATGTGATACAGTCTCGGTTGTTCTTTTGGTCAGTTGGGATCAGCTGTCCCAGATGTGTCTCCTCTGAATTCATGCACCCTCAGTCCCTGCACAGGTGGGGGTGGGGTGAGATGTGGAAAGCTTTGAAACTCCTAGGGGAACCCCGAGAGCTTTGCCCTGGAAGAATATACCATAGAGTCTCTCCACCTAGGCTGAAAGAAAAGGCCTCCCCCACGGTGTTTTGCAAAACTATGTGATCTCCCTCAGTTTTTCTTTCCGCATATGTCCCTAATTCAAGTGGTTTCTTTATTGGTTGTGGTATCCCTGGTGGCCTGCCCCATGTCCCCTACAGGGCACTGCCCTTTGTCCTGCTTTTTGTACTGTCCCTGTTCCCTCAGACCACTGGTTCCTGACCCCATACTTAACCCTGTGCACAACTTTGATCCCGGTCTTTAGTCCCCGATTCCTTCAGCTTGCTGGAATAAACTTTTGCTGGAATTTGTCATACAAAAGGCCCTCTTGCCTCTCATCACTGAGCAAGCCATGGTGTGTGTGGTGTGCGGACCTGACTGCTTTGCCTGAGTGATACCCAAGTGGCCTTTCCACAGGAGATGCTTATTGGGAATAGGTAGCAGAAACCACTATCTAAATCCCATGTTGCTACAGTGGGAGGCAGAAAAGACCTTGGGTTTGTGTGAATACTGCTCAGCAATAATGAAAACATCCCTGTGTGTCAGCACTATTTCCAGCACAGATCCAAAACACAGCTCCATATCAGCTACCACAAAGAAATTTAATTCTATCATAATCAAAAGCAGCATAAAATTCTAGATGAGTAAGAAGGTGATCTCCCTGCCATATTTTGTTGCATTCAGACAGGCTATAAATTGCAATGTCAGTACACATGTAAACCTTAAATTTTAATGAAAATTTATCTCATTTTTTTCTCTTGGGTGGGCTCAGAGGAAACCAAATCAGAACCATCCTTTACTAACTTGCCTTTGTTTACCAGCTTTATGGTTGTGACAAATAAGTTCATGATACTTTTTTCACTAATGGCAATAAAAAGTTATCTATCACAGTCAGTGGAACTTGAAAAGAATAAAGAAAAGTAGAGTTCATTCCAAAGTCCTTGAAACAAGTGGAAATACTTAGATTGTCCACAGAAGGATGTGGCACTGGTACTACAAAACAGGAAATTCCTTTTTTAAATTTCATGGTTTCTCATCCCTCAAAATCAGTTCAGAAAGATAGTTTTGCTACTATATGAGAAAAATTATTAATAACTCTTTATGCTGAGTAAGCGAGCACAATGATGAAACATTATTAATGGTTCAGAGAGTACTTGTTCAAGGCATCCAGCTAAGATCCCACCTGACACTGGAATGAAAGCCCGTAAGTCTCAGAGAGGTTTTCCATCAAATGCAATAGGTTTTATCTCAGCCTTAGAAAAAAGACTGAGGTGTTTGATTGTGTTTTAAAATTTGTGTCTGTTTGTCTGCATTTATCTCACAACAATATCCTTCATTATATTAGAAATTCATAATTAAAAAAAAAACAAACAACAAAATTTGATATCCAAGAGAAAAAAATGTATGTGGACTTCTTATATTTTCTCTTCTTCTCAGACCTTAAGGTATTTGTGAAAGTCTTCAGCTGCCATGAATTTCAATTTGTAGTTAGGCCAATCACATA
>WEIU01015627.1:81028-97288 GCA_013389925.1 Aegithalos caudatus
AAAACTTATTTTACTGATTTCTGATATGTTAGGAGAAGATAAAAGGTTATTGTTAACAGATGAGTTGTGGGGATGAATGAAGCCAGGAAAATAAATACCACATAAACGATAAAATTATTTATAAATGAAAAAAAATGTAATTATCAGAATAATTTTTTTTGCAATTTCAGTGTCACGCTGGATATTTGAACTTATTTATATTGTTTCAAAAGGTGGAATAGATTCTTATGGGTTTCAATACATCCATTTGCCTTGAGCTAGTGCTATTACATCAGAAACACTGAAAAAACATTGCAAGTATGAATGTGCCTTTTGAAGCTGAGATTCATTTCACTTAACATCAGATATCTAAAAATTAGAGATCTCATCTCAATTACATCGACTCTGCAGACACTAGAGGATCCTCATCACATTGATCATAAATATCTTTTAGGATAAGGTAAATTACTTTCTGAAGGAGCTTATAGTCATCATGTGAAAGGAGAAGACAGGTGAACAACTAGGCTGCCTTAAGATGGCAGGTTTTAAAATGAGCTTAAATAAGGTAAAAATTTCTTCCTTAGAGTCATAGAAAAAAAAATGACATGTCCTAAATTTATTTAAGATAATAATTTAATACTTTCACCTCAGTATGTCAACCATATGTAATTGTAGTACATCAAGTATTTCTATAATATTACCATATTATAACTTCAAACCTTCCCCAGGCTTTTACTGTGGATGAATGAAATGTTACAAGAGCTGGCTTTTGTGGCCTATTATCTTTTGGTTTTCTTTAGCCTTATCACAGGACACAGGGTGGGTTGGTTCCCCTTTTATTCTCCAGGAGGAGGTAGCACATGGAAGTTTCAGTTTTGCTTTTCTGTTAAACTAATGTCTGACTGCCAGATCTTCCTTAACCTATTTAATGAATAAAGAATAATGATAAATAGCTGACCAAGAACAGTACAGAATTTTTATACAGACTCTGTAGTGGCCATAGATAGATCTCACAGTTGTGTTTACAAGGGAGAAAACTAAGCAGAGCTAAAAGCCAAAGTGTGGTTTAATAAAAATAATAAAATATCAGTCCAGCCAGATTTATTTCACTATTCCTCTGAAGAAAGAAAGTAAAACATTTTTTTGTGCAAGACAAGATATTTGCCAACATATTCAAATTTCAACATTTATCACTGAAGCTGTCAATCTTATATTGCAAAAGTAAATATGTTGTGGGATTTTTTTGTTTTGACAGTGCATATTCACGTCTGTTTTTCTAACTGTAAAAAAAATTCATTCACAAAACTATCAGGAATAAAAAAATCAGTTATATGAGTCACCTGATAGGACAACATTTTAAGCAATATTTAAAATTTTGTATCTTCATTAGAAAAGCAGTCTTTTATTAGCACAATGTCTAAAACTAGCATGTAAATTAAATTTTGGGTCAAATTAGTGAAAACAGTAAAAAGGATAGAAAGGGAAGCTACTGTGGAAAGTGAATTAAAATGGGAAAGTAAATTAGCTGTGGCACTGGAAACCACAGGGGCTTTTGTGCCGTGAGTAGCTCTGTCACTTGCACTGCCAATGCTGTGTTTGCAGAGCTTGCTTTCTCAGGAGCATGTGTCTGCCATTGATGTATTGCAGAAAGGCTATCCTTCTAAATGCATATAAATACATCGTTTCTGAGACTAAGTGGTGCTAACACAATGCAATAAAAGGAATTAATCTTTACCCAGATCATTTTAGCTAAAAAATAGGACTATAAAAACTGATTACATGAGATTGCTGCTTTACAGAGGGAAATAAAATCTTCCTTAAAATGTCCTTTGCTGGGAGAAAATAAACAAAAGGTGGTCAAGTAATGAATTAAGCTATATTTTTGAGAGGACCAAAATGAAATGTATTGTTAAATATTAGAATATTTTAAGGTGGTCTTTTCAAATGGTAAGCATAGAAACTACTTTCTTTCTGTTTCTTAGTCTTAAATGTAGTTGAATCTGTGTTTCTAGAGGATTGTCTTCTGACAATTGACATCCTTAGAGTAAGTGTGTCAATCTCCCTGGAAAATTTATTACTGAACCAATTTTATTTGGTTACAGGCATGTCTCTTCAAGAATGCTAGAATCATGACACTGCTTTTGTTCCTACCAGATATTTTGTTCCTACCAGATAGTGAAGAGAGAAAAAATGCACTGGAATAAAAACAAAGAAACCATTGGGAACAAGAAAATATTAAGGAAGAAACATGTTTGATGTTTTCTTTTTCCTGGAAAATATTTATCTGGGAAAATTCCATTCAAGAATCTGGTCTATCAGAAAGTGAATGGCAGGAATGTTTAAAGCATGCTCTTTCAAATAAAGACTAAGATTAAAAAATGAATAAATAAATAAATACTAGAAATAGCCTAGCAATAATTTACTGATAGAATTCACCATTTAGATCAAGTAGATTGTAGACACTGAAGTATGCCAAGAACTCTGACTGAACAGGGAATATCAATTTCTCTCAATTGCTACTTTCTTATTCAGGCATTTATAACATTCATTCGATATCAGAGAAATAATCAATATTAAGAGTATCTTAAAAATTAAAAAAAAATAAAAAAGAAAAAAAAAAGTAATTTATTCCATTTGGGAAAGGAATCAAAAATACATGGAAGGAATGCAAAAAAAAAATAATATGGATAAAATAGATTCTGTTATTGGAAACAGAAGATAGAATAGATTAGATTGATATCTAGTGATCATCCAGTTTAGTTGCCTGACCAATTCAGAGCTGACCAAAAGATGAAGCATCTTGTCCAAATGCTTCCTAAACACTGATGGGTTTAGGGTATCACCAGCTCTTTAGGAAGCCTGTTCCAGGGCATGACCACCCCCTCTGTAAAGAAATGCTTCCTAACATTCAGCCTAAACTCCCCTGGCACAGCTTTGAGTCATTCCCATTGAGATCATTCCCATGATCCATTCCCTGGATCCCAGGGGGAAAAGCTCAGCACCTCCCTCTTCACTTTCCTTCCCTAGAAAGCTTCATAGAGCACTGTCATCCTTTAGAGAGGCCCAAAGTTCTTAGGTGCTCCTCGTCACATAAATTAAAACATATTTCCTTGCATTGTACTCAAATTTTGTTTAACAGGGATAACCTGTAATCACATAATACATATGTGAGATAATTAATAAAGATATTAAAAACATGAGAAATATTGCATTGATTATGTATTGAAATTTGTGGAACAGCTCTGTATTTACTGTAATGATAGTTATTTATATGTTGGAATAAATACCATTGATTTCACCATTCCACTCCACAAATTAACTCACTTAAAAATATATATTTTCTGTAAACTGTGAAATGCTTAACCTTAAAGGGAAATTTGTAATAACTTACAAAGATCAATAATTGAGACTACCATTTTGGGTTTTAAATGGTCTTAAATGGTCCACAACAAGCTTTGAAGTCTTGTTTAGTTCCAATTTTTCTATTAACTCTGTCTTCCCCTATAATGATCATTCTAGAGCTGCTATTAAATATTTAATCATAATAATGTTATGACTATCTGACTGGAATTCAGATTTGTAGGAGAAAATATCTATTATGCAGTGACCTTTATGTATAAGCACTGAAGGCTAAATGTTAAGAAGGTACTTGGTCTTTGCCTGGGTATGATTGATTTTCATGTTATCATATCCTGTCTGAATTAAACAAGTTCATGTTCTACTGCATAGAGCAAGATTTTCTATCTTTGAGATGTGTATATCATATACAAGTGCTTTAGAATTTTTTTTTTTTTGTGTATAAAGGTACTATGAGTTGCACAGGAAGTCAATTAAACTGAAAAAAAATATCTTCATGCATTTTAGGTACACCTGCTGCAAATACATTATTTAATTTTATATTAAAATACTTTTGCTTACCATAAGCAACTTGTCATAATTCCCCATACATTTTTTCATTATTGTTGTGTACAGTAGGAATACTATTTGAATAAAGTTTATTAGTATAATTTAACTTGGTTGGTTTTGAATTCCTCAAACTCATTCACTTTCTCTTGTATTTATATTATGTTTTCTTCTTCTGCTATAAAACTTTTAGAAAACTAGAAGACGGGGTAAAAGACAAGTAGTTATTAGATTCTGTTGCCAGTGAATGAATAGAAAGACAAGAGGAGGAAATAACCAACATGCTAAATCTGTTGTTAAAAGACATCTTAATTCAGTCCAGAAGCTTTTTTGTCATTGTGATTAAAAGGCTATAGGCCCTTATACCAATCTGAAAATGAAAAATATTGGAATTTATGTGGACTTACATTGGTCTGAAAAAGTTTTACCTAGTAATGGTCTAGTAGCCAAGAGACTGTTACCCAGCCTATACTACCTTAAGTTCAGAAAAACTTTATATAGTCTGATAAACCTAAGCATTTGTGGCGTAACAAAGCTATATGTTTTTGTGTGTCCTAGTGTACAACTCTTTATCAGGAAACATAGATGAATGCAAAACATTTTAGGGCCCAAGAACAACTAGGAAAACAGTCATAGTCACAATGAGCACCAAAACTGCCTCCTGCAAACTCAAAATGCTTAAGACTGTCTGAGACAATTTGTCTCTACTTTGAACATTGATACTGTGGACCTTAGGATACAGGACAACCATAAACGTCTTTCTCTCCATAAACCCACTGCAAGCTTCTGATTCTACAACACTTAGCCAGCTGAATATAAAGGAGCTGAGGTGCATCTCTTCTATGGCAAAAGTGTGTAGTTTTGCCAGAGATTGTTTCAAAAGACCTCTAAGAAAACCTGTCAAAGAACAAGAAAATAATATTACAGGCACCAGGAAAACTGTTGACATGGGATCTTTAATAATTATAATTAATCAGAGTATCAAAAACAAAGAGTCCAAAAAACTCCAACATGAAAATATATAAAATCCTAAAGGGAAAATAAAACAACAAGAAACATCAACAACTTCAACAATGTAACAAAAAAAAAGAAGCAACCGCCCCCTAAAAAAGCAACAAAACAAAAATATATTAAAAAAATTCCAAGCAACCCCCTCTCCCGCCCAAAGAATACAAGAAGTATGGAAAGTTAAGCAAAGGGTTATCAAATTATTTGGTCAGTTCAACTGTACTGGCTTATTAATAGTTATGCTTAGCACTTCTACTGTTGTAAGATTCTACAAACAAAAGCTTACGGAACTGAGGACAAGGCAACATTGTTGGAGTGACTGTCCCCATTCCTGAAACAAGGAATAAGAAGGCAAGGAATAATGAAGACAAGGAGAAAGGAGAACTAAGGTAAGGACAAAAATGAAAGACAGGAGCCAGAAAGTATGGATGACATTTTCAAGGATCAAGTAAAACAAACAAAGCAAACTCCCAAAACCCAAAATCAGAACAGCTAAGACAAGAACACAAGTGAAACCCTTAGAAAGGCAACTTCCATCAAGTGGCACACAGAAAAAGAAAAACCACCACCAAGTCAACAAGTGATGGATTTTATATACAAAGAATAAACAACCAGCCAGGCTAACAGGCTGGTTCTTTTTTTCCTGAGTGACTCTTGTCAGGCAACTAACTGCAGCTCAATTGCCTGGACCTGACATGGACTGACAGCTGCCTTGTTTGATGCTTCATGCTTCAGAAACCCCAAGTGATTCTTGCCACACATTTTTATTTTACTTTCCCTTGTATTCCCTGCTTTAGAATAAATATAATCTCTGAATGAAGTTTTTTTTTGGTTTTTTTTTGGTTTTTTTTTTCCTCATGATTGAGACATCTAAAACATTTTTCTTTCCTTCGAGTTATCTAGTGTCTACCATGGTATAAATTCAGGACTAGGATTTTAATTCTGTCCAATCAGTTTTTGCTCTCTCTCCTCTGACTACAAAATACCTTGCAAAAAAAAAAACACAAAGAAACCTCAAGCAGCTGTCTTGTATTATTTAAATATTCAATGAGCTAATGAAGTACTGAAAGCAGCAGAAGAAAATTATCAGCTAAAAGTAACTTGATGAGGGGATCATATTACCATGGAATACAAGATAAAAGGGGGAAAGGAGGAGATTTTTTTTATATTGCATTTAGTTATTAAAAAAAAATTAGTGTACAAAAAGGAAAATGTTTCAAACGTGAAGCTCTGGAAAGCTTACAGACTGAAAAATTCATATTTATTCTTTTGGCAACTGTATAATGGCTTCAGAATTGGAGGAATTTTTAAAAGTGCTGGAACATAAACTAAATTAAAGCAGTTCAAATAAAAGAGAAAAGAAGTTCAGTTCTATAAAAAAGCTGCAAAATCCTTGGTAGCTAGGACATATTAGCTCCATTCCACCATTCATATATGGCTAGATTGAAAGGATAGTTTTTCAGAGTTACACACTCTTGGACTAAAAACTGCTAAGCCTAAAAACAGACTAATTTTTCTGGGCTGATCCCAAATATGGTGATTGTTCATTTTTCATAACTTGCAGGTTGAATAATTTGTTTCATCTGAGATTTTTTTTTAATATTGTTATAATTTTTTTGAAGAACAAATACAGAGTTTCTGCATTTTGTAGACTAAAAATATTGACTTTACAATACCATGACTTCCATTCCATGAAAAAAAAATCAGGAAAATGTCACACCTGAGAACCGTGGTCATATTCACTAGATGTCCAGATGTAGAAGTATCCTCTTGCTTGTAACAAAGTAATTCTGGGGAAATATCAGATGCTGCTATCTAAAATGGAAGATTACAAAAAAAAAAAATTATTTCAAGATAATTCTTGTCTAGCAATAATTATAAACTAAAAACTGACTGAATCTAGGGCCTTGTTCAAAGTCTTTCATAATAGTAAAGCCAAGGGGAAGGACCATGTAAGTGTTCAACTGCAACTGTAGGTTCTGGGACAGGTACTTCTATTAAAAAGCTCTTTGGACATAAACTTCCTTTAAAACTTTAAATATTTGTAAATATGTATAATATTAATGATATTATGGCTGTAAGTTATCTTTAAAAGGCCTTGTCCAGAATGTATCTCTAAATTAAATGAAAAAGTGGTCTGAGAAATCAATGGGAGGAGTCATCCAGGACCCAGACTCTGTCATGAAAATGAAGCTACAATATTTATTTTCATTAGGACATTAAAATCAGTGAGTATACTTTGGATTTTAGAAAAACTTTGGTAGGAAGAAAGAGCCAATATATACTAAAAGAAAAAAAAAAATTGAAAAGGTGTGTTAATAAAATCTGTACAAACTCTTAAAGAAAGTTATGCAAAACTTTTTCTGTTTTTCTCACAGAAAAATTATACTAAATTATTAATATCTGGATATTTGAAATAGAATATTTAAACTCTTAAAAAATTAAAAATTATGCTTCGTGGTTTTAAAAAACTTAATTTCTTTTGCCCATTTTTTCAAGTGAAGTCAATTATTTCTAGCTCCATTCCTGACTCTATATTATTTGCTTAGTATGACTGAAACCAGCACATCTAAGGAGCTGATGAGAAAAAGGAGAAAACTTTGTTGTTTTCCTCTAAACTTTACTAAATTTAAAGGCCGGTGAAGTCAATAGAAATCTTTCCATTACCTACAGTGAGCTTTTGATCACTCCACAACTTTATACTTCAAAGAATAGCTCCCACTCATCCTTTAAGGTTTTTCCCCTCTTTTAGGCATCATTACTTTGCTTCTCTCTCTGTCTCCTTTTTTATATTTCTTTCAGAAAATCTTGGCCCATTTTCCCTTCTTTATTACAGAAGATTTTATGGAAAATACAGCTGATACAATTACATGAAACACAGTAACTCTATGCACAGCAGGAGGCAGACTTCGCAACTTTTTTGTGAGAGAGCAAAACCCAACTATACTCTGCTGGCCACAAGATATACAAAACTTAGCTTGTCCTGATGTATTGGGTTTGTATGGCCTGTTTTTTTCAGTAGCAGGGGGGCCACAAAGGTGTCTGCTTGTGGGAAGTTGCTGGAAGCTTCCACTATGTCCAACAGTGCAAATCCCTGATGTCTCTGAAGAGGAACATGCTTCTGGCAAAAAAACTGGGCCAATGAGAGAGGCTGGTAATGCCTCTGTGATGTAATATTTAAGAAGAAATTCAAAACAAAGTCAAAAGGTTTTGGCTTTTAGCCAGAGAAGAGGAGGAGGTGTACACATGTGAGGGAAACAACATGGCAACACCAAGGTCAGTGGAGAAGGAAGGCAGGAGGTGCTCCAGGCACTGGAGCTGAGATTCCTCTGCAGGCCATGTTGAGACCATGGTGAAACAGCTGTGCCTCTGAAGCCTGTGGGTATCCACGGGGAATGCAGAGATCCACCCACAGCCCATGGGGATCCATGGGTAATGCAGAGATCCACCCACAGCCCATGGGGATCCATGGGTAATGCAGAGATCCACCCACAGCCTGTGGGGGAGGTGCCACTGTAGCAGGTGGATGCCTGGAAGAGGCTGTGATCCAGTGGGAGACCTGGAGGAGAGAGAGAAAACCCTTGCTTCCAGGCTGGAGCAGCCTGTCCTTGGAGGACTGCACCCCATGGAAGAGTGACCCACACCGCAGCAGTTTTGGGAGCACTGTGTCCTGTGGGAGGGACTCATGTTCCAGCAGGTGCAGTTTGGCTGCTGCTCATGAGAGCGGGTCCACTCCAGAGAAGTTCAGAGAACTGTCTCATGTGGAGAGACCCCACGGTCTCAAAAGGGATGGACTCCTATCCTGGAGCAGTGGAAAAAAAAACCTCGATGATGAACAGACCAAAATCCCCATGCCCTGTCTCCCTGTGCTGTCAGTGGGAAGGAGGGAGAGGCTGAGGGGGAAAGGGTGTTTTAAGGGCTTATTTTCCTTCTCATTAACCTCCTCTGATTTTGTTAGTAATACATACACTTTACAACTCTAAAATTGAACCTATTTTGCCCTAGTTCCTCCTGGCTCTTATCTCATGAAACCTTTGTTAATTTATTTTTTTTTCCTCTCCACTACCCAGCTGTTGCAGGGGAGGGTGAGCGAATGACTCTCATGGGTGCCTGGCATTGGGCCAGTGTCACATCACGACACCTGGATACCACCATCTTTGGTGCTTACATTGGGAAAGAGATGTTTATATATGGCAAGGATATTTGTGAATTCTACTAGACTCGGCTACTGTTCTTTGTCTAAAATATTTGGATTGCTATTTAGAAACAAAGTGGTACTCTCTCTAGGACAATTGCATAAAAAGTACGAGATTTTGATTATCCTCCTTCCTTTTACTTTTCATAATTTATTTTATTTTTACTTTAATGACTACTTTAACATGAAATTCATCATCATAAAGTGAAAGTATATCATCCCAGACAGATGGCTTGAAATATGACAAATGTTTTGTAAGTATGACATTTCTTACAAAATAGAAGTAACTGAGAACAAGAGAAGGGAGATATCACAATAGAAACAATCATTCTAAAAAAATCTTGTCAATAAATCCTTGTCAATATATGTAGTGACAACACCTTTTATGTCTGCTAAAATGAGTGACTAGAAGGTGCATACTTTTTAATGTGCTTTGTGTTCAAGTAGAATGAAAGATAGATTTAGACATAGCTATTTTAAGTTCATCAGTTGGTAGTGCACTGAGACAAAGGAACAACTTCTTAGTATAAGATGTTGTAAAGAAGACTTAAAGAAAACCTTAAAAATACATGAGTCCTTATCCAAAATGACTTTCTGCTGTACTCAGCTATTAGTTAATGCATTAGCAGCACAAATCTATCAACTATTTTCACAGCCTCCCTGTCTGTACTTTACAGAGTATACTCTTAGCAAAGAGGAAAATTTATAAAAATAGTTACAGAGTTCTTTCAGAAGTCTGTGAGCAAGTCAAATGCAGATCTTTGATGATTATGAAAGATGTGCTATTTAAGTAGGACATATTGTGAAGGTAATGACTAATTAGAGTTCTCGTCACCAAAAAAACTTGAACAAGTTTAGTTTTCTGAGCCAAAATATACCCATTAATTTTAACAGTAAGTTTGTTTCTTTTAACTCTGAGAGTCTTATAAAAGGTATTGCCTTTTTCAAAGAAATTATTTTAATCATTAAGCTATACTTATTTATATCAGAATAGAAGTGAATATGGGAATTTTAAATGTAAAAATCTATTTTTTTTCTATCAGTTAGGTCTTATAATTTCATCACACGGATAAGGTTTTGGAATAACAGCATGCAATACAGTGTAGGAATAAGGGAAAAGAAGCAAACATTGTATCAGATCCCTCAGGCACATTTAAGTATCTTTCTTACCCAACAAAGTGAATTAAGCACCTACGTGCTTTTGAAGATCTGGTTCATAACAGATTGTTGTAGTTAAGAATAACAAAATGCACGTGTTTCCAGGGAAATATAGAGGCAAGTTGCAATGGCAATTCTATTTGCCCAGAGAATATTCACTAAATTCTTATGTCAAGTACATCTAGTTTAAAAAAAGTAATCAATATTATTGCCAAAACTTGTACGAATCCTGGTACTTCCAACCAAAAGAAGACAAATATCTGTTAGTTTCCCTGTGCTGCTCCTTGAATTCCTTGTGGACTGGGAAGGGCCTATGCTTCGAAGAGAAGCATGACCTGTTTAACCTGATGACTGAGATGAGGAAAGGACCTGCTTTTCTCTGCCTCAGTATTATGTACTGAACTAAGGGAACCAAATCTTTAGTCTACTGTCACAAATTAATGATGTGAGGGATGTCCAACTACAGTTTATTCTTAACTATCTGTACATATGTCTTTTAAAGAAAAACTTTCTGACAAGTTATTAGCTACACTAAATATCTTGCAGTTGGCTGAACACATCTTAAACAAGCACTACAGAAGGGAAGCTTGGAAAAAATTTAAGAGATCCACAGTCATCTACTTGTCTGGCAGACTCTAGAAGTTCAGCCTCGGACTTTATTGGCATTTGACCCTTTGAAAAAAATAACCTGATATCTACATTTATTTACATTTTTAATAGTTTGTTTTTTTTAAGTCAGTTTGACTTTGTATTTTGAATTTAATTTTTGAAATCCTATATATTGACAGAAATTTTGAGTATAACTTCTGTACTGTGATTTTGTACATCTAATTTAGTTTCTATTTGAAAGTCTTCACTTGAATCTTTATGCATAGTATGCTAAATTATTTTAAATCAACCAATTTTGTGTCTATTCATAGAAAAATGCACTTTCAGAAGAAAAAGACCAAATACTCTACAAAATGTGTAAAAGATGAATAACTTAGTGGCTGCAGCAGCTACAATGCTGCATTCCCAAAAAGCTATGCTAGACAACTTCAAATGATGGTAAAAGTTCTCAAAGGTCTTGAGAAATGGTAAATCTAATTAAGAGGAAAACGACAGGTCCAGTCAATATGAGGTAGTCTTGGGTCCTCAAAATGGAAAGACATTCACACTTTTAGTTTAAAGTCTCTCATGTGAGGGATACTTAGTAAATGCTGTCTTGTCCTAACTGATTCACACAGAGGAGTCCTGATAAAATAAAGAATGAACAGGAAAGGTCATTTTTTCAGCCCTCTTAAACTGTAATTTGAATCTAACCTATCTCCCTGTTGTATAGCAAGAGTGTTATCAGTTATGAAATCACTTAATAGGAGTGCTTTACTCTTAATGACTGAGAGTTAACCAAGGCTGCCAGAGTTTGCTGCAATGGCTATATTGATTTAGAAGGATAATTGGAAGCCAATCTAGGATTTTGTGAGAGAAATAAAAGTCTCTTGAGAAAAGAGGTGTTGCAGTTGAGATCATATAATACTGGTATGAGTTTCAATTTTGTGAATACTCACAGTCCTGCAAATTAAACACACGTGATACAGAATTGACAGGTTTTGGAACTAAAGAAGGATTTTGGATAAAGGAGAGTTTTTCCTCGATGACAGTGAAGACACTGAAAACAGTATAAATTGTAAGTGCTGTAATAAAATAAAAAAAATAAACCACCAGAAATATCAAAACTGGTTTTGGCAATTTAATGTCTAGGAAATAAAAAGGAGATACTGCCAATCTGAAGCAATATATGATATTTCACTGTTTGCTGTAAAAATATTTTACACTCTTAATGTTCATGTATAAGGAAAATTTTATGTACTGAGGGATGGAAGAGAGAAGGTTAAAGAAAGGCTTAAAACCTTTTTATTGCAGTCAGTATTCAATATTCAAAAGCCTATACCTTGGGAAAGTCAAAAACAATTTTCTCTGAAAGAAAGGTACTTCTTTTAAATGAGAATTATTTCCAAGCCAAATTCCATCTCAAAGCTCTCCTCCATTTCAGCTCTAGGGCTGCTTATAAAGAGGTCACAGGCTTTTTCCCTCTCCTTCCTGCTCGGTAATGGTAATAGACTTTCTTCTCTCTCCCTGCACTTGAATATTAAAGACCTACTTTTGCTCAGACTTTCTAAATAGCTGAACATCCATGCAAAATAAACAAGAAAAATTCTAAAATGAATGAATTTATTATTATATATAGCTAAGAAAAAAAAGGAGAAAATCTTGTATTCTCTTCCTGTAAGAAGTGCAAATCATCCTCCTAACTGTTTTCATCAACATTAAAAAAAAAGAGCCTTTTTTGTTTCAACTGCATTATTTTATTTTTAATTAAGTAAAGCATAAAAATAAATTATTTAATAAAGAATAAAGGAACTAGAAATATATTGTGGGGGTGGAACAGGGATTTAATTTTTACAGCCATGGAGAAAAGAAATTATAGACATATGTGTTTTAAAGCAAAATTTCCAGGCAAAATACTGCAGCTGACTCATTTGCCTATATAAGATGTTATTCTTACCTTATCTGCACCTAATGTTGTTTATTATGCTTCCACAGACATAGCATATCTACATATCTTCTGCCATCTTTCTAACATCCTTAGAAACTGATTCAATATGCAAACAAGGGATCAAAAATTTTAAAATTAGTTTTCTTTAAAATAATGGTAGTGTCATCTTCTTTATTTAGAAAATAAAATTTAAAAAACCCCTCAGACCTTCCAACTGTTTTCTATCAGAACTTAAACAGAAGCAAGCAAACACATTATTTCTTTAGACACAGAGGAAAACTTTGTATTACAATGTGCTTAAACATTTGAGCATTACATGTTTTATAGCAAAGTATCTTATATTACATATCTCATTTAAAGTACCTTTACTTAAAACAAAGGCCCCCATTTAAAATAACTACTTATTTTAACCCTATGTTAATGTTCACTAATAGAAGTTACCAGATTCAAACTGATTATCTAATGGATGATTCTTTACTTAATATTAATTGTGATAGTAAGCACTTATCAAATACAGAACTGATGAATCTAAAAAATCTTATGATTTGTATAGACCAGTCAAGTGATGCTTTTCTGTTTCTTGAACACATTCCAAAGGTTCTGGAGAATGTTGTTTAATGCTGATACCAGGCATTGACTGAATGCTTTTACAGTGTAGATGTCTTCATATGCTAATTAATGCTATCTTAAGCTGAACAAGAGACTTGACCAGTATTTGCCCTTGCCCCATTCTTGACTACTCTTCATTAGTGGTGGAGAATCTCTTAAAAAAGCAACTTAGACTTAGATTACCATTCGTTAGACGGTTAAAGTCAGATAATGTGAGTCTCACACAGTGTGCCCATGACTCAGTTGGAATATTTGTGCAAACTAAGTCTACAAAATGATCTAATTAATCATATTTTCTTATGAATTATTCATATAATGCTTCATGTGATCTAATTATGAAATATCTACATCTTTGTCTAAATCAAGCTAGGTGTAATTATACTTTACTGGATTACAGGCAATTAGTTTTATTATTACTGCAATCAACAGTACAAATGCAGAAAAAACAGTTTTTCAGATCTGCTATATTAACTGCATTTAAAATGAGGGGAAAACTCTTAAAGGCTTGTTTTCAAATTATATCTCTACAAATTCATAATAAGTGATTAGAGGTCTGAATGCAATACTTATGTTTTAGAAAATTAGTTACAAGTAAAACCAAAAAATATCTGTGACAGTAAACCTATCATCAATCAAGTAGAGGGTAGCAATTAGTTACCATGGAGATACAAATAGCTTGATTTTACATGCCAAATAGAAATATTTATTTTAATTTTTTTATTAGTTCAGTCTCAATTTCTCTACTTGCCTGCTATGTTTTTGTATTTGGTTTGTGTGACCAGGTTCTGGTAGCAGGGGATCAGCAATGGTAGCTTTTGTGAGAAGCTTCCAGAAGCTTTCTCCATGTCCAGCCAGCTGGCCCCAAAACACACATGTTGCTGACCAAGGCTGGGCCAGTTAGAAATGCTAACACCCCCATTTTAGCATATTTAAGAGGGAAAAAAAAAAAAAAAAAAAAAAGATATTGTGCAGATATAATTGTAGCCAGATAAGCAGGGAGTCAGAACATGTGAGAGGAATAACTCTGCAGGGACTCTGCAAGGTCAGTGGAGAAGGAGGACAAGGACGTGCTCCTGGTGCTGGAGGTGAGGATTCCCTGCAGTCCATGCTGTCGCCAGTGATGAGGCAGCTGTGCCCTTGAAGCCCATGGACAAACACAGAGGTGCAGAGATCCACCTGTATCCCATGGAGGAGACCCAGTTCAAGAGGGAAAGCAAGAAGAAGAAAAGGTATAAAAACTTTAAAAGGGAAAGAACAAAATATTTAGTTCAGGCACTGTTAAAGCAGATCATTAAGTATCCATGTCAATAGAGCTGACAGCAGCTGACTCCTCTGTAGCCTTGTTGAAGTGTAAAGTTCAAGACTCTCAGTGGTTGAACCTTCTGCTTGGACTGATGTTACACCAACAAAAGTGTGTAAGGTGCCTTGTGGAGGTAGAGCAACTCAACTTCATACCTTGCTGAAGCCCATATGACTTTAATGTCAGCCAGAGTTATATTGTGTGCTGTGTGTTTTCTGCTAATAGACAGTTTTTTTAACAATCAATGATGGGAGGCAGAAATGATGAGCACTTTGACAGAGAAAATGAAGATCCAGATGATGTGACATATTTGTAGTAAAGAATAGCTGAAATCTTACAGCCAAGAGACAAAGTTGTTGGAAAGTGATATTGTGGTTCATTTTAGTAAAGCTTGGAGGAAAGCTGAAGACAAGAAATTCAATATAAACTTTGTGGCATGCTAATGTGAAAATGGATTGAACTTGAAACTTCAGTAGATATCACAATAATAAACCCCAGTCCCCAATCCAATAACAATCAATAATAACAAAGAAGACAACAAAAAAATTACATGCTTCAGGCTAAGGTGCTCTTATTTAATTTATTTATAGGCACTTAAAATATGACATTATGTAAAAGATGAAAAAAAAGCATTACTATAAAGGTCTAGACTTGTAAAACAGCAGTACCAAAACGCTGTTGGAATTGGGATTGCACTGGGTTTATGTAACAATTTTTTTGTAGTCTGCAGTAATGTCTTCTGTGAAAAAAGACCAAAAACTATTGAGACTTTTGAGAAAAGACCAGAAACATGTGTCAGATAGAGCAAATTTCAGCTGTGTCCAATATGGACCAGGCCTACTGGACCAAAGCCAGATGATGCTGGAAGTCACCTTGCAAAAAAATTATTTAAGAAAGGATAAATAATGCTGAGTGGCACTGGGAGAGAGAAGTAAGAAAAAATGTGAGGGAAACAGAGTTGAAGAAAACCACATTAGGGAAGAAAGGGGAGAAGGTGTTCCAGGTGCCAGAACAGAGATTCCTGCGCAGCCTGTTGAGAAGACCATGGTGATGACATTGTTCCCTTTTAACCCATGGAGAGGCCACATCAGAGTAGATTCACATTGAAGCCCATTGACAACTCCACACTGAAGTAGTTGGAAATGCTTGGAAGTCCACTGCCCAGAGAAGCCCTAAATCCATAATGACTGTCAGAAAGGATAATTTTCTTAGCTTTGCTGATAAGTAATAGCCAATAGACAGAGAAAATTAATAAAGGGGAATTTTTTAAAGCATATTGATTAAAGCAACTCATTGAGATACTGAGAAAAGACAAAAATGCAGAACTGCTAACAGAATAATAATCAAACACCTAAAATATTTAAAGACAAGAAGGGTCCAGGTAGTATGGGTGGGGGGAGAAGACAGAGAATAGAGAAATATCTGGATTATTATCTCTGGCTACAATTAAACAGAATATTTTTTAATTAAGAAATCAGATTAAAACACTTGAACATTTTTCCCTACCTTCATAGCACAGGGGGAAAGGAATCAGAAAAAAAACTGAATTACTGCACTTTTTTTTTTTTTTTT
>WEIU01015631.1:0-15126 GCA_013389925.1 Aegithalos caudatus
GAAGGAAAGGAGATTTTCTAACACTTTCAGGTGGCACATGCAAGTATCATCACATTTTGTTTGGAAGCAAACCTTAAAATTTAGAGAGTACACAATAAAAAAAAGTCACTGTCAGAGATATTCCAAATTAAAGTGTCCTGGATTTTATCAGTAGCATCATTCTAGCTCCCCTCATGTGTCATATGTGCTTCAGGAACTCAGAAAAAAGCGTGAAAGGACAAACAGGGACAGGCTTTTAGAGATATTTAGCTACTTAATCGGATTCTTATGGTTTTCAGTTTCTTACTAAGACTGATGTACTATGGAGCTCTTCATCCTGGGAGAATGTGGCCAGTAATTGGTAAAGCACTTCAAAAATCTATGGTGAAATAATTAATGTCTGTCGAGTCTGACCTAAATGGTCCACATCAACATTTTCTCTCCTGACTTGAAATGCATTTTGAATTCAAAGGAGAATAGTTCACAAACTGCTAGTCAAAAGAAGGCTTCCAAAAAATGACAGACAGTAGAGATAGAAAGGAATACACATTGGGTAACCTCAAAGTAAAATGATTGTCCCTGTGTGATATTCAGTGTCAATAAGCAAGAGAATCTGCCACTTACACCTTTACTCAGAAACAAATCTACTTCTGGAGATCAGACCAGAACACAAGAGAACAAAATAAGACCCATTTTTGTCCTTCAGGGAATTATAACTGTATTCTTTTATATCAGGTCTGAATTTTGTGTTTGTGTTCCTTCTCTCTGTAGTTATTTAAGGAAGTGGTCTCTCTTCCAGAAATCTGTACTTAATATGCAGGACAGACAATTTGCAGTCACACACCTAAAAATCCAAGATGAGATGGATGAAGAGAAAGAAATATTTTAAAGCAGGCATTTCATGCTACTGTAATTCACTGATGTTCTCAAGGCCTCAGCTGACACATTTACAATTTGTCCCCTAGAAAGTGGACATTCATGTTTCTTATTGGAATTGAAGGAGCATGAAAATTACATTGTATGCCTTGCATGAAATACAGCCTTCATCAGTTGTTTTTGTTTCTTGAAGGTGAAAGAAGTGCATCAGTTTTACAGGGAAGATGCTCCCCTGCATGCTTTTTATTTAATTCTTGCTGAACTGTATCTCCAAAACAATGCATTTCAGTCTGTCACCTCAACACCAAGATGCCAAACCAGTGTGTCTTTCCAGCAGTAAAATAGGCTTACTCATTTTTCTTAATGAAAATTAGCCAAAACATTGCCAAAGGTGACATTGCCAAAGGTGACATTGGAAATTCCAAGAATTTCCATTCCAACAGAGATAGTTTACATATCAGCTTGCATCTCTGTGCTTTTAAACATTTTCATGGATTGAAGGCCACAGGAGAAAATGAACAAAAATTTGACTGAAAAGGGGCTAAAGCAGTAAACAGGGTTTGATGCATTGATTAAAATCCTGGAAGACCTTCTAGGTCTTAAAATGGTCTCATGGACTTAAAATAGAGGAGCACCCAGTGCTTTGCAAGTTTTATGTAAGTTTTGGGGAAAAGGAGTAGCACAGTTTTCTNGAATTTGAGATTTCTAAATAGTTACCAGACATGCAACAGATACCAGCAAAAAATTAAATGTGGAAAAAAAATTTGCAGTATCTCCTTAAAAGTGAGATACAGCCTGAGATGTACCTCTGAGTGGAAAATAGCTGATCAATACCAAGGGAGTAAGTACAAAGAAAAGTAAAAGAAAAAAAAAAAAACCCCTGGAAAAATTAGGGGATGAAGAGAGGCCTGGCACATGATACCCTCAAAAATGTTTTGTAGAAAGGAAAGCGAAAATAAATTTAAAAAAAAGGAGTCTGAGAAACCAGAGTCCTTGGAATTTTGCTTTTTGACATTCATGAGGCACAGGGAGATGTTGTAGTCAGTTAGATTGTTGTGGAAGGAGCCAAGGTGAAAGACAAAATTTTTAAGCCATAGACAGAAAATATAAAACTTGCTCACAATTATTTTTGGAGCTCGTTGTGCCTTCCTGATGCTAAAGGCAAGAAGGTTTAAGAACTGAGACTTTTACCATCCAAACGGTGAGGTCTTGTAATAGCTGTGCAAGTTTATAGTGCAGTCATTTTTCAAGAGGCCATTGCTTCTGGAGCACATTTATGTGCAATCCATCATACATCCATATAACACAAAAATCAGCAGTTGGCTAAAATTTCCTTTAAATGTCATGATCTTTACTTCCACCACACTTTCCTTTTGTCTTGTACTTTATATACAAACCAGGGAAGGTTCACTGGAAGGTGCTTTTGTTAGCAGTGTCTTTCTTTCTCTTTAATCTAATTATCCTTGAGTTAACAGCATCACTACCTCAAGATGAAAATTGTGATTTTTGCCTTGAGACAAACGATTTCATTCATTCATGTCTAATCTGAAATCAGTAAGATGCCTTGCAGAGTAAAGATAGCAGAAGGCAGAAATATAATTTTGTCCAAGTGCATCCTTCTTTTTCACCACTTTTGATGAAGGCCATACATTACACAAGTGTTTAACAATTTGCTCTAGGAGCAACAGGAAATAACATATTATGGGTTTTGTTTTAGGATAATTCTGGCAACAACTAAAGCCCTTTTCTGAGTGTAGTCTGCAGTTAGCCACCAGAGTAGAAACTTTATTATAAATAAAAATCAGACTCAAGATATGGACCTTGAAAATAAATGAGTAAGATATGTAACAGGAGTTCTCTGAAGTTTTAGCAACATGGATCTATGATTATCTAATGTGAAATGATAGCTTACACATTTAAAACCTAAGTCTGATTTTAAAAATCACTGTAAAAGAAAAACATTTACATTTCCCATAATTTTGTGCAATAGAGGATGCAATCCCAATCAAAGCTATTGAAAGTTGGGTGCATAACTTATAAAGTTTATATATATGTCAAAGGAGACATATTGCTCAGCACCTGGCCCAGAACATCAGGATACTCCTTACTCCCTGAATGTAAATAATTGACAGCAGAAATGAGGCCAAGCTGGCTCCTTGCTTGGAGACTTTGTCTCCGTGGCCCCAGCCTGAAGCTCTGAAACCTATGGAAAATTTTCCATTGGTATCTGTGGGCACTGGATTGAGAAAAAAACCCCTGCCAGTATAGGTACAGGAGAAGAATATTGCCCATATCAAAGTGATTGAGCAAATTCTTCTTGCTGCTGTTTGTGCCTTTACAAATTTCTTGCATTGCTGCATCCTACTTTCATCAATGCTGATTTTCTCAGAAAAATGCCTCTTAAGATGCTCTCCACCACCATCCCACTTCCTTGAGTGTCAGTAGCCAGCATGAAACCAGAGAGGTAGGAATGAAAAGGCCAGTCCTCTGGATGATGGATCATGCCAACATGCTGTGTTCTCTTGAACAGTTTAGTAGGGCTGTGATGCAATATTTGTCCATCAGCCATTTAATGTAGAAAAGTTAAAGTATTAAAATTAAGGCGTATCTAAGTCAAGGTCTGTGAAGACTGGCCTGGGTACCAGGAAGAGAGAGAGAAGGAGACACAGAGAGCAATCTGTCTGATTTTGGAGAATTTTTTGGCAAAAGGAGGCAAGTGTGGTCACATTCTCGTAGGTAAGGGACAGAGGGTAACACGGATGTGCAAATGCATGAAGTCTCATCACTACTATCCTCTGAAGCACTGGCAATATCCTCACTTATGCAAAGGTGGTTTCTGCCTTTACACACTGACATTTGTGAGGGTTTAAGTGGAATTCCAATATTCTTTAATCTTCTTTCTGAAAGCTGTAATATATAGCAAAACACTTCAATGTTCTTGTAAAGCTCTATAGACATCTCAGCTGACATTCACCTCACTAATGTAAAGTCAACCACAACTTGCAAAGAATGCTGCTTCTGAGAAAGACTGACGTTTTGAAGAATTACCTCAAATACCAGGCATTACAAGACAACAAGAAACCTGCTAACATTGTCCAGGCCTTAACTAGCATGTATTGAAATTTTCAGTCTTTAAAAAATAATTACATGTGTCGAAAGTGGATCATGGCTTGAAAGAGAGGTCTTCAGAACTCTTCCTGCTGACTTGCAAATATCCCTAAACCCACAAATTCCATCATTAGAGAAAATATTTTCACAGAACAAGAAGTACTAAAACGGAAAAAATCAAAGAGCAAAAGCAAACATGGCAGAGCAGATCCACCATCAATAAAACCAACACCCTATCCCAGTGGAGCCATCAAAATCCATGGAACCAGACATGCTTGTCCTGAAGCATCCTTTCAGTGACTAAATGCCCTTCTGGTAACTCTATGGGAAAAGCTAATCAACCATTGTCCAGCAAGGGGTCCCTCTAAGCTATCTATAAAGGAACTTTTTCTCTAATCCCCCAGTCCTCAGCCTTGAGGGACACATACATAATTACTTAATTCTCCAGCTGGAAATTGAAATCCGTGGCTGTGAAATGCCAAAAATCCAACAGTGAACAGAGGCAGGGGTTTTGTGCCTCATTATGATTTTCCTGCTGCTCTCTTGGTAGTGCCTACTACCAAGACAACTAATTACTAGTAGTGCTTACTACTACTCTGTGGTGCAGCAAGCTCCAGAACAATTGGAGCTTACTTACCCTGCTGTGTGCCCCTCCTGTCTCTTTCCAAAAGAAGGTGGGAGATCATGGGGTAGCAGCTCACAGGCACAGAATTCTTGCTTGGAGAAGAAGAGCAGCTTTGTCTGGAAGACAAACATAATGAAAGCAGAACATAAATTGCTTCACTGTGCTCATCAATATGCTGAACCATGAGCTATTATTATTTGCTTGCTGTTGTCTTTAATTAAATTTTCCTCAAAATGTACCTTGTGAATAATCTATGTGCCAATTCTTTTCATCTCTCACTAATGGATGCAAAGCTCTTTTTTAAACTTAGGCTCAAAGTGGTGGTACTGAAACAGATTTTTGTGAAATGTATTTTAGTTTAATTGATGTGTTTTACAGCATTCCTCTAATATCACCTACTAATCAAAACACTGAATGGTTTCTTTGTTTTAGAATGTGAGATCATAGATGGGCTAAGGGTTTATTGCTTTAATGGGTGAGATATGAAAAACATGTGAATGAGATAGTATATTACCTACTGAAATATACTTTGCTCAGCTTTTCTCTCAATAAAATTTGCTTCATATTAAGATCAGCTAACCAAGACTTTGGAATGAAGACTTTTCTTGTTTAGGAGCCTTGAAAACCAAGCTTTTATCTTCCTTTTAAAGGCCATCTGGGATTATTAGTGACATTCAGCTTTTGTGCAGTGGTAACACAAGCTGGTTTCTCTGCATTCTGAAGGAGAGAAATTTTCTACTTATTTTGGTAATGTTCAGCTATAGACTACTCTCCACCTCTTTTCAGAAATAACAAACCTTAGGGCCAAGCTTTCAGTTTGTGCAAAACATCCTAATCCTGTGAATTCCAATGTCATGCAGGGAGTTTCTGCTAGGTGAGAAATTATCTCTATTGGCTGTATTGGATCTGCTTCCCCAGTCCAAGAAAACTTTCTGTACTGGGGCAGCTCTGTCACTTGGGAGGCAGTACCATGTTCTGTAAAGGTAGGACCTAGCAGTTCCCAGTGAGTGGACTCAGCATTCAGAGATGTTTTTCAAAATGGTTTTGGCAATTAACACATATAAGCATCTTGAGTGATTTGTTTCCTAAAAGAGTTAGATGTATGAAGAGAGGGAAGCAATATTTATCATGTTGTTCATCTCATAATTAGGATTCTACAAGTTCAGACCCACTTTGACTGCAAATTATTAATACCAGTTTTGTTTATTCATGTTAAATGAATGTTAACAGATCAGCTTCATGCATCTGTTTAATAATTTAATTCTTCTTTACTTGTGTTTGGTTTATGTCATAAATTATTATCTCTAAAAATAATCTTCCATTAACCTCAAATAAATGTTAAATAAGCATTTGGTTTTATGAGTAAACTAATTTTGTCTGAGGGTAAAGGCACCAGATATGCTGCTTTGTTTTGTAAATTATGTTTTCCAAGATTTTATCAAGCTAGAGTGACTCCTCCATGGCTAAACTAAAGATCAGGAAAGAATTATGCCAGAATTAACATAAAATTCTGTTTTAATCCAAACTCTGCCTCAGTAAGTGTCATCCCTAATGAAGGATTACTGATCTGTTTGATATACTGTCAAAAATTACAACAAAATACATTTCTGAAATATGCAGGAATGCAAGTCAGGTTTCAAACGAAAACCTGGATCTAAGCATTTAAGATTTCCATCCATAGGTTTGAGAAAAAAAAACCCATGGTCCACATGGACCATGGTCCACATGGTCAGCCTACAGTCTGTAGTCAGGACAATATAAATAGCAAATAAATAAGCAATAATGCAGGAGGGGCATAAGGAGTGATTGAGAGCCACATCTAAACAAATAGCTCGGTTCCTGGTGCTCTGAATTGGATTCCTTTCATGAGTCAGTCACTTGAGGACACAGTCAGATCTTTGATCTCTGGAATCACAGTACTCATTATGGAATCACAGGATCATGGAACCACAGAATCATAGAAGCATAGAATATCCAGAGTTGAAAGGGACCCACATGGATCACTGAGTGCAACCCCTGACCCTGCACAGGACATCCCAAAAATCACTCCATGTGCCTGAGAGTGGTGTCCAAATGCTTCTTGAGTGAACTCTGTCAGGCTTGGTGCTCTGACCACTTCCCTGGGGAGCCTTTCCAGTGCCAGGAGAGTGCAGAAACAAAAGTGTGTGATGCAGTAATCCCAGTCATGCTGCTGGGTAAGATGTTTTTCTATCTGAAAATGCTTTATGAGGATGACATGGGAGCTAATTAATGAACTCATGAGGTATTTTTACCTTTCAATACCTTGTGAGAACCTTAGAAAATTCCCTCAGTCTTCAGAAAAAAATCTTTCTCTCCAAGATGGTTCCGCAACATCAAAAAATAAAAAAAAAAAAAAAAAAATAAGAAGAAGAAGACAAAGAAACAAACCAACCCCCCTTAGCCTCTAGGAATCTGAAAGGATATGGGAGCAAGGCACATACGTTTCATGGGTCTCTGTTGCTGCTTTCATCTCTCAGTTTTCTTTCCTAGAGACATCATCATCATTTCAGATGCCGGAAACAGTCAGAGACATTTTCCGTGTAGGACAGCACAACAGTGCTGCCAGTGCTGCCAGTGCTGCTGGAGGTTGCCAGCCAAGAATGGTGGTGTTGTGTTCACACCGTGCCAATCCCTTTGTCACAGTGTTATCTCCTCACCAAAGCACTCAGACCATCTGTGACACTGACAGCTATTATGTGGCACTTGCAGCTGCCTCCCAGACACCAATTACTGTGGGTGGCTAGAAGTAATTCATTCTTGCAAATCATGCATCAATCACGCAAATCCTTCCTCTCATACTCTCCTCTCATTTATTTAGGGGAATGGCAATTGTATGGACACATGCACAAACAGCTGGCCTGTGCCTAGAGAAGGGAAGGACTGCTCACAACCTTTAAATAGCACATGAACATCTTTTTGTCACCTGAAAAAGTTGAAAACTTTTAATAAAATAATGATATTTAAAACGACCATGACAAAACGAGAATCTCCAGAAAGCACTTTAATTGCAGGAGGTGAAATATGCACCTTAGCATAGAAGGAGCAGAATATCTTCAAGGTCATATTTTGAAACAGGAAATATAGTGCTTTAAAGAGATTTGTCATGATTATATCAATTTGTGGTGGACAACAGAAGTGAGTCTAGCCCAGATCAGTCACATTGCTAAAGATTCATCGCCTTCCTGGCAGTACTGCTCTGAATTAGTCTATTGATGAGCTCCACTTTCCTTTCTCAGATTTTGGAGGAGAAATGAGGGAGTGTTGGTGCACAGAACTCAAGTGAATGTCTGGCCCTAAAGCCTGTAAAGCTTTCTTACCTCTTGAAAGCCTCAGAGTATTTTAAGTTTCGTGTACACGTGAAAGCCCTCTGAGAAAAAGAGATGAGTGCTTCCATTGCATCAGGAAATGTCTCATTAGCCTGATGAGCCTTTGGACCAGTAATCTCACAAACACCCTGTGCCCCACCAGTGGCTCCACATTAGGAACAAATAGGCTCCAGCCACCTCAGGGAGTCGGGTTTGATATTTCCACGGTGCCCAGAGATGAAAATGGATTGCTTGTTGCTGCAGTATGGTTGGGTTGACTCTAAATCCTCTAGTGTCCAGGGTGTGATAAACCATGGTCTGGCTTGAGAGCTGAAACCAAGTAGGTGATATGAAAATTGCTGTCAGTTTGCCGTGCTTAAGCAGAGGGGTTTAAGAAATGCTGCTCTGTAATCTTGTAACTTATCTTCCCTTAAATAGTGCATTGTTCCTGGAACACTACAAAGCTGGGCCATTGATGCTGAGAGTGGAGAAATAGTTGGTCCCTCCAGAAGTTAGAATTTAGAGTCTTCCCAAAAGGGGTAGGTTTTTGAAAACACATCTGCCTAGGAATGATATCTTTGATCTCCTCCTCTTGCACTTCTGCAGACAGAACTTTCCTTTCTAGTGAGATGACCATCATGTCTTTTGAGGGACTGTCCTCATGACTATGGCCCATATGTTCCTCCCCTATTAAGATGGGGGAGGAGATTCTTGCTTGCAACATTTCCAAGGGCCTGTTAGGCTAAGGGTCATGAAAATAAATGCAAAGACGCATATAAGAAATTATCTGCACGGTGAGAAACACTTTCTGATAATTGCCAATATCCAATTTGTCTTCTCCAGGAAAAAAAAAAAAAAAAAGGATGACTTTTTATCTCTGAGCACAATATATAGCACCTTAGATAAAGAGCACACAAATAGCTCTGCTATGCCGCTGCTGCTCCAACAGTAAATTTAATTCCTTTGCTGACTGAGGTGAATTACCCGGCTGAGATAAACTTCACTAATGTAATGGCTTCTGGGGACAGTTCACACTTTCCTTTAGTCTCCTTAACCGCTGTTGCTTTCCCACGCTGGGCTACATTATGAGGGAAATCACTTGATCTGCTGCAGTTAAGGATGTCTCACCATTTCCATTATAAGCTCCTTCAAAAAGGCAGTGTAAGCTCCAATCTATCATCAAATTCAGAGAAGTAAAGCCGAGGTTTCACTGTGTTTTAAAAAGATCGCCTTTTACATTTCCTATAAACAAAAGTCCAAACAAAATAAATCTGCTCTTTGGAGCACTTTGCCGCTTTTCTGTTACACAAAACAACTATTAATTTCTCTGCATGTTTATAGACTTCTTTAAAAAAAAAAAAAAAAAAAAAANAAAAAAAAAAAACCCAAAAAAAACAAAAAAACCCCCCAAAAAACCCCCATAAAAACAGAAGAGAAAAAGTTAAAATAAGAATAGCCATATTGAAATTTAAATGCTTCTACTTATCCCTGAGAAATCTTTTTTGGTTGCTTATGAATAGCTGGCTGAAAAACTGGAGTGTGAGGATGCTGAGCTTTTACATCCACATTCCTTTTTCCTTGCAGGTAAACAAACGTTTCCAATTAAGGAGGAAAAATGAGAGACATCCGAAAGCAAAGCAGGCTTGAAGGTTTCACTTTTTCTGGCGGCAGCTTGCCCCCCTCCTGCTACTGCTGTTCACACCTCTGTCAGCACTGCCAGTGTGGCTGCTTGTGGAACTGTATGGAAGAACGTCTGGGAGGAGATAAAGGTTAAAAACGCAAAAAATTTCGGCTGTGTTCTGAGCACAGACTACCATGGACTCCAAACAGTCAGTGATGCAAGGGATAGAGCATTTTTGCCAAGAATTTCTTCTTTCATTTTGTACAAAATGGCCAACTCTGAGTAAGTAATCGCCTTTACATACTGGGATGGCTCGGGTTAAACCATGATGCTCCTCTAATCCAATGGTTTTCAGATCTATTGAATCTTTCAGAAATCTGTACAGTATTGATAAACAGGCATTACTCTTTTCCACTCACCACAAAGATGCTGATATACCAGTCTTTCACTCTCAGACTGGATGGACATCAGAAGACAATCTTGAGCTTTACTAAATAATTATTTTTATTTTTATGAGACAGAGAGAGTATTAATCAGGTTTTGAGAAGACATTAAACTGAAAGGAGCTGTAAATCATTCTGCTTCCCTGAATTTTTCTGTAATCTAACAGGTAGTCTCAGACCATCAGCAGAAATCAGAAGGAAATGAACATTGACTTGTCCAAAACATGTTTTGACTTTGTCTCAGTATACATAGACAAAGAACATTTGTCAAGAATAGATTGCAATATGAGCTAAGCAGTACTAAGGCAAATAGTAAGCTCCCTTATCAGCATATTGACCTTATTAGACTTCCTTTTGTCTGGACACAGGAAACTGCATACCACCATCCTGGGTCACAGGAACATTACAGGAACACAGGATGGACATTACAGAAAACACTGTCGCTGCTTAACATGTAAACCTGCCCATAAACACTTTGGAAAGGATGGAAAAAGAGACATTTCTGACATGGACTCATACTTCATAAAAGCTCTGTTTGCACCACTACTCTCTAGGAACTCATATGGCTGGTTTACAAGGCACTAGGCATCTCTCTTGGTCTTTAAACCTGTTGGAAAAGCAGCTCTTGCCCACACTCTGTTCTTTCCCAGCTCGGTCCAAAGCAGATCCAAAAGCAATGTTTCTCTTTGTCTAACACCCCATAAAGAGTGTCTTATGCTGTGTGTGTTATGGATGTAGCAAGGGTCAGTCCAACATTCTGGATTTAGGGTTTCAGCCCTTTCCTTCCCTGCAGCTCTTCCTTTAGTCTCTTTGTGGATGGCTCCCTGCTCATCAGGCAAGCTGATGTGTATCCCAGCCAGAGCTGCCCAGTTCACTGACATACTTACTGGGAACCTGAATGGTCAGAGAGCACTCTGGGCATCATGGTGATGACACAATGGTTTACTGACTATAATCCCTTATCTCTTTGATTTCCCTGCAGGAATCATTATGCATCAATCTCTGCCATTGCTAGCACACCACTTGCTGTTTGGGATGGCAGGTGTCTGTGCAGTTCTGAGCTCAGTACCCACATTTACTGGTACTAAATGCAAAACAACATGGTTGCACAGACTTATTTTCCTTATGCAATTGCTGAAGCATATCTGCTATCTTCACATTTGCTGAAGGTTAATAGCACTCAGCTCTCAAATTCATGCTTTGGCCTATCTGACTTCCTGCTTAGAAAGCAATGTGTTTATGTTCTCTGCACTGACAAGAATAGAGTAGGTGAATGATAAATGCTGTAGCATTGTGTGCTGCTCCTGATAGTGTTATCTCCCAAGATTTTAATAACCCACATCATTACAGAGAAGTTGCCCTCCGTCTAGGTGAGCACAACAGCTGTTTGCACTGCTAACATTGAACTTCCATCATTTGCACATTAACTGAGAAAAGTTTTAAGGTTTTCTGGGTTATTTTGCTCATGCTGGTAAAATGATTTTGTTTGTTTAAGTTACTATTTTCTAGTTTACTTCCACTTTTATTGTTAAAGGTGACAGACACACACAAAAGGAGAAATGCTGTCTTCACTTGGTATAGGGTATATAGTTGTCCATGTGATTTATTTTCACAGGGCAGGACAGTTTTGTGTTGGTGCAGGAAACCCTGGAGAATGTGCACCAGAAAATCTGCTCTCACATACAGCAAAGTGAAGCAAAACAGTCCACAATCATGCTGCATTTTCAAACCATTTTCTCTCTGGCCTATACGAATCAAGGAAAATACAGATTAGAGAAACCCATGTGACTGGACAGGGAAAACCTCAAACAGGATGTTCTTATGGACTACTATATCAGCAGACAGCTTGAGAGATATATCTTCCTTTTCAAGGGGAAAGAGGGAAAGATCTTCCTCATGATCAATGAATTTGCATCAACTGCAGGACAAACAATCTGGGACAGCCAGTATTTCTGCTCCTCTTATGTTCTGCTCCTCCTACTTAATGCTCCTATCTTGTCTTAAATGGCTGTTGACAAACCCTTTTGCCAGTCCCCAGTTCTCTCAGGTGTTTTATCATGCTCATGTCAGAATTCCCTCTCCAACTCCAATGTCTGGCTTGTCTAATTTAATCATCTCTTTGTTCTTCTCAAACAAGTTCATCTCCTCCTCCTTCACTGGCTCCATTTCCAAAAGCAACTCTCTAACATCAACTCCATGACCTACCTTATAGTACAGACTTTTCCATCATGTGACTCTACATCCAACTTCTCTCCCATTATCTCCCCTTGCCTTGGAAAGAGATGCTTATTTTTTTAATGTGAAGTTTCCCACTGCCCTTGTCCAGGATTTATCAAAATTGCTAGGGGGAAAGGATAGTCATACTTATTTTTGTTAAATAAGGGTTTTCTTTTCATCTTTTATTTGTCTGTAGACAACATGGAAATACTGGATACAACCCGAAGTAGCAAAATACATATCTTGATTTCTGAGCTGTTTTAATTTGCATTGCACTAGTGTCTCTTGGGAGTTACAGTTGAAAAGCATGCTAACATTCTCACTCACTGTGACTGAACAATGAGATTTAGTATCCTTTTTCCATGGCACAGCAATCTTTATGGAAGAGACAACTTTTTAAAACACTGTATTGCTTACCCTTTAGCTCTTATGGATACAGCCTCCTGTGGAAGATGACATGAGTAAGAACATGGTATTTCACATGTCTGACATGTATAACTGCACATCTTCCTACTGTGGAGACCAAAAGATATTTAGGATCTCATTTAGTTAAGCAGAATGGGTTTTACTACTTAATAATCTACCACAGTTTGGGACAAGTATTCCTCTAAAACATTGTCTCTCTCTCTCTCTTCCTTGTCCCTTCTCACAACAAATTTATGATGGAGCATCCAGCAGCAAAAAAGTGTGGATTTAAATTTTAATGTGCACAGGAGATCAATTAACATGTTTCACATGCAAATATGACAGCAATGACCCTGATTCAGAATGCTTGTTATTTCTGGAGTTGGCATATGGTTCTCTGTAACAGCAGGCATAATGATTGCAATAAATTGCCTCCTAATGCCACGTAATGAACTCTGATTTGTGTTAATTTGGGCAGTACTTAGCAATTCATGTTAATTTTTTTAATCAGTTTTGTAAGACACTGTATATGAATTCAGCTTCATGTTTGGGTTTTTGGCAATGTTAAGAACACAGTCTGGCATACAAATTCAGCTTTTCTGCAAAACCACGTGTCATTAATAAAAACGCAAAAGTGCAAGAAAGACCTCAAGGAAACTCAGTTTCAGTCTCCTTTAGGTAGGGGTGGTGACAGATACTGCACTATCAGCTAGAAATAGACTGCAAACCACCTGGGGTGGGATTATTATCTTTTGGGGTTTGTATAGCATCTTGTACACAAGAAAGGTCATGGCACAAAACCTTCTTGACAAATCATGAATGATAATGTTGTGACAGCAGAGTAACTGCTGCTTGGGAAGAGAATGGGAGAGAATAAACCAGCAACTTTTACTGTCTTCTGTTCTTGTTTTCATTTTATTTACTACTGAATTTGTGCTCTGGATTCTTCTGGATTCTCATAAACCTGCTTTTTTTAACAGTCAATGGGACTTTTCACAGGCTTCAAATTAAGCATGACTTTATGTACTGAACTAAGCAGGGATAAAATTACATGTTACAGTGCTCTCCTGGACTGGTGCATTAGTCAGAGATTTAGTGCCCAGGAGTAATCTTTTCTTGATTAAAATCTAATTCTCAGTGTTATCAACAATTTATGTAATAAAATCAGAAAAAATGTTGAACTTGCAAGAGAAACTAAGATGCAGCTGTAAATTAAACAAGGCTCTTGCATCACCATGATAAAACTAACTAATTAAAAGCATATATTGGAATTGTAATTGTTTGTTTTTCCTATTTCTGCATCTTGTCCATCCATGCAGTCAACATTCCCAGAATTGCCATGCAGGTAACTAATGAGTACTAGGAAAAAAAAAATAAATCTCTGACTTCATATGAAACAGCTCAGTTATTACATCAGTTACCGTGGTTGAGTGTGGATTTAGTAGCCTGATTCTAGGCTGTTCTTTATAAGTGCTACAGGTAGATATAATTATAAAGATGATTATCTGACTATTGCAATATGAGTACAAAGTACACTTTCTCATCCTTGTAAAATAGGAATTTAGTTCAAGATTACAAAAGCCCATCCATCAAATCTTTATCCAAATAATAAGAGAGACATGATTAGGAAGGCCATATAAGACTGTGAGTCATTATATAATTCTTTTCTTCCAATTAACTCTGGATTAGGTAAGCGAGTTGCTAATACAAATATTTGAGGACACATTCTCTTAAAGGTGAACCACTCTTCTAGGTTGTTCTCGTTTGCTAAAATGAAGCACAAGGATGTACTTTTGGTAGTTGTTCCTCTCTCTGGCATATAAATTCAAAGCACAATAACATGCAAACTTCTCTGAGGGCTGCCTGCATACATTCTTTCTCATTCCTTTGAGGGCAGAAAGGCAGAGGGTCCTCAATAAGAATCCCTTTCTAAGTCAATTTTTTCAAATTCTTAATTTCACAATGTTTTTCTGTATGTTGTAAACAAGTTCACTACCCTTTCTGTTGACATGAAAAGTGAATTTTTCAGTGGAGTAGCATAAGGGAGTGTCAGATAATCCCTAACACGTTTGTATTACCATTGCTGAGGGGAAACAGAGAGTATTACATTTTCTTCTGCACTCAGTTTTACAAAGTCAGGATATAAAGGGTGAGACTTAGATGGCCATTTTCTCTCTCACTCTCATTCTCTCACCCCTCCCCCTTTTCTGTTTCTTTCCAATTCTCTACCTCACATTTTACTGTTAAAGAAATCCATGATATTGACTTCGGCATATGGTTCCCTTTTTTTGGGAAGAGGCATCTCTCAATAACCATATCTTAACACACAGGAGAATGGCTTATCTAGGATGGTACAATATTTTCCATGCTCTCTTCCACAGCTGGTTGTAGAGCATAGTTAAAATCTATTTACTTCACTCATTTTGCACAACTCCAGCCTGCAAATCTGGGTAGAACAGTCTAAACAGACTCTACTTCAGAGCTGTGCATGCCTGGGAAATCAGTCATGCCATTTAAAGACAAAAA
>WEIU01015631.1:26922-60809 GCA_013389925.1 Aegithalos caudatus
CCAGGTGCAGAATCTGTCACTTGCTCTTGTTAAACTTCACAGACTTGGTGATTGCTCAGCAATCTAATTTGTCAGGGTGTCCACAAGACCAAGACATGTGGGCAGTCACTTTACTGAAAAAAAATCAGAAGCTTTTGGAGCTCTGAATCAGGCTTAGGACCCAATAATGTAAAATNTGTCATACTCTGGAAGGTTACAGACTAAACAGGTTTCAGCTAATGGGGTGTCTGCAGTGTCTGAGGAAAGGGAAAGTTTAAGGCTGGGATGCTTATTACAAAGTCATCCCTGCTTCTTCAATAACTCATTTTGATATTTTTTAATTTGCAAAAATGTGTCTGCGTGATCCCATAGGCTCTTAACTACTTTGTAATGAGTGTGTATGAACAGATGGAAAATGTTTTCAATTTCTGAGAGAAGTGCTAATGGATGTCACCAGCTATTAGAAAAGCTCAGGTGGTTCCATTTTGGGAGAATAGGTATTGTCATAAGCATCTTCATTTTTAATGAAATGTTTGCTCATTTATACCTTTATGGTAAGTTTAAGACTGCATGTACAAGTGCAAAAAGATCAGAAATTGGGCTGGAAATTATTCACTGTGAAATGGTCCAGAAACTTTAATCCAAACATTTCACCTGAAAATAACAAAAGCTTGTTGTAGGTTACACCAGTATCATGGAAAATTAATAACTGGGGAAAAAAAATGAATCCCATCAAGGTTAGACTTTTTTTTTTCCCTCTTTGTAACAGATGCAGAAAAAGACCCCAAAACCCGCACACAAAAATTAACAGCAGAAAGGAACGATTTTTCTATGTAACATTCAACACTGTCAATCTATTTAGATTTTTATCCACTAACCCAGATGAGATTTCATACTGGTTTTGAGCTCCCTCTAGCATCAGATATTAGGATCTTCCCAGCAGAAGAAACTGAAATATGAAATATAAAAGGATAAATGAAAGTAAGTAAATTTTCCCTTACATGTCCACACTGAAGGGAAAAATTAATAGAGTGAATAGGGCTGAGAAAAAGCCAAAGGAACCAAAATGTTTTCCTGGTTGGGAATTGAAGAATGGAGGGAGCAACAGACGAATTGGGATCACGTGGTACTAGTGGGTTGCCCTTCCTCCCCTGTTACCACAAAAAACAGAGTTCAATAATATAAAGTGCTCCTCTCTGTTCTGGAGTTGGCTCACATTGCTCAGCTGTACTGAGATTCTGCTTTGATCAAACTGATGTGAACTGCATGAGATTATATTAACAGATAAAGGCATCTCAGTGTATTGTACACAGGCTGATACTTTGGAGATTAAAATGTGTAAAAGACCCTTTGCCCAAATCTTGCACTACTTCTCCATATATCTGATGCACAAAGACCAACCCCACAAACACAACTCCTTCAGCCCTCAAGCCAGACCTGAAGAAGCTTTCACCCAGCTACTGCTCCTTCTTTTAGATCTTGATGTTTCCAATTCAGTTTTCAGCTTGCCCAATAAAGTGGGCAAAGGAGAAGCAGCTATGGCAAGTAAGGGAACACCTACAGCAATTGTTTCTCTTGCCATTGCAATGTGAAGAGCAACAGTGCTCAGAAGCAGAAATTATTTTTCTCACCTGTCCCATGAAAGGCTTTCCCTGAGTGACAGGTGAGGTTGCAGGTGTTTATTCAATGACTGGAGGTGCATGAAGGAGCTTAAAGGGAAGTGTAAAAATCTCCAAAGTGTGGAAGAAAGACTGAACAGAGCAGGCTCAAGGTGGAATATGTTGCTCACAGGTTTCTTCACAGCCCACATTTTTTAGGAACAGCTTGAACATTTATACATTTATTTTGATCTCACATTTGATGACTCTAGGCATAGAGCAAAGTTTCAATTGTACAAGATACAGTACAAATTATATTTCTTGGCCTCAGAAAATATACACTTAGAGCCGTAAGACCAAACTGATGGATGAGACATTCTCCAGAGTCTGACTAGGTGAACCATGGACCACAGGTAGCAAATACCTATATCTAAGTAAAAAAAGAAAAAATCAAATGGGAAATAAATTTCAGTTCCTGCATTGAAAATTGCATATTTTTATGTATATTTTAGCTTCAATCTGAATGAAAAAAATTAAACATGTATGCCAGTGATGGTATGTTAGCTTCCTTTGGTAAAGTAGAAATATTTTAATGACGTCTCTCTGTCCAGCCCTGCCATCATTCTAGATCTTCCTAGTTAAGTACTTCCACAGTGAGAAATTATATAGGGAACCATCAGACACTGCATGACACTTCAGCTCCTCATTCTACTGTGTATATTCCCCTGTAGTCAGGCAGAATTTGTTTTAAGTTTATTTTGTTTCATCTAATCTCACAGCAGAAGAAATGGAAGCCTCATGAACAGCTGGGATATGGCAAGTCTCATATCCTGACTCATAAAAGTTGCAGGTAATCCAAAGAAAAACTATTCCAAAGGCACAGAATGGTAGTTTCTTTGCTTTTCAACAGCTCTGCACTGAAGGTAACAGATGCCCTTCTTTGAAACCAGTCTGTTGGAGTTTCACAGAGGGGTTAAAAATGCAGAAAAACCCCCAAAACACAAAAAAGCCCAGCTGTCAGGTTCAAACAGCCTTGAAGTGGAGTTACAATCCAGGGAGACAGAGAAACATGCTGAAAGCCAAGAGAGAGAGAGAAAAAAACTGTTTCAGTGTTTATTGATAGAAGTGCTTTGCAAAAGCTTTGTTTTCCCAACAACTGCCTGGGCCTTAGGGCTGGGCTGGCTTTGTCCAACCATGGTTTTGACACCATCTACTGAAAATGGTGCCCTTCAAAGACAGGTTGCTCACCTGCCTAGCACCATAACTCGAGTTGTGGCAGGAGTTACAGAGCACAACACTGCTTTTTACCTGCTGGGATTAACCATGATAAATGAGCTTTTTAAATTCTGGCACGAAAGAGTGTTTCATTAAAATGGAGCTAGTAATAAGTATTTATATACTAAGCAGCTGTGAGAAAACAGGGCATAGCACCAATGCAATTCATGGCAAAAAGAGTCTTTTTCCTGCATAAAACATCCTCTTGGATAAAGAAGCAGCTTTAAAAGCTGCTGCTTTCACAGAATATAACAGCTCTTCAGACAATACTAAAAAATTCTAAAAATCAATCTCCAAGCCAGAGATGAATTCTGTGTTTGGAGTATAGAGGAATTGCATGAGAAATTCTGTTGACAAAGACCAAACTTGGTTGCTAAAAATGACTGAAGCTGAATTTTCAAAAGTAAGAAACTAAAAATGTTGTTTCTTTGTTAGTTGATAGGCTCCTTTTTCACAGGTTTTGTCCCAGAGATTAGGATTATTTTGGGTACACAAAAGCTCAGCCTGCTCAAACATCTTCAGCAGCAAAAAAATTAGTTCTGACAGCACCATGAGGAAAGCAATGTATGGTCTTACTGTGTTGAACAAGGAGACCATACAAAACCACACAGAATGCAACTGCACTCAAGTCATGCCCTCAGTCTGTGCCTCTTTGCAAACAGCTTTTCCTTTGCTAGCCCCAGTGGACACTGTCCTCCCCTCTCTGTCAGCTCTTTTAAAAACCCCTCTCCCATCTTCCTTCAGCAATGTTCTTGATGTTCTCTTTCTCAAAATGTCTCAAACTTGTTAAATGGTATTGAATATCCCTTTGGTCAGTTTAGGACAGCTGTCTTGGCTATGCCCCTTCCCAACCTCTTGCTCAGACATGGGTTTTGGGGCTGGGGGCTGGCGCTTTGGAGGAACAACCATGAAGATGTGGGAGAACTGCTCTGCAGTAGCCAAAATATTGGTGTGTTATCAACATTTTCTAGCTGCAGATACAAAGCATAGTGCTGCAAAGGCACTGTGGGGAAAGCTGACCCCATCCCAGTCAGACCCAATACCTTTGATAATATATAACACTTAATAAAATGCATTTCTTAATATGTACAAATTGAAATGTGACTGTAAATGAATTAGAGAACTTAGAAAGAAGTTACTAACTTTTAGGAAAGTAATTTTAAAAGAACCCCACATTGAGTTCATTACTTTTTCACAAAGTCACAGCATTCTTAGTTTCAACAAAATTGTGTCTTAAAAAGGTGTGTGTGGTTGGGGGAAATCAACATTTCTTTCCTTGGACTACCTTCTCTATTTTTGTCAATATGAATTTTACCATTTGAATTTAATCAGACCCTGTATCTAACTTAAACTCTGATCTTTTGCAGGCTACGCAAAATTGGTTTTCTCTTCTTTCACAAATACTTTTAAACAAGAAAGGCATTACACAAATGTTAGCTGAGTGCCTTGTATCTGCATTAGCAGAACAAGTTCATACAGCACCTTGTTTGATCTGCTTGTCAATTTTGCCCTGAGAGAATAAACAAAGTGTCAGACTTAAGATTTATTTGTGTAACAGAGAGGCATGCAATGCATGAGTTTTGCAGGACTACAGGGCTTTAATATTAATCCTTGTCCAATCCATGCAGTGCACTGGTCTGGAGGATTTACAGGTACCTGGTAACCCAAATGGATTAGGAATGGTAGAAATCTAGGACAAATAGGAATGGAGCTTGTATGGTTTGACTGCATGAGGTGTGTAGTGAAATCCATGTTTTGACAATCCAGACTCAAGGACAGTGTCTAGGTTGTGTCCAGTTTGGCTAAGTCACATTGATCAGCTTCCAGGAGAAAAAAACAGGATGACATCCAGAGAAAAAGCTGCAGGAATGGGTTGCAATTGTTCCTTTTGGGCTTGGAACAAGAAAGATCTGCTAAATATATTTATGGTATATGACAAATGCTTTCATCAATGGAAGTCCTAAATTTTCCTTCAAAGTGTATACCATCCCTCATGTCCTACCAAATCAGGGCTCGACTAAAGCATTAGCAACATTTTGGACAGAAAGGAGAAATGCATGAAGTGAAAAGACAAGAGAATGCACAGGTGAAAGTTCTCTCCACTATAAGTCTGTTTTACAGGTTTCTTGGGCATTCACCTACAAAGCTGGGGAAAGATCTGTATAGCCCAGAAAATTTCAGTTTTATCCTCAAAATCAAAAAATAGAGGAAACTGTTGTTTTTTTTCCTTATCTCAGCCCAATGCCTGCTATCTGCCATGAGATGAAAGTACCAAAGAGACAGTTTTCCACATTGTTTTTTTCCACATTTTTTTAATCCCCCTCACAAATATGTGTATTTTGGAGGATATCTGAAAAAACTTACAGAAATATTTCTATTACATTTATTCGTAATCCTGAAATGCTTTGGATGCCTGATCACAAATAGGATGCCTGGTAGACACCAGCTGGACAACATATCAGAAAATGTTACTTCCACCAATTGATTTACAGTGGAAGGCCAACACAGATTGATGTGTGAGTGCAAGGGAATAGTGAGACAATAATAATGTAAGAGGTGCACTCAGCATTCTAGCTACTTGATCGTTTCAAGTTATGTCCACATTGTTTCTGGTAAGTTTAGATTTTTTCATGGATGTCACAATAAAACAAAATTTTGGGGAGGCAACAAAGGCAACATTTTCATAGTATACACAGCCAGTGCCTCCAAAGTATTATGGAATCACAGCAGGATAAAAAAGCAAAGGAATTATTTAAAAATTCTTTGAAATGCTTTACAGGGTGGCTAACGTGGCTGTATGCTTTTTAGACTAAAGGAATCTCAGATTTTTTTTATTTTTCAGTTGTACATTAACTAACTCCAGTCCAAGTTACCACACACACTGTCCCTGAAAATTACACACCATAAAATATACATGAAAGAATAATACTTCATCCTCACAGATCTCATGTAGAAGAAAATAGAATATCTGTGAGAGGTCTCAGATTCTGCAAGCATCAAGAAACACATAACAAAATGGCAATTTTGACTTTTTTGGCTCATTTCACTAATTTCATCTTAAGCTTAGGTGCTCTTCCTAAATGCTATGAATTTTGTATGCTGATATAGGTGTAGTAACAGGGAGTACAAGCCTTTTCTATACCAGTATACTGGCTGATCCATAGGTCCTAAACCTCTCATCTTTTAATTTTTGATATCTCCTGGCTTAGCAAAACATGATCAGAAGGATAGTCTCTAGTCAGGGAATACCCTTCTGCTTCTTAGTGGTTTAAATACAAATACAAAATCTTAAAAAAGATTATGTTATTAATACCAGCTGCAAATGAGTATTTATTGCCTGTGCTTTGGATTCTCAAGTCAATCATTTAATAACATGTTGCAGGAAATACCAACTTAAATTTTTTCACTGTTTCCAAAGTTCCTCCCAAAAGGCAATTTAATGTTCTGAATGTCTCCTTCAAAGGGTAGGTTTGCTATTCATAGCTAAGAATTCTTGTTTGTCTGTAGCTGTGAGGCAGACCAAAGAAGTTCAATAAACATCCATTTTCAGAGCAATCAGGAACAATCAGTTCCATTTGATTCAATCCACCTTCTAGACTTTGTATGTTGATTCTCCTACTAGGCAAGGATAAGAACTGCAAAATCAAGCAGTCTGATGATTCACAGAGCTGAATAAATATTTTCTAAACATTAATGACCCTTTTTCTTTGTAAAGCTCTAAACCCCTACTTTTGAAATTAATAACTTGCAAACATTGGCCTTTAAGTAGTCTGCAGGGTAAGTGCATAAGCTAAAGTAGACTTGAGATTTTCTGGTTTGGGGTTGTTCTTTCATTTCTTCCCTCTATTCAATCCTGCCCATAATGCTGACACAGATTGAATGCAAGAGCTTTATTGGACATGCTGGAAATTTTTTATAATCAACCCAACAAGCACACATCCTTTCATCTTCATGAGTCTTTGAATGCTTTTTGCTTAAAGCAAACACAAGGGCATATGTGGCAAGAAGGTCAAGGGTAGTAGGTCTGGGATTAACACTGTAAAACAAGTGACAAGTGAAATATAAAGTTTTATATTCTGTGCAGAACTCATTGTTAAGCTGTCATCTATTTAACTTTTCAAAGCCATTCAATAAAATAAACACAAATAAATTGCATTCAAAACAGGGTCAATATGCAAGAAATAAGAAATGTTAATGGGATCCAGAGAGTGGACAATGGGTGTTTCAGTCCAGTATTTCTGAGCTCACCGTTATGGATTTCTGTGCTTAGAAAAGCTTGTGTTGCCTAGAGATTATGTTTTAAATAACCCTGGTTCCAAAAGGCCTTTACAATTCTGAATGCATCTTCTTCCCCTTCCCTCTGGGAATAAAATACCATGCATTGCTATTCCATGAAAGAGAGCTATTGTTTATATCTCATCACAAAACTATTTAGATAATAGTTCCAGAACTACAGAAAAATTGCCTACAAAGCTATATATATATATATATATCCCAGAAAGCAAATGGTGTCCTGTTTTACATCCAAAGCTGGGTGTGCCCAGCAGGGTGAGGGCAGGAATTCTGCACCTCTGCTCTTCTCTGCTGACACCTTGCCTTCAGTGCTGCATCAGCTCTGGAGCCCCAGCACAGGAAGGACTTGGACCTGTCAGAGCAAGTCCAGAGAATGGACATGGACATGGTCAGAGAGATGGAAAAGAAAGGCTGAAAGAATCAGAATTAATTTGGGGTGACCTAACTGAAGCTTTCCAGTACCTGAAGGGAGCCTAAAAGAAAAATGAAGAGGGACTTTTTCCAAATGACAGGAGGAGGGTGGAATGGATTCAAGCTGAAAGTGGGTAGGTTTAGATTAGATATTAGAAAATAAATCTTTACTGTGAAGGTGCTGAGGCACTGTCACAGGTTGTCCAAAGTAGCTGTGTATGCCCCATCCCTGAAGGGTTCAAGACTGGGTGCAATGGGACTTTGAGCAATCTGATATAGTGGACATGTTCCTGCCCATGGCTGGGCGTTGGAACTGGATGATATTTAAGATCTATTGCAACTCAAGCCATTCCATGAGTCTATGTTATCATCCTGTGTTTCTATACTGTGCACTGCTTGACCTTACAATATATTTTGACTCCAGTATTGTGCAGTGCAAATTATAAAGAGTCCAAGTAAATCAGTTTAGGAAGCCAAAGTATTAGTTTTCGAAGACATACTGGAATGAAGCACTAAGTTTTAGACAGGAACTCAGAGAAATGGAAATGCTAAGCATAACCATTCTTAAAACAGAACAACTTAATGTGACATGTGAAATCAGGAGTCTGAGATTGTACCGTGAACATTTTTCTTAAAAGACAAAGCATTGATACTATTATATTTGAATAAATATAAATTCTGGTGGAAGAAACAGACTCTGCAATGAGACATTATAGTTGCATAACCTTATGGAGGTTATGCAACTAAGCATTTTTAGTGATGCAACCTTGGTATGCCAGAATTCAATGGCAAAATCAGTCAACAATGCAATTTAGGAGGGACTCTCCTGGTTCCTTCCTCACACAAATCAAACTTGGAGGCAGAATAATGTCTTATGATAACAAGGCAGTTTTTGCTGAATGTGTTGTGTGGCAGCTTGCAATATACTTTCTTCTGAAATCACATTTATAAAAGAAATGTCCAATTCGAAACCATTTTTTACCCCATTTACTGACACCTAATATATAATTCTTGAACCACATTGCACTATGCAGAGAGTGGTGTAAAACAGCAGCAACAGAGAACATTCTTGTGTGTCCAGTAATTCCACAGTGCAGGGACAGGCCTTTAGATTTAGCCTAAGTGGGTCCATGCAAACTAAGGGCAGACTAGGATAAACCAAATCTACATATGAAGTTATGTAACACTATTGACACTTCTCTGACTGGATTGTTCATTTTCTCTTTTAATTTAATTTGAATCCTCCCACTTCTGGAATTATCTGTCACTGCCATTTGGACTCATCTCCAGATAGAATCCTCTGTTCCACTGCCATCCTATCTTTATGCCTAGTGCCATTTGCATGTTCTTTTAATGGAGATAATTTCAGTCAGTCTAATTGCAAGATGCAAACACAAGCTGACAAGGGAATGTAGTTTTCTCAGCAGGTGTGGCTGTGAAAGCCGTTACAAAGGATCATTATTCATGCTTTCTAAATTTTTTTTTTTCTCTCCAGAGTGTCTCCATGTCTGCAATTAATGAGAAAAGAGTCATGTGAGGGGGCAGCACCTTCCTACTGCAAGGCACGGGAATCCCTAAAATAAGAGAGGCACCAGGGGAGAAGACATTTTGACGTAACAAATGTCTCGACCATTCTTTTAGTATGGGCCCCATCAAAAACCTTTTCTACTGAGTCTGGTAGGTGCCTTCAAGCAACATGAATCTTGTGCCCAGACTTATGTCTAAGTAGGGCTTTTCATGGTACCTCAGTCCTTCCTGCTCTTCCCATGGGCATGAACTTCACTATGACCTTTCAGTGATGCCCCATTGCATTTCCCACTAAAGCCTTCCTATTTTGGACACCAACTTTAGTGGACCTAGCAATCCTTAGTTGTCAGATGTCACCATAGAAGGAAAAAAAAAATGACACTGATGTTTTATCTTGGCTCTGGGTTTTCCAAGACACTGATTTTTGTTCCTGTCTGGTTCAAACCACTGTGATGTGGAAGCTTCAGAAGAAACCTTCTAAAGTTAAAAGCTGTTTACTCAGGTGCTACAGGATGATTAAATACATCAGAGCTGGCACCAGAACTCAAGTTCCTTAACCTCTTCAAAGGTTCCATTCAATTTTTTGTATTGCCTTCCCTGGTTAATTTTGAATGTTTCAAATCTGTAATTTACACACTCAGACCAAAACTTGTAATTTACTCTCTTTCTCTAAAGTAGTTTAAATTGTACTTTTGTTATTAAATTGTTAAAAAATGCCTTTGGACAATTTGGAGAGTGGGTGACATTTCATGGTTAAAATTATTATATTTAGATTATTTTTTTATTATCCCAAAGTCTGTTGGTGTGGGAATAGCAATTTCAAGTGATTCTTAGTTATTGAGAACAACATTTGGATTATTACCTTTCTAGAAAAGTACTCACATTTCTGTTGAGAAATTGCCTTAATTTGCTTTTATGACTAAAACTTAATAAGGTATTAATACAAAATATAATTATTTAATAATAATTAAAAGATTATAATATTACCAAAGCAGCATTCTGTCTACCAAGCCCATTCGGAACTTTACTCTCCCTGCTAAAAGTCCAAAAAATTTCTGCTGGTTACTGCCAGGGCTAATGATGACCTCTGACTGTGGTGGCCCAAAGTAATCTCTTCCTTGGTTTCCCAGCCAGTAAATATGATGGGGAATACACATCCCTGTAGGCTGTGACCCTTTTTCTTGTTTCATATTTTAAAGCTCCAATTCTACAGCACATACAAGCACAACTTTATCATTGTGACAGCACTGCTGTCAGTGGAGCTGCTCCAAGAATAAGGTCAGCAAGAGCATTCCTACAAGGCCATGGATTGAAAAATATTTGGGGTAAGATTTATTCCCCAGTTAAGAACCTGAATGGTGCCCAGCACAATAGATTCTTCTATTTGTTTGTGGCTTCCTCGGTAAAAAAGTTTGTTACAATAGTAATAAAGTGAGAAGTTCTATCTATCCTTTATCATTTTACAGCACTGTCATATTTCACATCTGGTACTGTGTTTGACTTTTATTCCCAGCCCTGTTAATATGTGACATATCCATAGAACTGCAGACTCAGAAGATTGATTGAACCTCTCTAATAAATATTAAGCTCTAGTGTTATACACTTGCACATCAAGAGAAAAGGACAAACACCTGCTTCAGACATCTGAATTTTTAACGTGTCAGCTGGAACTCACTGGTTTCAATCAAAAGCAAATCTACTTAAATGGATTGATGTTCTTCAGACAAGCAAAAAGTAAGCATGAAATGCTAAGGACTGTTTCTCTGGTTTTATTTCAGTTTCTTTTCACAAGATGAGACAATACAGTTATCAGTTATTGGTCATTGAACAGCCTTTCATGAATTATTTAGGGAAAAGCTCAGCTTTTTTTAGATGGCAAAAGAGTGCAATGTAAGGTGAGTATTATCCATTATTTTCACTTGAACTGAGATTTATTTTATCCCAGTTTCCTGTTTACAGGGAAATGAGGCTAGTGGGTGACTACTCACTCCTATGACTGAGGCCTTGAGAGCTGCCTTAATAAATCCATTGCCAGCTCCCTGCTGACTATTGATTCCATCAAGCTCAATGAGCAGAAATAAGAAGTTCCTAATTTGTTTTAACTTTGCATAGATGTGTTTATTTACAAGAGGAGGGAGCTGTGGCAGTGTGCTTTCTGTTCAATACAAGTACAACTTCATGTTGACAGGGACACCAGGCATCTTGCAGGTGATGAAATGATATTAATATTTGTGATTATTGCTTCTCAGCAGAGTGTCTGTGCTCCCTCTCCTTTCTGCCTTTGTTTTCTCTGTCTAATATTCTAAACATAACATTCTGAATATTGTTGAGAGCTATTGTTGAGCTAAAAGCAAGGAGAAAATTTTGTCCTAGTTCTGCACAAGGGGGCTCATGCCCAGCTGACAAGTCTAGAAAGAACTTATCTGCCTTTCCTTCCACTTATTTTCTCCAAAAATAGTTACTCAGCTCTGTGAGTTGAAACTGGAAATAGTCTACATTGATGATTAAATAACCCAATTAGGTCGTGGCTTTAATTGCTAAATCTTCTAGTTCGTAGGGCAATTGGAATATATTCTTAGAATTCTGTATACACTTTTGTGGGTAATGAAAAGAAGGCACTTGGAGGAGAGCTTCTGCCATCAGTCAATTCCCACTATCACTGGGTATAGACACTGTTTCCTTTCAACAGCTTAAAGCTCTTAATTCCCAGGAATTTCTCTGGTTCCTCACACTTAGTTCAGTATGAAAGATGTTTTGTCAGAATTGGAAGTATGAAATAGAGGAGTAATTCCCCACTGAGCAGGGGATTCTTCATTGAACAAGTGACTGTCAGATCTCTGTGGTTCATTGGCTAGCTGTGTGAATAAACAACTACAGACTGAACTCCAGAAAAAAAACTTTTTGCTTCTTATAGCCACCAAGCCTAAGGTTCTTTCTCAGACCTTTTGCTTTCAGATATGGGAATAAACCACCCCCTGCTGTCTTCTTTGGAAAAGCTTGTGAGCAGAGGTTTGATAGTGAGATTTGCATCTGCAACAGTCTCTGGTAGTGCCAGCTCTGTAATTCTGTATTTAAGAGAATGCAAAGCTTACCATGCAAACATGGTCCTTGGTAAAACTATATGAGGACTAAAATAGTAATATTCAATGCATTAAGAGAATAAAAAGCAAATTAACACAGAGGTTCTGTAGGTACATTGGGAATCTCACAGTAATGCCCGCCAAATTAGGTAATACATCAAAATTTACATTTAAGAAAATTACTGTCACAAAGTTTCTTATTTGCATAGTACTTCAGAAAAGCTACTAGTTGTTTCTCAGTCAGTTGTATTTATTGTTACCAACAATTGTATTTTGTCTCTCTTTTTTTTTTTTTCTTTGGAGGCTCTGATGCTTTGTTTTCTTTCTCCAATATATACATGGGTCTTGGAAAAGAAATTGCTATTTGTGAGACTGAAATTTCAAAATTCTCCACTGTCTTAAATTGGGATGAAAATCTCAGAAATATGCAGAAATCTTTTCTTTCTGCCGAGAATCTCATTTCAGTAAGTTCAGATCTGCTAAACTGATAGTCTTATTCTGTTATTTAATCAAAAAAAAAGGAAGGACGAAAGATGCTTGGACTTCTTGCAATGAAATGTCAACATTCTGATAGTAAGACTTAATAATATCTATCCATCAAGAATTTGAATGAAAGTAGCATTTATCTGCAGGATATTTTCATTCTGAAGTATCAGCATTTTCCAACAGGTCACTTTAGAAATTTTTCATCTTGCTTAGTGCTGCATTGTTGTGCTGTTATTATTATGTAGGGCTTCATCCTTTGTCTGCAGGCAGCAGTACCTGTAGAACTTGGAATTTATAGGACAAGACTGTGCATTGTGGTAAGAAGAAGGAAAGCAGAAGAGGATGACAGGAAAAGAAAAAAGACATGCATATTTAAGTACAAATCATCAGAAGCAGATTGTTGTGGAACTGCTTGTATGAGAATAATCTCTGTGTTGCAATATCTCTCAAAATATGTTAAAATCCCTGACTCACCCATGAGGGTCCTGGTAGATAATAGAGAAATCCCTGAGCTTTTTGTCCAGAAGCTTGGTGTTGATTTGGTGTGTGATCCACAAAGTTGAAAGCAGGCAGTGTCTAGTGTTTTTAATTATTCCAGACTTTTGTTATGTGCACAAATAGAGGTAATTGTGGTAATTGTACTTTCTCACCCATACAATATTTGTCATTTGTCTGGGGGGGAGTCACTTCTCAGATCTTTGTGTCATATGCACAGAAGCTATTTGATTTTATATTAATGTCCTCATACAGCTCCTGGTGACTTCCCTGTGGAGATCAAACCCCTTTTTGTGTGACTACAGCACCTGAGGCCGCATTTGAAGCCTTATCTCAAGCAATGCACACAGATAACAAGCCTTAGAATTGATATTGATGAGCTGCTCAGGGAAGGGGAGGAAGTGCTGATTTGACAGACATGAGGCTGAGTCTTTTTTCTGGTCCTGCTCCACAAATGAAAAGCCAGTGGGAAAAAAGGCATTTAAAAACCTTCACAATGGTAATGGTCAGTACACAGATCTGACATCTGTTTTGATTTTAATTCCATGCAGTAACAAAAATACTAAGTATCAACTATTTCAAAAGTTTACAGTCCTTCTGTCACCTTCTGTTGAAGTTCCCTCTTTCTCTCCCATTCCCTTCTCCTCTGTCATCCCTAGAGCAGGATGTCAGCTGCACAGCTCCTCTGCTCCAGCATTGGAGATGGATGTGGAATGCACCCTNNNNTGGAATGCACCCTCTTTACTCTTCCCACCTGAATCATTATTCCTCTCTCCTGCCAAGCAGGTTCACAGCAGCTACATGGAGGGAAAATGGGGTATTTATGTCCACAAACTTCAGAAAATCCCAGTGACATCATTCTCCCTGTCCTTTCAAAAAAACTTTCCTTTGCACTAATATGATTGGTGGTACCAGGGTCTCTTAGGTATTTATTTATATCCTTATTATGATTCAAATCATATCATCAATGTTGTATTTACAGGTCCCAAACTCCTTCAGTGTCCTTCTACATGGGAGTCCTGAAGAAGCAGAAAAGCACTTGAACCCAGAATCTGAAGTTATCTCTGCTAACTGCAAGGAATGATCCAAACTTACAGGGTATGTTCCTTTTCATTTCCTGTGCTGCAAGTCCCTGGGTCTCAAGCTTGTTATTATTTACTATAACAACACAGACTGAATTAAAAATGTTAACTTGTTTTTTTCTTCCTGGAAGGTGAAGGACTGCAGAGAGAGGTATGCATGAATCTAAGTACAAGGAATTTAAAAAAATAACTGTAAGATCTTTCCACATTAAATGTGTATCAGGAAACTTAAAGGATGCTAATGCTGTAGGACTTTATGTGTTTCATTCACACTTGTGTTTTTATGCTGTTATGGTACTCAAATCAAAAGGCACCAGGAAGTTCAAATAAAATCTTGTTAGAAAGGTACCAACACACTGAAGAAGCATGTTCTTTTTGTGGGGTTTTTGGTGACTTGGTTGTAAGATGTTGTATTTACCAAATTCAGGATCAAAATAAACTCCTGATCCTTTTACAAAAGCACTTCCTACATTGTTCTTTACTCAGACTCCCCTAAAGAAAGGCATCATTGATCACTCCACTCCTGATCACAGTTTCAAAGAGATCCACACAGAGATGATGGAGAACTCGGAGTCCAACAGCGCACTATTTAGGGATAGGATGGGGGAATGCATTCTAACTGCTTGGTCAGAAATGCTGATGTTTAAAATGGAAGCATTTTCTCACCTGTACTGTCAACTGCCTTGAAGTACTTATTGAGTCACAAACTGTGTTTCCCTCCCACCAGTATGCATCCATCCAGGTGTGAAACCAGAGCTTGCTGATTGATGTCCCGAGCTGCCATCAGGCTGATAAACACAGCTGCCCTCCTCAATACGGACAAAGATTACATTCCACAAAAGCTTCTCTTAGTTTCTGTGGAAACCCCTGGTCTGCAAGACTCATATTCTTTCTGAAGTAGGATTTTCAACCTCTGACCTCTGACTCTTTCTGTGTCATGTGAGAGTTCTCATGCGATTTCCATTTTAATATGTTCAATCACGCTACATGCCAGCTAGATTATAAATGCTGTGCATAGCTTCCCTCCCCCTAGTTTTTTCCCTTTTCATTCTCATACAGTTGTGTTTTGAAGTAAATACCATCTTTTGGAGTGTCTGTGCACTGTCCTGAACAACATGGCTCTTGCTTATGTGACAATGTAGGTGTTAAACAGTAGGAACAATGATAAAAGTGTTATCAGTATTGCTATTTAATTAACTTTAGCTGTAGTTTTCAAGAACAAATATGTCAGGGGATGACAAGAGATTGACAAGGAGGTAAACCTCAGATACATCTAGAAGGAGGGCAAAGAAGAGAAAAGCAGTCTACAAGACCCTTGCTTCCTCTTCACAGAAGCCAAATTGGTAAAGGTAGGACTCCAGTGGGAAATTAGCTTTCATCCTTTTTCTATGCTGCAGGAATCTGTGCAGTTTCTGATAAGAACAAAAATATGTCATACACAAGGAAATTCTAGGGATGATTCATGTTTTCATATCTTTTAATTAATAGCTGTTACACATTTGTGTTTAGGGTCAGGGGGGACATTGACAACTGATATTTTTTCCAGCTGTCTCCAAGCTATTCACAGACAGTCACGCAGATGCAAATTTAAAAGATCATTAATCATGTCTGGAAAAGATGCTCCCCACCATGCATAAATGCTACTAGAATCAGGTAGTGAGTTACTTTCAGAAAAAAAAGAAATTCTAGTTCCAAAATTGTATTTGTGACTTTTACTTTTCCTGATTTATTTGCATGGCAAACATTCCTCTTCAATTGCTGAGCCCTTTCACTTAGACTGTACAATTTAGAAACAACTGAACATACAAAGAGAGTTAAATTTCTACAGGAGCCTGAAATTTGTGATAACCCATCTTCTCAGTGGTTTCTGAATAGTCATAAAGATAAGAATCTATTGTTGGGAATGCTGAAAGGGTAAGAAAGTGTAAATCTTTCTTTTCTATCCAGCTGTTAGCTGTCCAGCCAAATATAAGTTATATATAGACCTAATTTGTGGGTACAATAAATAACTGGATCAAAGAAGCTGGAAGCATGTACAGGTTTAAATCTAGAAAACATATATGTGATGTGTCCGTTCTGATTTCTGACAATTGTCATAGAACAGATTTTTGTCTATATTAATTTAGTTTTGTGAAAAGCATTTTAATGTAAAAAGAGCTAGGGGTGAGTGAGAAATGAATACCAATGCTTGTTCTGAAGGAAGAAATTCTCTGTTTTTTGGAAAAAAAATTGGTGTCCTGCATGTGACTCTGATGTCTTCTATACTCCTATCATAAGCTTTTTTATAGCTTTGCCCAAGCTTCCATTTCTCTCAGTTGCAATGTATATTAATTTGTCTTCAAATAAATAATTTCTAAACAAACCAGTGCTTCTTTGCATTCTCACAGCCACAAGAGCTAACTGGAAAGTTATATAAAAAAAGAAAAGACAACAATCCCTACTCAAACACTGCACCCGGCTTTCCAAGGCAGTGACCATTATCCTTGCAGTCCCAGGGACTGCCTCCTCTGACCTCAGTATTTCAGGAGTAATTAGATTGATAGGTCAGTCAAAGGCTTTCAATGCATATTAGATCAAAATTCTCAGCTCATACATGAAACAAGTGATACAATACTTAAATTCAGAATGCACTAAAAACAAAAGGGGAGCAAGTCAAACCGCTGCACAGTCAGGTGTCACACCTTTTGACCCTAGTAAGTAGACCTGTGTCCCAAATCAAAAGTGTGTTCAAAATTTGTTTTACATTCTAGGAAGGTTGCAGGTGAGCAAATAAAACCATTTGTCCCTGGCACTCTTTGGTATAGGGCACAACCTTTTCCCCTCCCTTTGGAGTAACTGATGTGTTGCCCTATTTACAGACCAGGGTTAGAACAACTCCAGAAGAAAAATGCTGCTCATGGAGTGCTGGCATACATTCAGGTGAACAATTTGTCTAAGGTATGAAAAGAAAGCATGACATCCATCCATACCTGTAATGTGTCCTTCATGCAGTAGCTTTCAGTAGTGAGATGTGTGTGAAGTGATGCAGACAATTAATTTGCAACTTTCTGTGTATACTAAGGACCATGACTAATACAGTTGTATTGACCCCACGGTGTCAGCTTTTTATTTTGTATTTGAGTGGATTTCAATCATACCCCTTGACAGTACTAAGCACACATTTGTGCTTAAACATAAGATTTGATGAGCAATGCATTGGGCAAGAACTTATTGCCATGGGCAGTTCTGCCAAGAGTCTGCAAAGCTGATTCCTTACAAACACTGGCACCAGCACCAACTCCCCGTGCAGTGTAGGGCACCTTAATCTTGAATTTGATTCATCCCCCAGCCCCAGCTGTGTTTACCAGAGGTGACACCTGAGTGCTCATATTCCACAAAGGTTGAAAAAAAAAAAATACAATGGCACTTCATCATCCTCTCAAAAAGTTTGGAATTAATTGATATACTTTTTGTTGCTAACAAAGAAATTTCCAGTCAGGACTGTGTGGTACCACGCCCATGAAACTTTTAAATTTTTTCCCTGTGTTGAAATGTCTTGTTGTGATTCCATAGTTCAAAAAAGTATAATTTATCTTTCACTTAAGCTTAACTGATGAAAATTCTTCCTCCTGGCTCTAAATATGTATGCTTCATTTGAAGCCACTTCCTTTTTTTCCCCCCTTAATTCCATATAATAGGTTGTCTAATCAAATTACTAGTTGTGTTTAATTTAGTCAACATAACCTAGTGTCTTGATCTCTGGGGGCAGGCATGTTGATTTTTAATGAATTGGTTGATTTTCTGGCAGTTTCTGAACTGCTGGTACTGAATATATCAATTATCATCACCATGTAATCAAATCTGCCAATTATGTGACATTGTGTTAGTTCATTGAGCAAATGTAAATAAAAGGCTGTGACCAAAACTGCTGGGTCCATACTAATTCCATGATATGGGAAGAACAATCATGTTGTAGAATTAACCCAGAAATGTTATAGTTAATTTTAATTATCTTCTTCTCCTTCTGTCATGAAAGCTGTGCCTTGGTTCCTCCTCCTTACCTCCAGTCACAAAGCTAGGCTGTGATTGCTTCTAATTATTTTATAGGACAGAAAACCTTTTTGTAAACAACTATGAGAGACACACTCTTGTGACAAGATGATACCAAACTAGACAGAATAATATCAACAGAAAGATCTGTCAGCTGTGACAGCTACATGACAGATTTATCTCCCATCCAAAATATTTTTCTCCCTGTCATGGTACTGATGAAACATGCTTTCTAGGAGGATTCCTCCCCCCAAAAAACAACTCCCTCACCAAAATCGAGAGTAGTGTCTACATGCCTTTTTGCCAAAGGAGAGGGTCATGAAAGATCTGAGATTTTTAATACATGCCTAGCCATACCTTTTAAGGAGAAGGCATTTAAGAGAAGGAGCAATTTACACTGGCATATTGTCTTTTCTTTAAAATTTAACAAACCCAGAACGCTAAACTAAAGGCATTTGGGAGCTCCACAGCAAGACTTCGAAGTACTCAGAGTTGGACTGAACATGCTGGTTGCTCCCAGGTGACAGACCAAGGAGCTGAGGGCCATGAAGAAGGAAAGTGGGGCAGAAGGTGTGTTACAAATCACACCACCATCACTGAAAATTTTTAGAAATTCTCTTCACTAGAACATTGTCTTCTGTCCTTCTCAACAAGCGTTTTCTGCAGCCAGTCTGAAAGCCCCACACAACACATATAGCTCTACTTATTTATAGTATATTGCTGTACAGACAGAGTGCCCTTCTCCTTCACTTCTCTCTCATTTGTCTCTTCAGGAATGAGACCCCCCCAATTTCACCACACCAAATAACTGATGCCACTGTGGTGGGAGAGAAGCACACCAGCACATGGACTGTGAATGAACACCCCTTGTTTTCTGGGCTTCAGGAGACTTCTCTGATGGGTTTTGAACTGACACAACTCTATCAGGCTCATGAATGTCATGAAGCTTCTGCCTAGCCTCAATTCTATATCAGCATGGCTTGGACCACCTGCCTCTCTGAACACATCACACCACAAACCAAGTGCAGTGGAGATAAACAAGGTATTTTAGTTACCTTCTGTTGTAGTGAAATCAGCTCCTTTCCATGCTTGTGAAACACCCTTGTGAATAAATATATATATGTGTATTTGAATATATTTTTCCTAGTAAGATGGCATTAGAGAAACTAAGCATCACTGGTTGTACATCAACAAAGCTGGACTGATGGTTTTTCTTTCAATCATAACAGTTGGTGTGCAATTATGCGAAAATACAATGAGTTTTAGGGCTGTGTTGGTGCTTACTCAAAGGCACAAATGAAAGGGTGTGTTTCTTGTGCTTGTGCTTCATCTTTCTGCCCTAAAGAAGTAAAACTTTTCTTTCCAGCCCATCTAGACTGCTTACCATATGGGAGAATCAGTCAGAGGGAGCTGGCTGAGCAATCATCTTTCATAGGAGCTGCTGAGGCAGTGTCAAGGTGGGGTGTGTGGGAACCCAAGGTGTTGACTGGTGCCAAACATGGAGCTGTTGGTGCTTCCAGAGCATCTACCAGGAGAGGCAGAGTTCTCTGCCTGCAAGATATTGCAAACTTCCTTTATTCCTGAAGAATGTATGAATGTGTGTTTGGGGTTTTTTTTCCCTTGATAGTGTGCCCTGGTTTCCTTGCAGCCTCTGGCAGCAATGTTGGAGGAAAGACAGACAGCTGAGTAGACCAGGTCCACTTGCTTTGTCAGGAAGTCAAGTAAAAAAAGATTTCTTTAATACAGTGTTGATCTTAGTGACCTCTACTGAGCTCCTGTCCTCTCCTGAGACAGAGAATTAGTCTTCCTTCTATTCTTGGTTTGAAGTGATAAGCTTGTTCCTTTGCCATGGGAATGGACAATGGATAAAAATCAATTCTCATTTAAGAAGCTACAGCAGTTTGCCTTTGCCTTTTCCTGCTGCCTGTATTGATCCCCTGAGCTCTCAGGGACACTATCAATCCTGTTGCAGTCCAGATTTATTTGAAAAGGAACTATGATGATGGGTGCAGTTCCTAAGAAAAGTCCCTTCCATCTCCTCCCTGCTCTTCTGAGAGACAAACCAAGGCCATTTATGCCATCTGTGGTGGTGTGGATTCTGGAGGAGTTTACAGACCAGTGCCATGATTGTCACTGCAATGAAAATTGCAGTGCTTGTCACTGCAGGTCTTGTTGCTGCAGCTCTTGTTCAGGTGGACCAGAAAAAGAAAAAGGAAATTTACTTTGGGGAAGAAACAGAAACATGACAACTTTTTCCTGAAGGCATTTTAGAATGTATTTTCCTTCTAGATGGTCTCTTGACTCTTAATTACCTTGAGATAGTTAACAGGTTTGTAGCGTCCTGTCCAAACAGTGCTCATGTGTCTGCCCTGTTTCATAACATTTTTTATTTACATAAAGCACTGGATAGTCAGTTGGCTCACATTAAACACTTCACCAGAAATGATTCCTAAATGTTAATCTCCTTGAAAATTACAGTACTGTAAATGACTATATGAGGTGAGGAGATAGTGGAAAGTCTGGTGCCCATGACTTCAAACATTTGTGCTCTTATAGATCACCAGGTAATTGTTCTCACCCCTTTCTCCCAACCAGGAAATCCAAGCCCAAGGAGTTCTGATGCAGCAGGCTAATTATGACCTGGCTTTTATTGATGGTGGCAAGGTAGACTGGTGCAAAACATGTTTCCTTACTGGGCTGCATTAAGCACCATCTTTAAAATAATCTTTTTATACACATGAAATAATGTATCTCTTTAGTTTTTACACACCTTTATTCTCATTAGAGAAAAGAACTCCACAAACCAATGGGAAAGTTACATCAGGTGCCTGAAGCATCTGCCATCATGCAGGATGTCTTTATAGAAAAAGCTGTAAGCTGTCACCCATTGCATACATTTCAACATTCACTCCCAGGTTTGAAAAGTCAAACCCAATCTGCTATGTCTCTTTGGAAGGAGAATTTCCCACTCATTTTCCCTGGGATTCATGGATTAAAAACTGATATTGGCAAGAAATATGAGCCTGGTACCAGCAGCTCAATACATCCCTGCTCTGTGCTGGCAATAAAAAACATTTTCTATGGATAATCACCTGTGATGATTTATCTGCTCTTCCTGCAGAATTTTCTCCACACTTTCTATTTCCTCCTAGACCTGCAAATGCACCTGATCTGCATGGATGGATCTATGCTGGGTTGTGGTGGTCACTTTCAGTTGCTACTGCATCCGAGTGAGTTTAGTGAAAATGTTTTGGGTACCTTGGATCTCTTTTTTCCTGGAGACCAAAAAACCTGGCAACAGTGCTAGGTGATTATAAATCCCAAAATGCTATTTCTGGATGCAGAAGAATCCTGAGACTGTAGGAGTTGTCACTGCTTGAACATAAGAGTTAAGCCTTAAAACTATTCACAATTGCATCTTAGCGTGTTTGAAGGTAGGTGCTAGGCTTCTGTAAAATAATTATTAGTCTTTGTAGAATAAGCCCAAGTGTATAAGGTTCACTAGGCAGATATTGGTAATTAGTTCTGGGTTTTTTTAGTGCAGTTGAAACACATTAATTATTTAATGAGTTTTGAAGTGCCTAAATGTGTTTCCTTCTCAATGAAAAATTCATGCCATGAGGCAATGAAGTTTGTCTCTGCCCAGTCAATAAGTGTTTTGGACATATGAAAATAATGTTAATCCCTAGGGGAGGATTGAGGATCAGTAATGTGCTTGAGAGGAAGTCTTTCAGTTTCTCTTACTTGAAATTTGTAAAAATATACTTGAAAACTGTTGAAATGAAGTTAGAACTGAGATCCAAGGAATGAGCTAAGAACCTCAGAGCACATTTTGGGAGAGTTTTTAAAGGTTTCCTTTTTGCATTTACATCTGTTGTATGTGCAGAGCCGTGCAGAAATAAGTTAAATGTTCTGGGAGAGAACAGTGATAAAGAAAGAATTCAGTGAGGCTATACAATGAACAAATAAAGGGAGGTTTTCTGTCACTCAAAAACAAAACTTTACTGCATTTACTTCTCTTTAAAATTACTCAAACAAACTTTACATCAAAGTTGTTGGATTTTTAATGTTTTGGCACCAGGAAATTTAAAGTCCCCATTTGACTATCAATACCATTTGCAGAGTATTGTGATGTGTCTAGTATTTTGAGAAGTGTTTAGCTCTTCATATTCTTTGGAGGTGAATGTTTTGGTACAAGCTCATGGCAAGGGCATTTGATAGTCCCTTTCTCTACAGACAACATAGTCAACATATGTTTTAAGACTAATTTTGGTGCATACACACACTGAGTTTTTGATTCAATATAGAAATTCTGTCCAATTTTCCACCCTTACTGAAAACAGTGAACCAGTTGTCATTTTATTTTCTGATTGAAGATTATTAACATAAAACTGCTACCAGCCAAACCTGAAAAGCAAAAATGAAAACACAAGTTTCCGTTGCTAAAAGCTAAAAATGTTTATCCATCAATTTATTATGTGTATTCTTTGGTAAATAGAGAACACAGCTGATTTGGGTAACCAGTCAAGTTATTCTGAGAAGCTTGTGAAGAGGTTTCTAATTTTAAAAGTTGATGTGTGTGCATATACAGACACACACACACACACACACACACACACACACAAACACACACACACACACTCACACATACATACATACACAGCAGTAAATTTAATAGATGAAGAATTCCAGCATCACATATGGCTAAAAGAGAAGGGAGCTGGGGAAAGTCTGTGGAGAGAACTGACAAACAGTGTGTGAGTGAGCAGGATGAAGACAGACACAGGTTGTCTCCATCACTCTGGATGCACAGAATACAGAAAAGGGAACATATACCAGCTACACCTTCTTCCTCTGTATTCCCACCATTGTAGAATTAGACAGTGAGACATGACATACAGGTGCAGTACAAATGCCACTCTGTGTGACATTTATTTCCACAGGAGATGTAGATCTCACTTTTGTAAGGCTGCCTCCATCTAAGCTAAACTTACAGTTTAGAAACAGAACGTGAGGTCTCCCCATGTGGAGAAAACAAATCAGACACCTGGACCCAGTTTATTCTCAGAGGTCCTGACCACAGGGATGGCAAAAACTCACCCTACTCCCACTCTTAGCCCATTGCCCTAGAAACATTGTCAGTGGGAGATGAACTGGGACAAAGCTACTGAAAAACATACTTTACCCAAGACAAGTGGAACTGCAAAAATTTCCAGTTTTGCAGAACATAAAGTCTAACAATTTAATTATGTTGAGACAATAGGAAGCAACAACACGATAGATCTAAATAAGTCTTTCTTAGTCAAATAAAAATCCCTATGAGAACTTAAATACCATCACAGAAGGTTGCATCCCTAATTATTATATAAGCTTACTTTAAAAGGCAACAATGCTGACTTTTTTGTAGAGTGCTACTTATGTTTTGGTGGAAAAAACATACAGCTTTGTTTTGTAACAAATTCATTTTGGACAATGATAAGTCTATTTAGTATAAATTGGACTTTGTTTGGAAAATGTTACTTTTATTGAAAGTTACTGAAGTGATGAAAGAAAACTATTCCTTGTCTGATCAATGCCTAAATGAGGGTCAGAAAGAAAATTCCTATTCCTATAAGCTGCAACTTTAAAATAAATGGTATAAAAACTTAGTTTTCATATTTTAATCAATTTTTTAAGGATCATTTTCTACATGTATAGTATTTTGTTCTGGCTAGGATGTCACTGGAGAGTGTGAATTGTTTAATGAGTTTTGAAGACTTTAACTGACTTTTCTTTCAAAAACCTAAAATCCTCAAATGCAGCTAGGATTCTGCTGATTTAAATCCACACAGCTGTTTGCTCACTCTCCCCAGTGGAATGCAGAAGGGAATCAGGGCATTAAAAGTGCAAAAAAGCCTCAGTGGACATGAATAAAACAAAACAAGGAATTCATTCCTCACTTCCCGTGGGCAGGCAGGTGTCCATGATCTCCAGGAGAACAGGGTTTCCTACTGCCTGATGGCTACTTGGGAAGGCAAATGCCATCACTTCATATTCTTCATTGCTCCATCTTCTCAGCTCTTACTGCTCAGGATGAGGCTGCATGGTCTGGAATGTCCCTTTGGTCAGTCTGGGTCCATGGCATCTCCTCCCAGTTCCTTGCTCACCCCCATTCTGCTCACTACTGGGGCAATGTGAGGAGCAGCAAAGGCCTCAGTGCTGTGTAACCAACCACTGTCAAATTAAAAAGTGTCACTTTGATAGTCTGGTTTGATTATAGCCAGCAATGCTGCCTCACTGCTCTCCTGTGCTTTCTAATCTTTCTGCATTTTATTACTTTGACTGCAAACTCCAGAAGGAGGCATCATATTTTTGTCTTTTTTTGTCCTGTTAAGTTGTACTGTAGTTCTTATGAAGAATCCCTGTATATTGCATAATATTATTGCAACTGATGAGAATTAAATAGGGTGAGCTGAGAAAGTGACTTCTCTTTTGCTTGCCTTTGTTTTGTATAGTGGAGCTACTCAGTTACTTTTTGAGTGGGCAGCAGACACAGAGGTGCACCAGCTGCTATCCATTCCCCCATGTGTTTAGGAGCACTTTTTCCTTCAAAAAAGGGCTGTGACTCTCATTGGAGAGGAGAAGGAAAAACTTTTTCAGCAAAAATCGTCATCAGACAGTCCTGAATGTGCTTCAATCACAGCAGCCTCTCACCATGCTGCTCTGGAATTTCCATCATATGGCTCCTAAGGAAATGTGAGAACATAAATACACCTAATGCTCTCCTGACTGCTTTACAGTAACACCTAAAGATCCAAGAACCTCCTGACTGCCAGATGAGAGGAGAGAATGTGTCCTTCTCTGCACTGTTTCACCAAAAAACACAGGTTGAGAAAGACCTGATTTCCTTTTGTGACATTCCACAAATAGATTGTATTTTAAAAATGCTTTTAATTAGTTTTGGAATTTTTTCCACCCATCTGAAAAATGGTTAACACCTTGAAATAATGCAGGATCTTTGTGATATGAGTTGCATGAATGTCTCAGAGCAGAGTTTTCTCGAAGTAGGACTCAATGATTTAAGTAGTTGAAATCCCCAGACACCTCTGCTAAAGACAAAAGACTGGCCAATTTAATTAACCACAGCCTCAAGGAGCATAATTCATTATCAATTTTACCAATATCAATATCCTGAATGTGAAAGAGGCTGGAACACAGATGTCCAGCCAGGAAAGAAATGCTGTAAATCTGATGGCTTTCCTTGCTCTCTTGCTCTTTAAGTGACTGCAAGAGAAAAAACAAAACCAAACCAACAAAGAAAAAAAAAAAAACCCCCACCCCAAAAAAAAAAAAAAAGAAAGAAGAACAAACCCCCAACCCAAACAACAAAAAAAATTTCAATGAATTTGATTAACATAGTGGAAAAATATGCCCAAAGAAGTCATTAAAGAGCAGTTCCCTGAGTCTCTAAAATTGCTTTTGTTTTCACATACATAGACTTCCCTTCTAACCTGATTTTGTCATGCAACAGCTGTGGCAGTGACAATGGTTAGTCACAGAAATGAAAAAAAGCAAGGAGTTCAAGAGGCCACATAGAATGTCCTCTTAAATCTAGGAGAAAATTAACTGTATCTGAATTCACTAATATGTTTCTCAAAACCCATTTTAGAAATTCCTGTCACCATATACTCCACCACATCTTTGCCTATCAGTCAACATTGTCAGGAGCAAGATTTTCCATGTATTTAGCATTATTTTTATGCTCTAAATTAAGATAATTACTGTTTACTTTGCCTTTGAAAATCAGTGCTGATTAGGGAGTCACATTTTCATTCTGCAAAGAATTCCAGCCTCCAAATGCTATTGTTATCCCAAATGAGAGAAAGAAGCCAAAATGCTATTTTTTTCCCCTCAAAGTTAAAATGTCATATCTTGGATTAGGATGACCAAAATGTTTTCAAGTCTGTCAAACCATTTGTCTAATTATCTTTTCATACATTCATCTGCATGAAATCATTCAAAGAAAAGATTTTAGCATTATCAGAATGGTACATGAAAGCTGAAATTATGTGCTTTGTCTTTCCTGCTGAAATTGCTGCTGAAACTTTTACATGCCTGTGACTTGTTTATTTTATTTTCAAATAAATTAAATTCTTTGTTGGAAGAGCATTATAACTCTTTGCTTGGTTGCAGTAAATAGCTTGGTAATTTTTTTTTACAAGGACAGTGACCGTGGATATTAGATTTTTTTAAAAGAGACTCTCTCCTGTTATTTACAATCAAAATCTGTGTTAAAATATTACATGAGAACCAATACAGATTACTATTTTATCAAATGGTACTGAAATGATTTTACTAATATCACCAATATCCAAAACCTTAGTTTCAGAATAAATCAAGACTTCTGGGCATGAAACTGCCAGAGCTGAGATAGGGGATGTGCACCAGAGACCTGTAACACCATTGGAGTCATTGATGTTGCATTCTTTGCTGAGCTGCTGGAATTAAGCTCTGGTAGGGAGTGGAGGGGGAGCAGGGGGGAACAGCAGATCCACTTTCTTCCCTTTGAATTCTGATTCTGAGCTCCTTGCTCTTCACCACCGTGCCTAACATTGCACATAGTGCATCATTACTAGTGGGAGATAAGCATAGCCCCAGGAATGTGTGTAGAGATCAGGAGAAGCCCCTGCTAGGGGGCTAGGTCAAGATTGATGCTTTTCTTTGAATAGGAGACTTGATGTAGAAGCAGACAGAAATAATGCCCCTTTGCTCTGCTGCTCTTTGCTGAACCTGCATTTCCCATTCCGCCTGATCTAAAGCTGATTTATTACCACTAGAGCTGACAACACCCTATTTGTCACTGAAATAACATCAGCATAACAGCAGAGGAATGGAGCAACAGATGTTTATCCCAGACCAGGATTACAAACATCTGAGGAGACCAAACAGCTTCTTCTGTTGAAATTACAGATTTTGCGTGAAGCCCCAAGGCAAAATACAAATGCCAGCCTGACAGCTTCACAGCTCAAAACACACACTGGTTCTCACTGTCCCTGCTAAATCCAACCCTCTCTACATCTCACCCAAATTTCCACAGACTTATAGAGAAATCTTCCTCTGGAAATGCTGCATTATACCACAACACATCACTGTTGGTCGAAGTGAGACACAGTACCATTGCTAGTTTTTTGACAACAGAACCCAACATTATTTATTTTCCTCAAGGTCAGGGAGATATTTTAACTACATCACACACTCTGTGATCTGTCATGTATTGCATCTTTTTACACCTTCTTCTTCAAACTGCTTTTGGGAGCATTGTTGTTTAATGCCAGAAAAATATGTGTCAATTGCTACTGTTCCCAAAACTTCCTTTGCAACATCTGCTTCCCAGTTAGGAGGGTCTGTGCTAGTAGAAATGAACACAGCACATGCTAAACACAATAGATAAGTGTATTAATGCATAGGAGGTGTCAGTGCTCTCCTCAGCTATCCAAAGAAGGTTGTCATCCAGATCTCAGGAGGTTTGAGTTACAAGGTGAAGGAAGCACCAGCCAGGGCTGTGAAGCCTGCTGTCATTTAGCCATGAGAGCTTGTACCTTGCCTCTGACACCTCTTTGTGCTGGGACTTGCCATTCAACGTTAGTAGAAAAAGGAAATAGCCCAACTTACTGGCAGCCAAAATATATATTCAGGGGAGCCTTTAAGAACTGCAGAGAAAGGACCAAGTGCCTCACTGCACTGATTTCTAATGGCAGGAACAATCAGATTCCTAAAGTGTCTTTCAAATGGTCTCATTTAAGTGGCTTTAATACACAATTCTTGCTTTCATAGGCTGAATGATTATTTTATTAAAAATATCCAGAATTCAGTTCCTTAAAATGAGTTTTCTTCTTTTTCTGGGTAGGTTTTCTTTTCTGTATTGCCATTCAAACCATGTACTATCATTTAGTATACACTAAGTGCATCTGTACACTCATTTTTCACACATGTAGAGAGGCTCATTTCTCCTTCCAGGGAAGCACTAAATTTTGTGTGAAAAGAAATGCTAAGCTCTTTTGCATACAAAGAAAATTATTTTCTCCTGGCCTTGTGTTCCTTTCCTGCAGTATATTCATTTTCATAAATAAACACATACAAAATATCCTCTGAAGCTAGACAATTTCATTCTCTACTTAAATTTTTCCCCATTTATTTAAATGATTGGGAATTTAATTTGCTCACAAAAAAAGTATTTTGCTTGTTGACATGTTCTTTACATTAAATCCATGACGACAGGGCAGAAAATTGATACAATATCTCCCTTCTCTTCATGTTTTATTTTTCCATATTTTTTCCTCTAGTTTTCCTTTTACATGAACATGGGATATTGTTTTTCATTCCATCTGCTTTGATTGTGTCAACTAATGCCTTTTATCAGAATGGACATCTGACGTTTCTTCAAAGACTAAAATCTTTAAGTCCCATCATTATGTGGTATTTCTCTTAAGAAAAATCAATTTCTAATCTATTAACTCAGAGGCTACATTTTAACTGAGGAATGGGTATTTATCATAAAAATTGGCTGCTTCATCCCCCAAAAGAGAAGTATCTTCAAACTCAATTCTAAATATATTTGCACATACATATCAGTGCTTACAAAGTTGCATATTATCCTCCTCCCCATATACATATTTATGAATTAAGTCGATCTTGGGATTTTTTAGATGTTTGTAACAGGCATAATCACAAGCCTAAAAACATCTTTGTAAGTTTCTAAGGTAACAGAATGTGTTTGCTTCCAAACTGAAACCTGAAGGACCCATAATTTACAAAAGAGAAGAAAAACTTTAGCGAAACCTGGAAAGAAAACAGACAATAATGAATTATTCTTGGACTTCACTACCTGAAAGCACCTTGAAAATAGGGAATGGATTTCCATAATGTATAATGACACCTGACAGCTGAAGTGTCACTGGTATTTGGGAACAACAACTCTTGAAAAGCCTCAGTGTCTGGACAATTCACATACATTTTCCCAAACAGAGTACAGCTGCCCAACCTGTAGAAACACTGTTCCAAGAGCTAAATTGAAAGCAAAATGTCTTATGTGAGATAAAAATATCCATTGATTATAGCAGAGTAATTGTTTAAAGTATTTCCCTCATGCATGAACTTTTTTTTTTAAATTATATCTAACCCCCAAATTCTGCTTTATAGAGTTTAACAGCTGCTTTCTCAAGACTTTAAACTGCTTAACTTTTTTTTTTTTTATCCTCTGGCTTAACAGCTGAAGTGTTTTCCACAGCTTTACTTTGAAAAAAAGTATTTCTAACGTGCTATAACATCACTGGCAAATGTTTATTTACTGTAGGATTTAAGTGCTGTTCATTTGTATTCTCTTTATAAGTAATTTTCCAGAAAATTCAGCCTGTGAAGATCCAGGGAAGAACCAGCTTTTAATCTTAAGAAGATTTTTTAAAAAATCTTTGTTGAAATGCTCTCAAAAACCAAGCAGAAAAGTGTTCTGCAACCTGTACTTTTTTTCTTCTCCCTCCAGCTTCTGTAATTTGATGTATTCTTTTCTTATATCTTTTATATGGCCATAAAGTTAATTACAGCTACACCTTATTCACATCCTTAATCTTCAAGCTATTTAATAGGGTTTAATGAATATGGGATATATTATTTCATCTAGAAGACAGATTAGGCAGAAAAAAGGAGAGAACAAAGAGGTCTTTACTGCTTTTAAAGGCCCAGTATATATAAGAGAGTTCTGAGCATATCTCTCCAACCCTATCTGTTTTTCTGCTCTGACAGATCCCATCCCTCCTTACACTCCTAAAAACTTCAGGGCATTTAGGGCTCTTCAAGGGGCATAGATTCCTCTTCCTCATCTTACAATCTGACTTTTCTAGTATTTGGGTTTTTGTCAGGGAATGCTGAACTGTTTTCCTCTTCCTTTTTGAGTAACATTGCAACATGCTGTTTTCTCCACTGTCCTCATGTTCCAATTGCAAGCCTTCCTGACTCAGTATCCACAGGCAGTTTTCCATATGAGGGACACAGAATCTCACTCTGCTTATGTGCTACTCCAATATATTTGCTCTCTGCATGTAATTAAATCTACTAATTATCTGCTGACATTCAAATTCATAGCACCATGAAGCCCTTTTAAGCAGAACCTTGGCAATATTTCAAAAGACTTGTTTTTTTTTGGGGGGGGAGGCAGAAGGAAAGGGAGATGGGGAGCGAATAGGATTGTTTTCATATTCTCCCTTGAGTTACAGCCTACATTTCCAGTAAGCACCTACTCCCAAGCCAAATAATAAAATCTGGTAGTTGTGGATCTTTAATAAGGGGGTCTGCAGCTGGTATTTTCTTACTGTCTCAGATACTTAAATTTGGCATGTCTAGAGGTAAGAGATCTCTGGGGAAGATAATGCTAGACTGCTGTGCGTCTGCTTGGAAATTGGATAAACTCCCAGAATTCCTGACACTGGTCACAGAGACACTGAAGGTGATCAGCAAGGATACAAGGTTGAGCAGCAGCTACAGCTTCCCTGTTTGAGAATGACTTGGGGTGCTCCTTTCAGAGTAGGTGCTAAAACTGGCCCAGCAAGGGCCTGAAGACTGGTTCAGCCCTGGCCATTATGATGTGCAAATACTAATGCTGGATTTGGAAATCAAAGACAGTTTTTGCCCACAGTAGTGCCCTGGATGCAGCAGGCACAGCCCAGATTGGTGCCTCTACTCTAATGGCTCAGCATCTCTCCACGTGCTGTGGACACTTTGAATCCAGGGTAGAAGTGCTCAGGTCTAACAAGTCAGGTTATACTTTCTTCTGAGCCATACCTGAGATATTCCCACCCCCTGCTCTGCCAGCACAGAGAGGGGCAATGTCTTCCTGTGCCATTTCTTGATGTTGCTTTCCCTGTGAGTCCTGTAGATGAGAATTAGGCCTTTTTGCTTTTAACTTTTGTAATAAAAGAAGGCAGATGAACTCCTTTAGGGAAGGAGCTGCCTGGGATCTGTTTGATCTTTGTCTGCATTCACAATTTGATATGTTTTTCCAAGCAGTCAAAGAACTGTTTTTTTATTTTTTAATAAGGCTGGGAAGAATTCTTCTGGGTATCTCTAATAACCACCCGATCTTTTACTGACATCTTTTCACTTACAAACAGACCTGTTGAAAGCACAGATTATTTTCTCACAAAATCACTATAAAGGGAGGCTGTGAAAAAAAGAGATTTCATGCATGAGGGATTGTAATTTCATTGTATTTTTACAGAAAGATGAAATGGTGGATTGCCACAAAATATTTTCATGGCTATTACATGGAACTCTATTTACAAAGCAGGTGCAGTTTTATCTACAACAGTCATTACCTATCTGAAGCCTGTATAAACAACTGGAAACAAATTTGAATTCCTAAGAGTACCATGGCAAAAAAAAAAAAAAAAAAAAAAAAAAGTTTATCTCCAAAACCACCTATATGAAAAAAATCTTGGTCTTGAAAGCAGATCAGCCCCAGCCCCTGGATGTAAGGCATACTGAACTCTGGAGTATTCCAAATCTACAGCTGCATTGAGTAATGGGGCTGCATCACTGGCTCTTCTCTCACAGTTAGGAATTTGATGTGAGCAGAAAATATGCTGTTATCACTGTGCATCTGACAAAGGACGTGCCACAAACAGGGAAGAATTAGTCCAGCAATAAAACACCCTGAAATGCCACATCAAGTTCCTTTTCTATCACTCTTCTTCTCTTTTTTGGCAAAGATCTAAACCTGAAAAGAATGTATAGTGACATGTCAAAAACATAAGTGGAGTGGTTAGTGGAGGAGGTAGGTAGTAAAAGTAAATATCACGCTTCCTACATTTGCCCTAAACTTCTTCAGTGTTTTAAGAAGTTTATAGCATTAAGTCCCACCTGCTCTAAAAAACCAAAAATCTGAAATTTAGCTGAATAAATCTGAGCATTTATATCTTTACATGTTTAGGGTAGAATTTAAGTCCCCAACTTTGAGGTTTCTCAAAGATATAGATCATACAGATCAGAATCTCACTAATCATAAAAACTGGTGGGAATACAGAATTTACCACTCTCCGGATGTCTCTGCTCAACTTAACAACCATTGGTCTATACATGCATAAGTTACAGAAGGCTAAAATTGACTCTGAGGAGTGCCACCATTAACTTTTGACATCTGCTGTAGTGTTCATCTGCCAAAATAGAGGCAGAACTTTGTATTTCAAGCATTAAAAATTGACCCAGACCAAACTGTACAGGTGATTAGGGGTAGGGACTTGCACATCACTATCCAGAAAGCAGAACTACTGAAGAATAAGTGGGTGGATGCCACATGCCTTATTCTCACTCTCTTGTTTCACTTAATACCCTGCACAGAGTCGAGCCACCTAACAGTACCATTCCACAACTCCAGACAGCTACACAATCCTGGATGGAGAGATTCAGTGGCTTGGCCGAGGAAATGAGCCACAAAAGGATGCCAGGTGTTTAACCATGAATCTCCTTTGGAGGGACACACAGTGTTGCTGTTAGTGTTGACAGGATTCCATGAGCTGATGTGGCAATTCTGCATCTCCTCTTATTCACAGATTATTATTATATAACAGCAGAAATCCAGCAAGGCACATTGCAGTCATTCTCTGCTGCCTTTTCCAGATGCATACACAGCTGTAGTATCCATACCCTACCATAATCATAAAAGAGTGTGGATTGGAAGGTACCTGTAAAAGTCTTCCACTCCAACCCTCTTGCAATGCACAGAGGCATCTTTCATAAAATGAAGCTGTATAGTGTCATGTTGTGCAAAGCAACTGAATGTTTGGGAAGTATCAACTTCACTTGCCACATGCAGATTGTAGCTCAGAAATAAAGGGATGTGGTTACTGTCCTAGACTGAGCCTTTGGTACAGCATGGAGACCTACAGGGATATTTCAAGGCTTGAGCAGTAGAGCTGTCTGCTTTAGAAATGGGAAAATGTGGTTTCCAAGGAACTATCAGGAGGCACTCAGCTTCTCTGCTCTGAGGATTACAGACTTGGACCACTCTAACTTATACAAGTTGCTGCCTCCTTGTGATGTTCCTTGCCCTCGTCAGAGTGGAAACTGTGAGGTGAAGTGGATCAGTCCTGTAAACCTGTGAAGGGAGCCTGTTGCCTCATGTACTGTAAGGAATGAAAATGTTGAAGATCAGCAGCTTCTCAGGAAGAAAAGCACTTTGAGTGATTCAGATGGCAAGCTTCTGGACGTAGCTAGCTACTGCAGTGATTTTGCTCTTATCCTCCAATATTCTTCCCTTCCATTTTCTCTCCTACTTATTTTGACAAGAAATCATCAGTGCAAGTACCATCGAAAATATTTTGGTGAAGAACTCTACTTGGGCACTAACCAAATAGGTGATAAGATACAAGAAGCTACAGATCTTTTTTAAAAAAATCACAGAATCACACAATAAGCTGGTTTGGAAGGGACTCAAAAGGATCATTGAGTCCAACTTCTGGCCCTGAAGAACATTTCAAGTGTAATACTACACCCATTCCCTGTCTATATTTCGGTAATTTTCTGCTTTTGATTTCTAATTTTCATGTCTCTGCTCTTACTGAAGTGTTTTCCTCCCTTTTCAAAGAAGAGATTAAAAAAAAAAA
>WEIU01015631.1:66017-111433 GCA_013389925.1 Aegithalos caudatus
TTTTTTTTTTTTTTAAGGTGAGATTAATGTGAGGTTGGAGAAGCAGATAGGAGAGCAAGGCTATATCAAGGAATTGCCTTCCTGCAACCTGGGGTGTTTTACAGCAAACACAACAGGTGGCAAACAGCCCCTTGCAACTGACAACATTTTCCAGTGTCCTTTATGTAGATTGGCAAATCAATATCTGAAGCCACAAATATATAAATAATAGAAATGTCCCATACAGGCTCCAGTCTTCCCATACTGGCTCACACTCCCAGGTAGTACCTTGTACAAGCTGCCACCTCTGACTGTCCTGAGACCATACACAAAGACAGCAGGAAGGAAGGCAGCAGATCCTCCAGCTAAATTTTCTTTGTTGTTTGCAAAAGCATAAAAATGTACAAAATTCCTCTTCTAGTTCATTTACAAAGTGTAAGAAGACATGTCTCCTTATAAACTTTCTTCTGGCAGTCTGTTTGTTCTCTTATTGGCACCGTCACTGATGGAGGAATGTCATGTCGTCAAATGTTTAAATGAAAAGTTAGGACGAGTTTAATCTGGCCTTGTTTGTGGGAATTTACATGGCATTTTTTGACCAGATCCAGTTCTTTCCAGAAGCATTTGCATGGTATCAAGTAGTGTCTAAATATTACAGAATCCTCAGACACAATTCAAAGGCAGTATTTGTTTTGCTCTGTTGGAGATGCTTCAGACAAGATGCATGACAAACTCAGTATTTTGCTATGAGGATCCCCTCCAGACAGGCTGCAGATAAGCAACAGTATTTACAAGAAAATGACACTGACTGCAATTTTTCTGGTAAAGAGTAGGGCAGGTTTCCACTGACAAGTATGATGTGCCATTTGGAAGGGCAGTCTCTAACTCAGGTCAACACTCAGTTGGATCCAAATGGTGACCTGAATTTTGGGGAACTCTGTGGTAACTGTTTCTCACAACAGGCAATCATAAAGAAAGGGACTTTATCTGAACCTGTTTTCTGCATGTTTGGTGAGGATGACAAAGATCTTCCCTTCTGTAGCAATGAGCCCATGTCAGTCTCAATGCCTCATGCCATAATCCTATGACAGAGGTTTTACATGGTGGTAAACTTCCAAACAAGTGTGACTGATGCCAAATGCTTCTCTGACAATATTTCCTTTTAATATATTAAATCAGTTCCAGCATTGTGGTGGGCCTTGAAAGTCATTTATTCAAAATCTGGCAGTCAAGTAGAATCAAGTGATTTTCATAATGTATTTTAAATTAAAGTCATAAAGAAAAATCACTTTTATTAAGTGCTTGAGGACTGCTTTTTCCCAATGCCAATTCCTTTGAAAATGTACATGCTGACTGTATAACAATACCTTTTCCTGAGAAAGTGCTGTCATCTGCTATGAGATAAATTTATTTTTTGTGGTTGTGGAATAGAGTTTGTTACATTGTTTGTTTCAAGAATATGATCCAATTCTTCTTTTTTTATGACTACATTATTTCTGACTGAGATCTATCATTATTTGACTGCCTGTACAGAACTCAAATATTTTCTGTTGAATCATTTTGTTTTTCCACATTCTCCCTCTCTATTTGTCCTCCATCAGTTGTCATAAAAAATTAGCTGGCATATTGTATGAGGCTATTTACTTCTGTCGTTTAAGTAACTTTCAGAAAATCATCAGTTCAAAGCAGAGCTTATCAGATATTCCCTGAAATTCTTTTGCTTTCCAAATCAAATATATTCCCTCAGGAATTCATGTGTGTTGATGAAATTTTCATCTGATACCTGTCACAGAGAGAAATTGAAAAAATAACCAGGTGCATGGGTGTCCACTATCCCAGGTTGAGTCCTTGGCTGTAAAGTCACAGATTTTACTTCAGAGGGGTTTTTTTTTGTGTGTGTTTTGTTCCTTCATTTTTCTTTGGTTTGATTGGTTGGTTTTATTGTTAGGGGAGAAAGATTATATAATTGCATTTGCCCTCCAACCTATGTTCCCTAGTCAGAAATACCAAAAACTACACAGATGCAGACAGGTCTGACACATTGCAGACATGTGAACGGAACAGTCTACAGCAAACCAAGAAGCCAAGAAGGAATAGCTATCAGAGGGTCTTCCTGGATGGTTGCAATTAGCACATGGATTCATTTGCTGAGACAGTTCACAAACCAAGCTATAAATTACCCAACTGAAAAAAACAAATGTGTGTTAAATATCCAGCCTGTCTGCAGGGGTGTGTTAAAGACACCTGAGCTAGCTATGAGCACAACAGCATTTCTGTACTGTGCAGTGACAAGCAGGAATGCAAGCTCCAGTGCCATAACAGGCATATGTGACCAGCAAGCCAGACCTCAGCAAGGTCTGTCACGCTGAGACTGCTCCTACTTGCAGAGCTGGGGATTCTACCCCTTGTCCTACAATCACACCTCTTTGCACAACACCTTTGCCTCCCTACCATGGCTCTTGCTGTCTGAGAGAGTAAGGGCCATAGCTGCTCCTTCTCACCTGTCTTGATTGGTGTCTTTATCTTTCAACAGGTCAATGTTTTCTCCTCCTTCATCTTCCCCAAATTCTCCTTGTTAGAAGGACAGAAAACCACTCTGTGTTTTCTCCTCCAGGCTGCCATACTCATCTGTCTGCCAAGGCAACAGTTCTCTGGCTAGGGGACATCTTGCTCTCCCCTCTCACTTGGACATGTGGTCAATTCCCCAAACCTATTGGTATTTAAGAGGCATTTGGATGATGCCCCAAATATCCTGCTTTAACTTTTGGTCAGCCCTGAGGTGATCAGGCGGTTGGACTGGATGTTCTCTTTAGGTTCCTTCCAAATGATAATGATATAATCTAGTCTTGCTACATGTTCAGCTCATTTGAGCTGAAAAATTTTCTACCCAATTGAATAGCTGGATGCAAGTCAGTTGGACAGTGAAGAAAACCATAAACCACAGCAAATTTGCTTATACTAGATGATATTTTAAGCAGATATATGCATTCTAGTGAAAATAGGTCTCCCTTGAACAGTGCTGTTCTGTGTTTACCCAGAAACATTACCTTGAACCCTTCCTGAGCAGTCCCTCTGAAAATTGGCTAGCTCTATGGGCCCAAACATGACACAGAATTTCTGCTTTTTATTCACTTTCTTCACCCATGCAGTGAGTTAATCCTATTTCTAGGATTCTCTAATCACTGTTTACATTTAACTCACCTTTTGTACTAAATAATTCCATTGACTACTCTCGTGAAGACAAAGCTTTTTGCTTGAGATAAACTACTGAATAATCATTGTCTGAAAGTGAATGGGGCGTGAAAGGGCAGGGATACAGTCCTTTCAAAAATGCCAAGAAATCGCTATTCCCCATGCTCACACTGCTGCTGCTGTTTCTCTAATTTGTTTGCCAAGAGAGAACATCACTCTTATTTACTCTTTCTTTGTGGAAAGTGGTCACATCAGGGTATTTTATAAGTCCACCCTCTCCTAAACAAACTGCAACAGTTTTCAGTATTCCTTATGTTCTGATTTTAATCTCTGATGTCCCCAAGTGTAGGAATATAAATTTCTGTGCAAAAGGATAGCTGTTAGGAGAAAGTCCTTTAATCTAGTAGATAAAAATCTAACAAGATCCACTGGCTGGAGGTTGAAGCTAAATAGTAGCTAATCTGAAATTAAAGGCCCAGGTTGCTGCCTTTTTCCTTATTTTAGCAATATAATTTACCATTTGAACATCTCCTCGTGGTGGCAGATAGTGACTTTGTCATCACTTCAAACACTTAACAAGGCAAAGCAAGGGGGAATGATTCAGACAGCTTTTTTTTAGCCATGTAATTCAATGCCTAAATTAAGAGATCAGTCTCTCTAGTCCTTCTAAAGTCTAGAGAGAAAGGGGAATTCAAGACAAAAGGGATGCAGAGAAGAATCCTAACATCTCTGCTTGGTGAATGCAGGTTATAAAGAACAGAATAGAACAGTTGGAAGGGACCTAAAATGACCATATAGTCCAACTGCTTGACCACTGCAGGGGTGACCAAGAGCTAAATCATACTGCTAAGGGCATTGTCCAAATGCCTCTTAAACATGGATAGGGTTGAGGCCTCAAGCACCTCCCAAGGCAGCCTTGATGTGTTATGGATTAGCAGCTAGGCACCTTTTCTGTGTTTGAATGGGACAGATACAGTGACAGTGTGGCATTCCAGTGTGATCAGGCCCTGACAAAAATGTGCTCCCCCATTCCTCAGTCATCCCACAAGAACTGTGGGAGAGCTGGGATATGCCTGCATGCCCCTGCTCTGTTCTGAAGGGCTCTGTGACATTACTCTGCAAAGTCGAGGCTGCAGGGGCACGAATGGAGAAGGGGATGCAGAAAGAGGGGACAGATGTGGGCCTGCTGCAAACCATGTTTTCCTTGAGTGGTACCCAGGCTGTCCAACACTGCCTACCCAGCCCAGGCTGAATCAATGTCACTGCTGACACCACAGAAAACTGCTCACTATGGCCAAGTTCTTAAATACCAAGGTCCTTACGTCTGCTTGCACACCAGTCTCCTTTCCAAATCTATGACAAATAATGAGATCACCTTCTCCTCTTTTCTCTGTGCCTCCACATAGGACCAAATTCTACTTTTGTTCTTGTTAAACATCAGAGCTGAGAGCAAATAGGGAAAATCAGCTTGGTTGGATTCTGAGCAGTGTAAAAGAGATTATATCTTCCTTTTCTTTTTCTGCTGCACAGAAATCAGCCTTCTTTTTGCATACAGCCATGTTTCCTGCCCATATCCACATTCTCAGCACTATGCTGTAGTTAATGCCAGCCAAAGGTTGTCCTCTTGTGAAGGACTTTCAGCTGATCCTTCCCCAAATATAAGATTCATGTGGGCAAAGATGTAACTGGGAATTTCTCCCTTTTTTTTCAAGGCACTAAAATAAAGGAATTTTCAAGCTGAAAGGTAAAAATACATTAAAAATACATCCCTCAAGAGTGAGGAGAAAGTCAACACACAATCTAAACTTCTAATAGTTCCATGTGATAGCCTAAATTTGGGGGAGAGTCTTGAGGAATGTGAAACAGCTTTGATCTCTTGCCTGGTACAGAGCAGCTGAAGACAGGGAGTGATGATACACACATAACATCTGTATTTTGCCCTGAAAAAAGCTGTTCCTGGCTAACCAGAGAGTAGTAGGAATATAACTTCCTCCTTCTTTACATTTCAGAGATTGGAAAGGCAATGTATTAACAAAACAAATCAAAAGAGATACAGAAAAGGAGAGAGACAAGAGCACAGAGGAGGCCCGGAGGGAAAGAAAAATATTCAAATAATGGAGTAAAGGGTGAGGCTGGCAAACTCTGTGGCAGTGAAACAACAGATGGACTGTAGTTTTAGTGATTCATCACACAGATGGTTCAGCAGATGGATTCTGTTGGGTTCATACAGCTTAGGTGAAAATATCAGCTGCTGATTTTGACAGTCAGGGCAGCTTCAGCAGAGGCAGTATCCTTGCTTTGCCTTCCCTTGTATATATCCTGTTCTCCCACTGACTGGCAGAGCAGGGACAATGCTGAGTGCCACAGCATTGGCCAGCCTTTGCACTCCTTACATGCCACATAGTTCAAGATTTTCTCTGTTTTAGGAAGGAAAAAGTTTGCTACAAGTGGATTTGCCACCTCATTTCTGCCACCCAGTCAAGTGACAAATGCTGTTCCTTGGGAAACAAAAATGTCTACAGATTATGATGATTTCTATCTCTAAAAATTCTGCCAGCCTGGATGGTATTTCTGACATAGTATAACTTCTCCAATGGATGAAACATCTTCCCACTTTCACAGTGGGAGTCTAGATTCCCAAAAAGCCTATGACCATTAATGCAATAAAGAGGAATTAAAGAACAATAGAATTGCTAAGATACAACAAAACACCTCCACGTGAATGTTTTACTTGTGGATGTTCATGGGAGTAGTGGATATGTAAGCAGGACATTTTTGACCATCTCTACCCTAAAGTACAGCTTGCCAGTTAATGAGAAGGACAAGTATATAAACAATATTAATTTGTTTACATATAGAGGTCATCTTGCATGTACTCTACTCAGCAGTCTGTCTTGGCCTCAGATTCCAGTTTCTTGATACCAAAGCTCACAGGAGTAAGAAAATCTTTAAGCAGATGTGCAGTAGATGGTACATAAAAATTCTTCATGTCTGGTCTTAAAATACAGTGGAGAAAGTGTAAGCAGCTGAAGGAAAGCAATAAAAAATGCCAAAGGGTGGTGGGAAGAAATAACACAAGTGATTTGGGTCAAGATCACTTCTAGAGAAGGGCAGTGGAACAGATCCTGTTAGGGGTCTATAGAGTGCACTGTAGGTTTTGGATTTGGATAGAAGCTGTCAGTGTTACTAAGTGAGAAATATTATCACTGACATCAGGGAGAGTCCAGATTATGAGGTACAAACTGAGGCAAAAATGCTATTAATGAGGTAAGACCCAGATATGCCTGGAGATAACAGCTGACCGACTTTGTCACTCTACTTTGTCCAAAGCAGCAGGAGATGAGATTTTTTTCTTTGTAAATAATAAGGCCTTTGTAAAATTAGTTGAATGTGGATAAGGCTTCGAATGTACTTTTTTTCTTTTTAAGCCAGAAGAGCAAGAAGAAATTAAAGAAAATAACAACCTTCCGAAAAATATTGTCAGCATTAATTAAAAGAATTCTTTCTGAAGGAAAAAAGTGCACTTTTTAGCAAGGATATCTATGTCTAGAGTTGAGGACACACAGAAAGAAAGTAGAGTTGCTGAAAAAACCCTGCAACTTCATAAAACAACTAAGCAAGCAAATAATTACAAGGATGCATTCCACATCACCTTTATGGCCACTTGTCCTGAAATATCCACAAAGCACTATGGCTCCTTAGGAGGCTTCCAGATGCACTCAATTACAGTGCTACTCAAAGTTAAAGGCATGTTTTGGCAGAGTGTATAGAAACCACTTTCTCACACTTTGTCTGCTCCATTCCACCTTCTTCCTTGATGGCAGACCTCAGAAGATGTCCAAGACTTCCAGATAAGGAATGTTGCCACTATCTCTTCTTCATCCACTGATGAACAGCATCACTGTGTTAGGAATCTCATCTGAATTCCTGACAATTTTGTGTTCCTGACAACATAATTTACGAATGCTTATTACCATTTCCTGCAAGTAGAAGTGTAGATGGTGTGTGGAGTTTAACTAGGAAAGAGAACAAAGTATCTGCTCTCAAATCCAATGATAATGAAAGCAGCCTAGAAAGATTTGCCTCCCAGGTCTGAGGCCATTTTCTACCTTTATACTGTCTTGACATTTTGCCAAATTCAGTTTCCTTTTCCTCCCTTCTTTCTCCTGTCCTACTCTAAATAGAATTAAAATGGAACTTTTGGACATTGTGTGCAGTTTCAAACAGCAGCAAATCAAAAAGAGGCATCACTAATCGCCAATATAAATTTTTGTTTTGCTTCTGAACTTTCAACCCTCTCTCCATTAAGCTGCTTTTTTCTGCATTTCCTGCAAAAGAAAAATCTCTTGCCCTGCCCCCCCCAACTCTCTCCAAATATATTTATTGCTATTTTCCAGTTTATTATTGAGGTATCTTAATTATGGAGACATTCTGAGAAAGAAAACTGGAAAACACATAATTGGCTAAGTTTTCCAGCTTTTGATCTGAGATATCCTTGCCCCTATTAGCAATCAAGCTTTTTAAAGCCCTACATTTTAAGAGAATTGACTGGTTATAAGGTGAGATGAAGGGGAAAATAAATATTTAATTTGCAAATGCCAAATCTAGTCAGGCTCCATAAAAACAAATGTGACACCAGTCCGCAGAGAGATCTTTCCTTGATATCTGAGCTGGCTAAGAAAGAGGGCTGCTCATACTGACTCTAAATAAATACACCTTGTTCAACAAGCTAGAAAACACAAAACATCTCTTTGGCCTTAACTGGATATTTGCTTTAACAAAAGCGAGGGGATAAGACGAAGTACAAATCTCACCAGAAGCCAAGGTTTTTGACAAAAGAAGTTTTCTCCACTATGATATTCTGCATCTTAGGCATACAACAACTTTTGAATTTTTCAATCACACTGTACCATTCTCCTTTCTCCTCTTCAGATTATCTCACTGCACCATAGCAGTAGAGAGGACTTCATGCTTCACAGGAGGAAAAATGCTGTGGCATTTAGGGTCTGAAGGAAAGTTTCCTTTCATTCCCACCAGTAGGAAATACAGAGATTGTATTGTGCTCCTTTTTCAACTATTAACGCTGTCATTTTCATTTTGGTAAGAAGTGGCTTCCACATCAAGTGCTCAAGTGGTGAATTTTCAAAGGTAGAGTGACATTCTCAGAAAACCCAGCAGTGAGAGTGTTGTCACAGCATTTCAACCAGCCAGGGTCATGAACTGCTAAGATGGGGACAGAAGCTGTTATGGTTTTGAAGCAGAGCCTCAAAGACTTATATTTAAAATGCTTGCCAGCTGAAATATTTTTGTTCAAATGTAAAGCTACTGAGAAACAGTGCAAGGCATAAGGCACCACCAACCAAAACTGTTCAACTGAATTTAACTCCTGTTACAAACCCCCTTAATTTTGGAAAGCTTTTGTTCTACATGTGCCAAATGGAAGGACACGAACCTGAAAACTAAAAAAGCCCAGAGAGTGTTCTTCCCAAATCTGCAGAATAACACAGAAATTTGGTGTATTTGGTGCAAGGAGGAGATGCATGGGGTAAAGACTGGTCAAATTCATCTGTTCACAGATCCACACTTAGTGAAAAATTCAGGCAGAATTATTCTGCAAATGTCTGAGGCCTGGATGAGAAAAGCAGCTTTCTCTGGTCTTTTATATCAGAAAGGAGATGAAAAAGACTCTGAAAGTGGCCTCCAGATGACAAGCCCTCTAGCACAAAAGCCCCTTAGAGACACATAGCATATTCTTCAGCTGAGCCTTTTAGTGACTTCAGTCTCCTGATGGCTTTTACGAGTGTCAGAAATTTTGACCATCTTCTTTTCCTTTAGGTCTTAGCAATGATAGTTCAGCAAGTTTCCTGGGGGAACATTCATTCCTGACTGTGATTAGCAGCTAGAGCACTTCCTTTTTTTAATCCCATCATTTTCCCCAAAGATGTTACCTCCAAGACTGAACCTGCTTCATTTTTATACAAAGGGGTATCGAAGGGGCACTTGCTATAATGTATTGTAATTTTCCCTTGAAAGGATGTTTCATTGTACAGCTCAGCACATTAAAGTTTGAGAATTCCAGAATTAACATTTATCTGTGATACCATACTTTGCCTTCCCATTGCTCAAGCCTTAGGACATTGCCTATTAACAGTAAACAATTTGTCTCCTCCTGGATCTCTGTTTCACTCGTCGAAGGGCTAGTTCTTCATTTTTCTTTCCTTTTCATTTCTGGTGAAGCCTGATTTAATGCATTCCAACTGTTATTTACTGCAATGCTTCCAAATCCTCCCCTCAGGACAGAAGTAGCAATTTTGCAACGTATCACTACCAAATTGGACATGTGCACACAATGAATATTCATTAATCCTCCCTTACAGAACACTTTGTGAAGGGATGTGCTTTTTCTGCTTGAACTTTCACCCAAACTGCATGGACGGCAACGTTTGGGAATTTCTTCATTGGAGCACTGCCAGCCAGAACATAATAGAAAACTTTTATTTTTCAGAGTCATTTATACTAATTTTTTTTCTGATGGAGATCTGAGCAACCTGGTCTTGTGAAAGGTGTCCCTGCCTGCAGCAGGGGGCTTGGAACTAGATCATCTTTAAGGTCCCTTCCAAGCCAAACCATTCTACGATTCTGTGATTCTATGACTCTATGTTTCTATGATTCTATGATGTTATGTTTTACAGCCTGGTCTAATCCATACATGTTACAAACTTGGGTCCATTTGCAGTTGGGATTTCAGCAGGGCAGGGTATGACCTACCTCTCCTACCAAAGCAAAAATACAATCAGAATAGTTAAGAGACACACTTAAGCAACAAAGAATGCAAACCTACAAACAGATTAAACTTACTGCTCACATCTGTATTGTCTTGGGATATAGAAAGGAAACCAGGTCTTGGATCACAAACACAGCAGAAAAGAATGAGAGTGAGGTGTGCTGACCTGGGCACAGAGCACAGACCTTAAAGCCTTCAGAGGATCCTTCTGCTCTACATATTTATTCTGTGTGTTTGCTTTCTCTCCCCTTTTCCTGGAGGCAAAATTTTATGAGCAATGTTTTCTTATGCTTTGTGTTAGCTAGGCTGTATGTTTCATTGTTGATAATAGAGTCTATGAAGCATACATTGTACTAAGGATGACTTAGTGTTTATTGGGTTTTTGTTTAGTTGGTTGTCATTTTTAAATTCCAGGTCTTGTTTCCCAACCATTTTTTAAGTATCTCATATCATAACTATGTCTTTCTTCCAAGCTATCTGCAGTACTTCCTGCAGCTAGGAGATGGGTTAGAAAAATGAACTCACTGTGCAAGTTGCCAGATGCACATCTGATGATCTAATTGTTTCCAGTTGAGAACAGACTCATAAATCAGGCTACCAGCACTTCAGAATCTTGTCCAAACCAAGGGCAAATTACAAAGCAGCCACTTCTCTCCCCACTATGTACCTTATATTGGTAGGGACAATGGACACATGACAGAAAGGCATGACTCTTTCTTCCTGTCAATGATGGGCTCCTTATACCTAGAGATATTTTGCCACTTACCTATTGAACTTTTCCAACTGAAAGAGGTAAGACTGTGACTTTGTATATTTTAACTCATGTACTTTGATGTTCTGGATTCATTACCTTTGGATACCATCTGTGTGATGCCCCAGCTTGTGACTGTGGACCATAGGCACAACCAGGCCCTATAATGACTATGCCTAGAGTCTACAGAAAAAAAAAATAACAACCTACAAATTGAGGCTTTGCATAATTCTGGTCTTCCAGGTGCTTGGGAGGAGGCATGTTTGGAGCTAAATTGTTTTGAACTTGTTCAATTTTAGAACACTGCCATCTTGGCCAATACTCTTGGGAACAACTTTAAGGTAAATACTACAGGTTCTGGTCAGGTAGAGTCAAAATAATGCCCATACTAGAGATTAATGCTCATGTCTCCAGAAAAACAGAAAATATATGACTGTTTTGTATGGACACTAAACCCCCCAGGATCTTTGAAGGAAACAAGTCAAATATGTCAAGATTCCTGGACTCAGGGCCAGGAATTGGACTTGATGATCTTTGTGGGTCCCTTCCAACTCGAGATATTCTAGTCTAGTCTATAAAGAATCTGCAAGAAAAGAGAGATGTGACCATCAGGACAACGCCACATTATCTGTGCAAAATGTAGCTCCTGACTACACCGTTTATTTGGGATATGAATGTATTAAACATCAGTATGAGGTATCACAATACTAAAAGCCTGTGTTTTCTGTATCTTTGCAATATAATATATATATTTGGCAAAGAGCTGTAGTGTGGTCTCCAAAACCATATTTGATGCTGTAATTTATTAAATCAGTCATAACAGCACAAAATTTGGAGGCCCATACTTGACCCAATGATTTTTAGACACATCCTAAAGGGCCCTGGATGGAAGCTCAGTCAGACACCTTCATGTAGGTGCTGGAGAGAGAGATGAAAATTTTAGATATTTACCACACATTTTTAACTCATCTTTTGATTTTGTAAAATGAGGCCAAATCTCATCTCTGTAAACTCTGAAGGGCTCATTCATAATATGTGTTCCACTGTCTCAATTCCTTCCAGAAATAGTTCATTTCACCCAGAATGCATATGTCACAGCTTGTTTATTTATTTGCACATATTGAAATATACACAGCTAACCTTAAGTTTTTGCTAACACTTGCTTTGATTGCTTAATTAATTTTGCATTTTTTCCTGTTCTTTTTTTTTTTTAAGAACTCCACTTGTAAAAGGATCAGTCCTATGAATTCTAAGTTTATTATAAGAGAAAAAAGTCAATAAAAACCAGAACCTTAAAAAGACTGGGCATCTCACTGGAAAACTGCAAATCTCTCACCAAAAAAAACCTGACCAGAGGTTATATTGCAATTTCTTTATTTTACCACCATGTTACAATTAATCAGCTTTTTTTTTTTTTTTTTAATTTTTTTAAATTTTTTTTCCCAGTCCACCTCAGAGCTTTACTACAGGAATTGATTTTGAGATGTGAATTATAAAGAAATAGCCCCCATGACTTTATTAAAATCTACAGAGATTGGATGCTCTCCCTGCAGTCATTTATCCTGGTACCTGCTCAGAAAAGCAACTGTATTCAGTTTTTTGTTTGCACAACTTTTGAAGATTACCTTCTTTTTATTTTTTTCCTTTTCCTGATTTCCATAAATATTTAACAACCGGTGTTTAATGCCAGAACTCCCAGATTATACCTGATCATCTCAGATCTGATGGCTTTAATTCCAAGTTATTGAAACCAGTTAATAGACACTCCCTGTATTTCAGCTATCACTTAGAACACTGAGCCAGATTGGAAGGCTGCTGCAAATAATGCTGCAAATATTAACCAATGAATAAAATATTTTAAACTGCCAACACAATGTATGAACTTGTATCCTGTCTACAAACTAAAGTTTATTTCTAAGTTTTTTTTTGTGCTTTTGAAATACTAATGATAGTCACTCAACTGTTGCCTGCAACTTCACACCAGGTGATATAAATCAGAGAACTGTGTGCTTCCTCAGATGTAGCTGTAGCACAGTCATTTTCATAACTTCAAAATGCTGATCAAAAGGAGAAACAAAAATATGCTACAGCTGGCACCCTGAATTATGCTATGTGAAGGAGATACTTGCAATTGAAGTAAATACTTGCATTTTCATTCACTTTGAGCCCAGTGAGCTGGAGTAAGAGAGGTTGAATGTATTAGGGACAGAGAATTGTATTTTATTTGCAGCAAATAATTCTTTAAGCCTGATAGAATTTATTTTCATCCCTATGCTTTCCATATTGCCCTCTGCCCTTAAAAATCTTCTACTCTCAGACTACTGTCTCTGCTGAGATGAAAAATAACTTGTAGCAAATTACTTTATTTACTTGTGGCACCATGAAGCTGTTCTTGAGTTATTCTCCATTTTTAATGGCAATGAGTAGACACTGTTGACTTCAGGCATTGAACTAAATAATTTAACCATAATAGCGGCACTAAACTTAATATAATTATGTCATGTTAAAAATGCAGGGTTATAGTTCTGCTGTCATTGTATTGTAATTAAGGACTCCTTTGCCCTGCACAGAGTAAAAGCAAAATTTAAAAAAATAGAACTACAAAATCTTCATAGCAACAAGGGCATATCGCTAACAGCTCTGACTTTATATAATTTCAAAATGAGAGTTTAAAATGAGAACCTGCAGCAGGACTAGACAATGCTACAGCAACAAGGCAGCAATGGAGAAGTGCATGGCCTCAGTGGCAACACAGGCTGCATTGTACACTTCATGTCAGGGAATAAAACGCTTTGTATCTTCCTCTGCAGCCCCAAGGATAAATTCATTTGACCTGATTCAGAAAAAGTGATCTAGATGGATCCAATCTCATCAAATGTCTTTCTTGCTTGGGAGTCCAGCAAGATACAGAACAGATGACTTGGGTGAGAGAGTGAAGTTATCAATTTTAAACACCATCCTCTTCCTCTCCAGTATTTGCAGTCCAAATGTTTAAGAAAAAAGCACCTTACTGCTGCTTGTAGGGTAACATTAGTGACACTACTTGGACAGAGGCACAAGAGCTGCCTTCCACATTAACCAAATATTTGCCATTCCTCAGTATAGCATGACAGCATCACCATTATTTTTCAAATGTAATGGTTGACTATAAGTAGTGTAATGTATAAAGAAAGATATAGAAGCAAAATCCTGGCACATCCTTTAGCATATTTGCTGAATATGTGACTACTGTGTTCCCATTGTGTTTATAACAGTTTAGAGTCTGAGACAAAGGGAATAAAAATGTTCTCTGCAATACAAACAGAAGATCAGAAGACACTGACAAGGTGTACAGTGCTATAAATTCTCTTGGCAAAGCCAGGCTGCAGAGACTGGTATCATGGACCCAAAACAAGGGGAAATATTTGTGGCAGGCTATGCCATTTCACACAGACCATACTTAGGTCCCAGAGCCCATTGCTAACACTTTCCTTCTCTCTTCTATGAATAAATAAACAGACTTGCTCTTCCTCACAGCATGTGGCCAAAGCACTGGCACATGCTGGCATCATTTCCACTGGACAGTGTTCACATCTAGATGTGCTCTAAAGAGTTTGTCTTTCCTTTGGCAACTTGTGGATTATACATGTTCAGGACAAGGCATTCCCAATGAAGCTGTGTGTGGCTTTTAGAACCTTATGAAGAGACTTTTAGCACCTGGTAGATTCAGGCTGTTGGTGAGGGAAATTATACTTCTGACAGGTCACAAAACAATTGAAAGATTGATAGAGACATGGCTGAAGGGTTGTACTTGTGAAGGAAGGAGAAGAATTTTTTTTATTGCTTCAAGGAAACATTTTCACTGAAATGAATTACTGTCATAAGAATCAGAGTGATTTAGCTACAAATTTGAGTACTCCACTAATGATCTTTTCTTACAGTATTAAGAATAAATGTTCCATGGCCTCTGGCTCCAGATGAGATGACTGTGATGCCAGAGCTGCACAGGGCAATGCAGAGAAGGAACGTGAGCAGGTGCCACTATCAGGCTCTGTCCCTGGGTAGACACAAGTTTTATACCACCACTCTTTACACCCTCCTGTAGCAGAGACCTGTTCTTCCTGCAGGACAGTAAATCCCAAAACAATCTATCACTGTTGTGCTGGTTTGAAAGTAAAACCAGTGAGAGACTCCAAATCAGAAAATACAGTTTAATAGGAGGAATAAAAGTGAAATAACATAAATAAAAATTATACAACCTGACACCCTGTTAGTTAGGGTGGTGGTGGCAGTCCAGATGAAGTGGTCTTGTTGAAGCAGTGATCCTGCAGAAAAGGTCTGGTAGCTCTGGTTCTCCAGGAGTCCAGCAGGCCAGTGCCCTCTCTGCTGTCCCAGATTATATCCAGGTGGGAATGCTTGGCTCCTCCCCCTGGGTGGAGCATCTCACACTGGGCTGATATCATTCTATGAGTCATACAATGGGTCCTTGATTGCCCATTAACAGAGATAACTCCCAGAGGGAGTTACCTGTGAGTCATGGGCAAGGCATTGATGGCCCATGAACAGAAGATAGCCCAGAGGGAGGGGGCAAGGGAAACACTGCTCCACCTGGTTTCAACAGCTCCTGAGGGTGGTGATAGAATACATACTTTGGGTACATCTTACATTGTAACCTAGGACAACTGTGCACAAGAGAACTTTGTTCTGTGTGCTCTTGGACATCTATTATGGGAAAAAAAACCAACCAAACAAAAAAAGCCCACCAAACAAAAACCCAGCACACAAACATTCCCAACAATTTACTACTCCATGGAGCTAGTTGGAAGATTTCCCCTTCATACACAACCATTTCCTCATCCAGTGCAGTCTTCCCAGTCCTGAGGAATCCACTAGAAACTCTTGGATAAACAGATAATCTGAGAAGTGCTCTAGAGCACATCTGCTTCAGATGTATCCCAGAAAACAAGATGTTTGCCACATGATTGTCTAGTGCCCTGTATGGAAGTCTTGCCTTTTGTCCCTCATGTCTCTCACAGAACAAGCTATTCATGCGGAATTCTTGGTGGTTGTTTGAAAGGGCAATGTTGTTCCTCAGTGTCCTAAAACTGCACAAGTCAAGGCTGGTAACATGATTTGATGGAGCCTAAGAGGTTTGTTCTGCAAATCTTTTGCAATGTATCTTGTTGGGGCTTTTTAAGATGAAGTCTAGCAGACAGCACATTAGGTTTTGAATGTCACACCTCACCAAAATGTATCCAGCTGCAAAATTGTATCTAACTCTTAGAAGTATTATTAAGATGCAGACAGCATATTTCCTGGTATGGAATGATATATTTTCCTTGCCTCTTAAATGAAGCATAATCCAGAAAGTATAATTGCATTAGATGTGAAGTAAACTTGGAGCTGTGGGTCATAAATCAATAAATAACTCAGCCTTCAGCCTCATGGTTTATTGATTCACAAGCTGTTTATCCCCCACCACCCACTATATATTCTGCATAAGATGCAATTATTGCTGAATTATCCCTTTTTTGCATGTACATAGACTTAGATGTCTCATCAGAACAAACACATATTGCAAAGGTACAAGAATTCTAACAAGATGGCTTTGTTGTCTTTGTTAGTTTTAAAAGTGTATTAAATTCATTTGAGCCTTATACAATCCTCACCCAGCATATTCATTTGGTGATTACAGTCACACCATTATTGTTATTACTTTGATTATTTAGGACTTGTTAACCTGGGTGAAATAGATTGTGTTTGGCATTAGTCTTTTTCTACCTGGGGAAGTGATGCAGCTCTGAGCAAACTGCAGGCTGAAGCAAAACTTTTGATGTTCCTGAAGTCAGTCTAGGTGCAGTTTTCAGAAAGGGCTATCACTGAGGGAAATTCAGATTTTGGTACATACAGGTACAGAATCTTTTGAGTCACTTGGGAAAGAACTGTGAACTTGGTTCTATGTTTGCTTTGAGTTTCCTGACTCAAATATCAAGAAAATCTGCAGAACTGAGGAGCTGAGTATACCTATGCAAGGAAAGAATACAGTTCCCTAAAACTGTCAGCCCAGCAGGTTGCTAGAGACACCACAGCAATCAGAGCAGCAGAAGCAAAAAGCAGCAGCAAGAGGACACAAGAGGGAACTCACGGTCAAGTCGAGACTTGAGCAAACAGGGACATTATTCCCTGAAAAAGAGAGATCCATGGATGGGAAGAAACAGCAAGAGGCAGAGCCCACTCTGGCAGTGCAGGATATTGAAGCAGACCAAACCCATCAGCCCAGGACACTGCAACAGGCAAGCTTTTACATTTTGCACTGGGGAGGTGCCCAACAGTGGAAAGTAGTTGCTGGCAGCATCGTGACCACCCAGGAAAAGGCAGAGCCCTCTGCTTTTCCTGAGCTTTTAGCACCCAGTATAAACAATGCAGCTACACGGACTGAGCTGCTGCTCAAGCATGTGGCCACCCAATTCTCTGTGGGATGTATGAAGGGATATTCTGAGAGGTGGAAAGAGATTCCAAGCAAGCCTGTGGGAAAGTGTGACCAGATTGATGACCTGCTCTGTTTGGTGGCCAAGATTTTCTCTTCTGTGGAACAGAAGCACCCACTTGCAGATATGACCCTCTTTTCAGGGAGGTTTGCTGCCTCCCTGGGGCACAAACTAGGTGTTTTATCACAAGATTGAAAAGCCTATCACAAACTTCAGACTATTATTAATTTCTACTCTTTCACATGAATACTAATGATGGTGCTGAGGGAGGCACTCACCTGGTGGATGTAGGGAAGGCGGTGGAAAAAGCTTTTCTGCATTTTAATGACAAGTTGATTTTGCAATTAGTTATAGTATACTGATTTATGAGCAATATCAGGCAGAAGAAATCCTATTTTAGCTCCAAAATTTGCAGTGTCATTCCCTTTTCTTTTAATTAAATAGTAATGATTCATTTTATGACCAATATGGCTCCATTTAATTGACAAATAGTACAATTTTTTGTCCTTTTTTTTCCTCTTGGAAGAGATAAAGTCCTCATGACTTGTCATAGGAAAGTCCTTACAGTGCTAGCAATTATAGAATTCTGCATGGCAAAATCATTAATTCTAAATCATTAGGTGTGTCTGATAGTAACATTCCTGAATTGTTACAGATGCTGAAAATTTTCAACTCCCAGAATTAACTCAGCTCTCAACATCAGACAATCTATGCTTTTCTAGTTAAAGGCAACAGGATAATGTAGAGGTAATGACAAAATTTTGTTGCATGTCCTGTTTTGTCTAATCTTCAGATGGGGGCATGGAAAACTGTATGCAGAACAGTGCATTAAAATTTTCCATATATCACTGGTAAACTAAAGGAACAGAGATTTTTTTTGCCTAACTGGTATATAAACTTTCAGGCAGTCAACCTATGTACCTGTATCCTTGAGTGAGGGTCTGATTCTTTCATATATACATCTAAATGTGTAAAGATCACCAGTGATAGTGTCCATCATAGTAAAATGCCTGTCATGATGAGTTTTGAGATAAGCAAAGGAAAATATGAGTTATGTATTTACATGAGATGTTTTGATTTATTAATTTAAAATAAGTTTATGTTATCTGAAAATTGAAAAAAGGGCTCCACTGCTCTATCCCTTCTCAAGATATCCAATACAAGAATTTCTGAATTCTTACAGTCTTTCCTGTGGAAAAATTCTTCTGTGTTACAGAAAAGATACTGAAACGTAAAATACACATAAGCCCAACAACTGACATCAGATCAAACACTGAGATCTCCCCCACTCCTGACTGTATTTCATTTTGTGTTTGAGTTGCATCCAGTAATGATAACGAGGACTCACAAATTGACAGATGAGATTGTGTGATAGATAACTTGCAGTTTGTCATCTTGACAATGCACAGCAGTGAAACCAGCTGCTATTGCATTGTAATGCATTGTTTCCTCTGTTTTATTTATTATAAGCCATGCACAAACCATGCACATTTTTTACAGATATAAACATTTCTACTTATGAAACTTGTAGGACAGCCCAGAGCAGTGGGCCAAGCCCAAGAAGCACCAGGTGCTATAGCTGTTTATGGATTTCTGAAATCCATCATGGAATGAAAGAGCAGTTGACAGAAGAGTCTTCTTTCTTTGTGTTTGGTTCTGTAGCAGGAACGACCTGAGACTGAGGACAGAGCCGCTTGAGATAATGTGTAAACATTTTGTAACAGTGACAGGGTAATCAATAGCCTTAGGGTGGATTCACACAGCTGCTTACCCTGCATCTGCTCAGAACATGGAGTGAATGATGGAGGCTTCTCCCAACACTCTTATCCATTCACACATCTCCATTACGGCTGGACAGCATCTGTAAAAGTTATTTTATGGGAAGCTGAAAAAAAAGGGGGGGAAATAGCTACAAACACCCAGCTACAAAAGGAAATCAGATTAGGTATGTGTCACCTTGTGAAGTAAAGCTGTCACTCATGGAGGCTGAACTCAGGAAAGCTGCCACTCATCCTTCTAGGTATAAAAGGTATAACAGACAGCATGCTTTAGACAGTCCAGACACCAAGTCATGCATATGCTAAGCATGGCAACTGTGGGACCTGACTACTGCACAGCCCAGGAGAGCCATTGTTTCACATTACAAAGAACTGCTATCAAAGCAATTCAAAACCTATAATTGAATCATGCTAAATATGTATTGAGGTCAATGAACTTTATTAAAAAAAACTGATTATGTTTGCTATTTTCTCAGTTAGTTGCTATGCACTTTAAACCTTGTTTTTGTATTTCTTTTTTTCTTAAAGAGTAGCATTCCATGCAACCAAATTAAAATCTCTTGGGCCAGCCTGTGATATTGACTTATTTTATAAACCCCTTTGCAGCTCAAGTATTGATTGTTGTGCCTCATTCAAAATATTGACTTTGTATATTCAGTGTCATCTGTACCATAAAACTATCAAATATTTTAATGGTCATATTATTGCTTGAACTGTGATGTGTTCCTCCAAGCTTAAATGTGAATATTTGTCAGTGATCAGAGCCAATCTCTACATAGAAACAGCTACAGCATTGGAGAAAGGCTTAGTAAGATTGGTCTGTAACCAGCAAAAGTTTTACATCTTCACACTGTGGGAGTGGAAGCGAAGGCCATGTATGGAAATAAATAAGAATTGAATGGATGTGCAATTTTAATTCCACAGTTTCATTTCAAACTGAGATAGATTTTTACCCAAATTGCAGTCATTAGAAATTTTATATCCAGTAAGACATAATATTTTTTAAAATATATTCACACTATCTAGAAAAATTACTTCCAAATCCTCCCACCAAAAAAGATCACAAGCCTAAGGTCATTCTGTCCCAGTGAGATTGATGACATTTTTTTCTCCCCAAGAACAATTCTACTGCACTGGAACAGATTATGTAGAGGAAAGATGATGATTTAAACCACTAAAGCCTTCAGTTCAGGACCGGGTTCCCTCTTGTGAATATGTTCCAATAGGTCACAGGCCTGTATTCAGAAGCAGTTTGAACAAGTTCTCAAGGATCTGGCACAGTCCTCCTATGTCATCTCTATGCCCAAGGAAAATGCCATTCTCCATTTACACTTCATTCACTGGAAGTACAGGGCTCCAAATGCTTTTAAACACTAAACCAAGCTCACATACACTGTTTGAAGCTTATTAGAGCCACACTGCAACTGTGTTATGCTGATCCAAACAAAGGGGGAATAAAAGCAGACTAAGCAAACCAGTGCCCAGGCTTTTAATTTTCTCTTTATGATGAAATGAGATGGTTTCCCATGGGGAAGCACTTATTGATCAAGGGTGTTCTTGTATTTTGAGGTCAACAAGGCCAGAAGAGGTCACACCATTATTCTTTTCCTGGAGGGAAAACCCTCTTTTAAGGCTCCAGTTGGGACAGGTTCTCTGATAGAGCAGTATTCAAACTCTCTGAAATGTTTGTGGTAACACAAAAGCCGGAAAAGTACCAGACTGAGCAGCTAAGCTATAGAACAAGGCCTTCATGTTACAGAAATACCAGACTGTGACTCAAACTGTGTGACAGGGGAGTATATCCAGTCTTCAGAAATCTGCCTACTGAGAAGCTAGACTGTGACACTAAAGGAATGTGACCAAAGTCCTTGAGGTGAAATGTTAGTCCACTAAGTTCCAGCTATGTTGAATGCCACAGCCATCCCTGTGTCAGTCAGTACTTTGTGGAGGTCATTCCCATCTGAATTTATGGTCACTATTTATATGGCCACGGAGAAGAGAGGAGTATGAACGAGTTCCAGAGAGATTATACTCACAAGACTACCAGGCTAGTGCAGGTTATCAAAAATTCAGGGCAAGGGGCAGATATGTTAGCCATAGAGATTGGTTTGGCTTTTTTTACTAACTGTGTCATTTTGAGTAATTGAAAGGATTTAGACAATAATTGCAAGTATGAATCACAATGTAAACTCAATTTCCTATGGAGAGAAACAGTTTTATGCAGTGTAATATTGTATGGGTAAGATAATCACCTAAGAACCAGTAAAACAATAATCTGCAAAGCTGTACAGCCAGGGAAGCATAAAGATTGAATACCATTTTATGTGCTTTAGCAAATGACGACTCGATGTCTGGCATATATCATGTGATTAAAAGAAAACACAGAGAGTGCTACAGAGAATTTGTGGGTGCTGCTTAAAAAGTGCTGTTTTGTGTTACAGAGAAAGTCAATACAAGTTATTTCACTGACATAGCCCTGGGAAATTTGCAGAATTCACACAGTCCTGCAGCTCCAAGTCATGGCAAGTAAGCCTTCCAAAACCTGTCTTCCACCTGTCATCATCACTTACTCTTTTCTCCATTGTTTACATACAGGAAATGAAGTAAGAGGCCAAGAGAATACCCAAACCTGTGCTCTAAAACTATTGTTATTAGTAGCAAACACACTGCATATAAATATTACATAGTGCTTTTATATGAGTAAAGAAAATTATGCTGACATCATTTGAGCAAAGGAAAAAAAAAAAGAGATCTTTAGCCTAGAGAAAAGAGGGCTCTGGGGGAATGTCATAGCATCCTTCCAGCCTTAAAGGGGTCCTTACAGGAAAGATTTGGAAGGAGGTTCCATTAGGGAATACAGTGATGAAGAGTAACAGATTTAAACTGAAGGGTGGATTTAGATTGGGAAGAATTTTTTTACAATGAACATGGTGGAATAGGCTGCCCATAGAAATTGTGGATGCTCCATGCCTGGAAGTGCTCAAGGCCAGGTTGGATAGGGCTTTGAGCAACCTGGACTAGTGGAAGATGTCCCTGCCCAAGGCAGAGGATTTGGAACTAGATGGTCTTTAAAGTCCCTTGCAACCCAAACTGTCCTATGGTTTTGTGGCTCTATGGCACGAGTTAAGCTGTGAAATACAGCTTGCCAAAGAATGTTGCAGAAGCTAAAAATGTATGTGGATTCAAGATGCAATCAGATATATCCAGGGAATCAAAGCCCATAAAGACCATTAAATGCAAAGCCATTGTTTGCTCCAGGATGCACCTCAGACACTGACAAGGATGCAGGAGAGAATTTTGTGGACACACATTTCACACTTTTGTCCTCTCCTTTCCCTGGTGTCTGTCACTGGTCTATTCCAATATGATAATCTATTATTTTGCCTCTAAGACCTGTTACTTCAGACAAAACATATGAATGAGTTATTTATTCCCTTTTTCTCCCTTAAATTACCATTATTCTTGTGCTGGTGTTGGTCATGCTTTTGCCTGGTACTGACTAGAGGCTGAAGCCAGCTGCAGCAGGGGTGGCAGAACATCACAGGGACATGGAGCATTTCTGCACTGTGCTGTGCTAAGGCAGCACGGGAATCTGCTCTTGCTGGGGACTCTGGCCTAAAGACTACTCTGTTTCATGGGTAGTATAATGTCATTTTTTCTTCCAGCATGTAACCTGTATTTATGGTAGTGACTTAGATGTCCCTGGAATTATTTTGGGCTGCAGTGTTAAGTGCTGTCAGGGAGAGAAATCATCTTGAAGTCCTTTTGAGGAGGAAGAACATTAAACCATGCAGATCTGGGACATGGATTTGGAACCAGGGGCAAGCCTGCTGTTACAAAGGGGGACTCTCTGCAGATGCACCACACCTGCCCCACAGAATCTGGAAAGGAGGTCATGGATCTCTGACACCCAGGGTTTGCAGGTCTAGGGTGAGGTCTGTCCACAGAGTATTTGTAGGAGACTAACTTTTAATTATGGCAAGTCAAGGACCTAAAAAAAGTGTCCTTCAAAATCACCAGTACCATCATGTGGGCATGGCTTTCTCCAAATTCTCTCCAGTCAGATGCAGGCACAGTCAAAACAGAAGGGCTGTAGAGTAATAGGGGCAACACATATAGAAGCCTTAAAAGCACACAGCCAAAGCACTGGGATAACAGAGTCAGAGGCCTTATAGCTACCTGGTTAATCTGTATCTTTCTTTCCAAGACAGTATATCAAACTTAAGACTAAAATGATCCAACTACCACCAACTGTTTCTACCACAGGCCTTTAAAATAAATAAGCTAAATACTCTATGCCATACATTCACAAAGATTGCACTCAGTTAAATTTCTCCAAACAAAATATAAGTGGTACTGATAGCCAGGTGTCATGTTGAGGACATATACAGGAATGATTTGGCAGTTTTGGTTTAAAAGAAGGTCTAAAAGCAGAAATGAAAGGAAGGGACTCTTTAGAGAGACAGAACCTGTCCTCTAGGCAGTTGCAGTAAAGTCATATCCAGGCTTAACGAATAAAGAAGTGTCCATTCCTGTTGCTCTTTGTCTGAAATTGCTGCCTGAAGTTCATCACTATGCAAAGGAGTGTGCTGTTGCTGCTGTCAACCCTACCCTACTTCTTTCAGCATTCACTATTACCAAAATCTCTCCTAAAAACAAGTACAGACATACAAAATAATAGGAAATACCAGAAATTTTCTTCTAAAGCAAACATGGGTCCTTACCAGCAGTGAATATAAAAGTCTTCAATTCCTTAATAAAATACCACAAGAAATCTATGACAGACCAAGGATCTGAATATATGGTCTTCTTTATGTGTAAGATGTGTCCTCTTTGCATATCTTCCTTTATCCCATAGAAGCAAGGGGAAAAAAAAAAAAAAAAAGGATGGAAAACACATCATTAAAATTTACACAGATCTTGAAAGTTATTATAAAAAACCCCAAACCAAACAGAAGTAGAACTCTCATCTGTCAGTGTTGAACATCTCAGTGTTGAGCAGATGGCTACAGCACAAGAAAATCATCACACTTTTTTATTAGTAAATTGAAAGGCATTTGGGTAGCAATCACCATAATCATCGTTTTCACAGGCCCTAGAAATTGTAATATGCTTTTAGAGAGCAGTTGACTTTACGACATAATTGAGAATGGGTATCTTTAGCTTATCCACTCAAAAGCTAGAATGTCACTGAATCTTTAACAGGGAGTTTGACTACAGATAAACAGACCATTCAAAACAGACACTCGTTCAGAGAAAATTCCCCTTGCATTCCTTCCAAAAGTCCCTAAAGTTAGTAATACCTCTGGAAGAATTACACTCAATATTATGGGGGAAAAAAGCACTTATCTTTCTTTCCTTTCTTTTTATTTATTTGCTTTATTTAAATTTTGTGTCCAGAAAGCCTACTATCTTACCCCAAAGAGCAGATTTTTTATGTCTTCTTGTTTTTATTTAAATTTAAATTGCCTGTTTCAGAATTTTCCCTGGAAAACAATCAGCTTGGCCTGCAACCAGACTGAAACCAGCAGGTGGAGCCAAATCTGCTTCCTATACACTAAAATTAGCACTTGTTCTGAGTGATGAAGGTGTCTCCATCATGTATGTATTTTTCAGCTGGACAAAAACCACCTGGCTTTTCCTGCAGAGCCTTCAATCATATCTCACCATTATCACTGCCACTGTATTTAACTGCAGCAGGAGCGTGCTTCTGCAGGAAACAGGCTGAGCATTTCACAGCAACAAATATGTCAAATGCCTCTGCAAGGACTCAGCTAAGAACCCAGTGCCAGGGCTCTCTAACCCAGGCTGCTGATATGCATATGGCCCCAAATCATGCAGGCAGCCTGGCAGGATTTAAAAGCCTTGGAGAGATGAGGTTTTGTGCACCCTGCTGCTCTGTACCAGCACCCAGCTCTGTACCAATGCACACACAGAGGCAAGAGCCATGGCATACACACAGCAGTAGCTTTTGAGGTGCAGTGCAAAAATCCCCTCCCGTCTCATTTATTTTGAGCTTCTCTACTCAGAACCTATCCTCCCAAAGGCTTTGCTATTTCTTGTCACCTCCAGCTGAAGCAGATGCATTTGCTGGTGCTCCCCTCACTGCCTTTAGCAGGAACAAACCCAGAAATCTGCTCCTCTGAAAGGCAGCATGAGTCATGTTCAGATGCAGAGAAGCAGGGGGACCTGCCCACGCTGTCTCTTGACACACTGAGACCAGGGACAGGGAATTCTGACCTTTACAAAGGAAAGTGAGGGTGGATTCTCAATGCCAGCACAGCAGTGGGGATCAAGATTCAGACCTGAGCCTAATAAAACTCAGGCCCTTGAAGCTTTGCACAAGGAAGCAAGGAAAAGCTGAGAGGCACAGAGGAGCCTGAGTCTGAGATGGTGACATCTCTGCCAGAGGTGACATCTCTCCTGTATTCCCATAGGAGTTTATACTATGGGACCAAAATCAGGTTGCGATTGCTTCAGCTCTTCCAAAGGAAGAGAAGATCTGATAGGGAGCACATGGGGTGTTGGTCACCATTCCACAAATTCAGCCCTTGGGTGATGTACAGACAGGAACAGGCAGTGCAGAAAGATGTGGGTAATGGGTGATGGGTTGCCATTCCTGAGAGGACTTGGAGTGAGACCACAAGCTTGTTCCTGGAATTAGTTCTCAAATTGTGATTGCTTCTGCTTTGGCCTCAAGTCTATCTGTGGGTCCCACTAACCCAGCTTTGACTTCCCAGTCCAACTCCATTCATGTCCCTGGAACTCACAGAAATTTAGCTAAAACCCAGTTGTGGAGCAGAAGCATCTCACTGTACAATGAGACAGGCAAGTCTTTGATACAGGGTCACACTGTACAAAAATGGAACTTTCAAAGGAACCTGAGTTAGAGCCTTTGATACTACTTAGAGTTTGGGAAGGGGCAGAAAAATCTGGCTTTAAGCATAAACTATTCCCTCAGTACAACAATGAAGTATGTTCTCTGAGAATATAGGTAGGGTTTCTTTAAATAAGCTCTGAAATGGATGAAATTAGTTGTCAGTCAGTTGGACTAGAACATTATTGTAAGTCGCTTCCAACTTATTCCATTCTATACTATTCTATTCTAATCTATTCTATTCTAACTGCTTGGCCTGGATCAAGTTCAAGACCCAGGTGAGGCATTATTCTAGCTAGACAACATATCCAAATACAGCAATATGTATTAGGCACATGGATTTCAAATTCCAATCTGAAATAAAGATAAGGTGTGGACAGTAAAAAAGCAGTGTGAAAATAGCAACCCAAGTCTTTGGCTCTGGACCATCTGTGTAATCAGAAAGGATGAGGAAAATTAGTAGGAGCTGCTCTGTTCATTGTAACAGGTTATTTGGAAAAGTATAGTAAAATATCAGACCCCCAACAATAGCTGCACTTTCAGCAGAGTTTGGAGTGATAATCTGTGCTGTATGTAAAGTATATGGGTAGACTTTGAGATTAGATGTCTTTGTAAATAGTAGCTGCTACTATTTTTATAGCTTGGATAAACCATCATCACCTCACTTATTTAACTCCATTGTGAAATCAGTTTTTTTGAACAACCCCAGAAGTTTATCTTCAGTACCAGGAGTTGCCTGCCACTGTATCTGACTTTACCTGAATGTGCAAAAGTCAGGGCATTGCTGAGCACATGAAAGCCACCTGAGGTTTCACCTGAATGCCAAATACACACAAGCAGACTGCTCACAGACTAACAAGTATGCTGAATTGCTGGCAATATCCCCCTGCTTTGTTAGCAGCCGATGGTTGTTTCCGTGGTGGAGAACCATACAACTTCTGCAAGTTCCAGCTTCCCTGGGAGGCCTGGGCTGATCAGTTCAGCTGCTTTCACTTGGTTAAATGAACCAGAAAGGAAGCTGGAATGCTCAAGAGGGCTGTGTGGCACAGCTAAGCCCAGTCCACACTGCCTGAGCATTGTCTATACCAGTGTTCCAGCAGTTTCAGTATTAGCTGAATCAGTGGGGATGAATTTAGTAATTTCCTTGGGCTCTGTGTGAATTGTAAAACCAAAAATAGGGTCTGAAGCCGCAAGGGTATTGCAGACTTTCTGCATTTGTCGGGTGCAGGCTTCAATTGAGAAATTATAAGGTTACCTACCACAGAATTTTTGTGCAGTAGCAAATAAGGGGCATATTACTGTTGTATTTAGGACCATCTAATAATTTCAGGAGAGTAGGATCAGGCATAGTTAATACCTCTCTGGTTATGTTCTGAGTAGAGTTAAGTAGTCTTCATATCTCACTTGAGCTGAAAGAATCCCACTTAATTCCGGAGAAGATCCTCCAACAACAAAGAAAATAGTAGTTGGATATGCTAATTCATTCTTCCACATGGATTAGACCACACATAGGAGTAAACTTTGGAGAGACCAGAGAGAGGGAATATTTAGTCATAAGATAATTATTTGAGTACTCTGCAATTTTCAGGCATTTCAGGTTCCCACTCCCATCATATTTATTGTCGGAGTCCAAGGTCAGGGACCTTGGCAGAGATGTCTGGGACCTGAGCAAGAAGGTTTGATACCTGTACAGGGGGGGTTTGATATCTGTACAGGAGGGTTTGATTATCTGTACAGGGGGGTTGGAAACCCTGGCACAGAGCCCAGGAAGACACTGGCTTTGACTTCAGTCCATGGGAAAGGCTTCCCACATTGAGAGAGGAATTGCAAGCCACCAAGGTGGGAAAAACAGTAGTGTAGTTATCACCGGGTGAAATTTTTGTAGATTTGGGTTTTTAGAATGGAGGTGAATGGGACAAGATAGAGGATTTGGGGCAGTGCCCTGAGTTCTTCTTCTTCTTCTTCCCCTCCATCTTCTGCTGTGATGGTGGCATTTTTAAACTAGTTTAAAGTATAGACTTGATGTCTAACATAGGTGATAGGTATTGGTAATCTTTTGTAAATATAGTACACGTAGTACACAGTATAAAGAGTTAACATTGCCCCAAGGCCAGGCAGTCAGTGATGATCTGAGCTGCTGCAATAACCTCAGCAGGGCAAAGAAAGAATGTATTAGATAACAAAGAATAAACAACCTTGAAAAACAGAGCCGAGGATTCCTGGACTTCTTCTTTAGAATGGGGCTTGGGAAAAATATATTTTCTAACATCTTGGGAGTAATTTTCAACACAGAGACAATCCCGAGAATTTATGAATAATAATAAAGAACACATTTTCCATTATCTTCCCATGGCTTTGCTATGAAAGAAAAATTGCAGACATTCTCACCACTCAACAGCAGATCTAGAATTGATGAAAAACTGAGAGGCAAGACCGAGGAAGCAGTGATTGGACTTCTGATCCACCTATGCATTGTGCATCCTCTCCGCTGTCAGCCGAACCCAAGGTACAAACTCAGGTACACTGTTCTCTGTTTCAGAGGGATCTTGCCTCACTTATAATGTCACCCCTGTGGACTACCATCATGCCTAGAAGTAATATAACCTTCATCAGGAAGGTCTCACAAAAGCACTTTAGAACACTACTGACTGAGCCATGTCAGTTCCTACTCTCTTTTGTCTCTAAGAGTTAGTTCCTAGGGAAAGCATAAAGTATATGGCAGCGTTAATTTTTTTTCTTTTTCTTGTTCTCCCTGACCAGAATTTGGCAACCCACTACATACTTTTCTTGATCAATATAATTTGTAAAGGTATACCATAAATAAATGTTTCCATAAGAGACAAAAGGTTATATGTTTAAGCATGCAAAATTCACATGCAACCAGTCATTAGACCTCATGTAAGACACGGAGCTGTTAAACCCAATTCCATATTATGGCTGATGTAATTTGACAGGGTTCTGGTTCATTATGAGGATCCACCTTTCAAATTTGCTTCTCCAGCTCTGCTCAAACCATGACATTCTCATTAAGTAAATGAAGAGCTTTCTCTCCTAGTTCTCATTAATGATAACAAAAATGAAGAGAAATCCCATAAGAATTAACTCCAGAGACATCACTGGGCATGACACTGAAACTAAGTGACCAAACTCTCATCCATACCTCCAGCACAGGTGATTAGGTGGGTTGGTGGGATAGAACAGCCATTCTTTGACATACTAATCCAACACAAGCTATTTCTGGATGAAAAGTCTGTATCACATTTAATATGATGAGATCTCAGATAAAAACAATATATTAGGAATGGCAGAAGTTTATCTACCCATTAAACACCAACTCACACTACTACCCAGCCTTTTTCACTTGATGATTACACAGATTTATAATTTAGAAAGATCAAAGAACAGCACTTCCTAAGGGGCTTACTTTTGTCTGTAAATTTTATCCTAGTTATAGAACAACTAGGAAATAAATTTGGTCATATTTGCTATTTGAAACAGATAACCATTTTTAGTAATCTTTAAATATAACATCATAAGAAACAGGAAACCAGAAGAGAGAGAGAGAGAAAAAAAAAGGCAGGCTAGAAAAATAGGCTAGATTAATCAAAATCTGAAAAATAGCTTAACCAAAGAATATCAAAATATTATTTTCCTAGAGTTAAAAGCAAATGCTGTAAACCATAAATTTAATCACAGAGTCTAATATTGATACCTAACTGATGGAGGAAATGAATATTAAGGGGAGACATTTAATAAGGAAGAAGTTATTTCAGCATAATAAGTAGTCAGGTATTTGTAAATTTCTGGTCACAAGTTACACAATAAACAAAAACAACAAAAGAGAAAAGGATATTAGTTACCATCTGGGAGAAAAGGAGTCGTTGTAACTCATCCTTGAAAGTGTATTTGAGAAATTTAATAAGCAACTGCTTTTCTAGCTATCTGCATTTTAAACAAATCTAAAAAAATAGGCATGGATGCATATTTTTGCATGCATAAAATATTTGGATGTAAATGTGGTTGTTGAAAGAACGGTAATACTCTCTGTCTTTGTTTCTCTTTATAACTGGGTGGTTTGGTTTTAGAGGGTTTCCTCTGAAAAATTTCAAATACTCTTCACTATGTGAACTCAGGAAAGCTGGAATTTTAAAACACAGGTCAAGTGTGTCATGGCAAAATTGCAAGATTATTGATGCGTTTCTGTGCTTGTTTGCTGCCATGTGAAGTTCTAGTGTAAAAGCCAGTAAGTGCAATGATATGCAGTTCCTCATGCATTTCAAATACTGTGAGACTGATATTATTTTCAAGTGGGGATACTGAGACACAGGAAGAGGAAAACAATTCTCTAAGGTTTCCTGTCAGCCTACAGAGGTGGGCACAAAAGGCTGGCAGGCTTCCTGAATCTCCAGTTATGCTTAACCTTGGCTGCTTCCCAAATCCCCAAATCAGTCTATTTGTTGAGCTGCATCTTTTCTCCAGTAGAAACAAAGCAGACACTGGGACTGGCTTTGATGAGATGCTCTGCACATGTGTGGAGCTGTTTAACCTGAAGGCTTTTGTCCTGACAGGAACAGCCATGCTCACTCCCCTGATTTAACAGATGTGTCTATGATGTTTCAAAATCTAGGAGATCTGACCCGATATTTAAGTTCACTTTAGCACAGAATCAGGACCTAAGCAAGGGTAGTGCTCACCAGAGGAAAGCCCAAGGTAGGATATTTGGCTTAAATGAAGCATGATAAAGTCAGGCTGCAAATCATAGAATCATAGAATGGTTTGGTTGGAAGGGATCTAAAAGACCAGCTGGTTTCAACCCCCACCACCATGGGCAGGGACAACTCCCCATTGGATCAGGTGGCTCGAAGTGCCATTCATCCTGGCCTTGAATGCTTCCAGGAAAGGGGCATCCACAACTTCTCTGGTCAGCCTGTTCCAGGTCTCACCACCACCACAGTAAATAATTTTTTCCTAATATCTAATCTAAACCTACTTTCTTTGGGCTTGTCTGCTCTTCACCACTAAAACTGCACCTTCCTCAGCAAAGCCTGGCTGGCTCCCACCTGATGCAAATCTAGCCTGGGCTTTTGCCAGCCTGGAGATGTAACTCCTATTGAAAATCTTCTGCTGACAGACTGTGTAGACTTTTCCCTTCACTTTGAAATAATGGAAACAAACTATATTTTTCACAGAGAGAACCATCCATTAAGGCTTCATTGGTCCTTGACCTCCACAGTGCTCCAGACTTGCTGGAGAACTTGCATCTGACAGCGAAACCTCTGAAGGTATAGAAGCTATTGACCACTGTTCATCACGGACAAGCAAGCTGAACAACTTGCCAAGTTATTAATTTTAATGATGGGGATTCCAATTAGGCAAAAAGTAATGACTGTTACAGATTCCTTGCCAATTTCTGTCATTTCTGCCACTGTGGTAAATAGGCCTTAAAGAGGACTTTTACGTCTTCAGTTGGGAGCACAGAGCTAAATCCAGCAGAAGGCAGTTGCAATGCTCTGCTGCAAAACTCAGACAAGAGGGAAAACAGAGAAATTGATCCTTCTCAGCAGAGAGAGGTGATTAATCTAATGAGGGATGCACAATTGTGGGTATCAGATACAAGTAATGGCCTCCCCCTGACATGGAAAGTGTCCCTCTGGAACTGCAATTCTCTCCATCTCCCAGTATAAAAAGGTCCTATGAGGAATGACACTGGGGTAATTGAGCAGCAGACCACCTTCAAATTATCTCCCTGTCAGGTTTTTACTACAAAACACCCTGATATTTAATTCTGTTGCAGATTTGACCCTTTTTGCTAAGAACTATAGGGAAAGCCGTCTGAGGCTTTTTCACGCCAAAGAACATGCAGCTTCAGAAAAGAGAGAAAAAACATGAGAAAAGATAGGCAAAATAGATAAAGGAGGGCATAAATGTGGACAGAGAAAGGGAAACTGGTAAAATGTGAATGACTCTAGTGGGTGTCATCTTGTAGGTTGGGTGGAAAAGTTGTTACTTTTCACAATAATTTTGCACAATACTGGGCACAAGTGGTGCTGAAGCCATCCAAACTGCAATGTTAATACCACTATTGATGAAATGAAATTAAATTAATATCCCTATTAATAAGATTTGTAAAAAGAATCCCTAAAAATAGAAGACATATAGTAACTCCAGCTGGATTTCATGTTAATTTTTATATTTTGGCTAGCGTGCAGCCCAAGGATTCATCCAGTTCCACAAGCCACTGGCTTTTCCTATATTTTTTCAGAACTGTTTATTTTCAGAGGCATACAGAGCATTTTGCTGGCAGTTTTTGTGAGTATGCAGAGCTTTCTGATGCAAATTTTTTCTGAAGTTCTCAAGCAGTTGGCCAACGTGGTCTTGTATGAATGTTTGAGGAGAGGTGAAGAACAGAGAAAATACAATTTTTGCTCAGTGCTGAGAGATATTTAATGAGCCACACTGCCTCTTAAAAAGGCTAGTGCTGGCTGCTATAAAGACAGGAGAGAAAAGTCCTATAAAAATTCATGAAGTACCTTGCCTATAAAGTGATGTTTCCTTCTGTCTCCAGGTTACTTATAGATGATTTAAACTGTTTTAAGCATGTTTAAGTGTACTTGTTATTTTTGTGCCCTATCATTGTGAATATATTAAACTCTCACAAATCATCACATCCTAATGTTATTGGTTCAATAATTTCTTGTTCCTCTAGTTGCCTTTCTAAACTTCAAATCATTCAAGTAGCTCCAAATAGGTGGATTTGTAATTTATTTTTTCTACTTGTTTAAAAAGAGCAAATTTAAGTGTCTGGTCCCTTTCTCTAAGACAACATTTTATATATTCCTTATATGTTTTCTTCTGACTTATCTCCAGCTGAAATATCTTCATTTCCATTTACATTCCCAGTACTTTTTCACTCATACATTTTCCAGATACCTAGTCAACTTGGTTCATCAGTTTCAAAAGGAAGTAAGATCTGAATTTTGCTTTTTATATCCTTCAAAAGCTACCTGTTACAGCAGATAATCAGGAAAGGACACAGCTGCTGTGTGGGTATGGAATCACCAACATACTCATACTTTCTCAAGTATAACCACCACCTCAGATGTTCCACACAAAGTCAGGAAAGGCAAATGACAGTGGCAGACAGAGGGAAATTTGAGTCAGCATTAGTAAATGGTGGGAGAAGGTTCAGCAGTAAACTTCTCATTATATTGCCTTCATATATATATGACCTGCAGAGTCATTGAACAAAAGGATTGGGGTTTTTTCTTCTTTATCTCCATAATATACAAAGCTGAATTACAGTAGTATTTGTTCCTGTCATTCTGATGTGGTGGTTTAGGAATATACATGTCATCACTCCCCAGTCTGGTTTATATGCCTGCCTCCATGAAGCTTTGATTTAAGCTAATTTTAGCTGTGGACAGTTATCGAGTTATATATTCTCAGGTAGATGAAAATTCTCTTGTAAAGTTGACAGTCACTTTACATGGTTTTGATATGAACTTTCCCACAAAGACATTAAAATTGAGCTGATTCTGCCATGTGATGTGGTATGGACTACATGACTTTCCATCTCTGAGGGGTGAAATCTCCACTTTGCTGAAATTGGTGTCAAATGAAGGCAAGAGCTGGTCCACTGAGCTCAGCTCTTTCTTGACTCTCTTCAACAAGGCTTTCATATAGGCTCTGTTTTCATTTTTTCTTGGTAAATACTAACCTCTCTACTTCTTAAAGAAAGCCAAGGCTTTCAGGGTATGAAAAACTGGATCTTTCCCTCTGATTTCAACAAAAGAATAACATTGACCTGCTTAGTATTGTTTACCTCTCCATGAACTCTGTGGCTGTGTCAAATTCACCTGCAATACTGGAAAGTGTTGTGTTTGTAGACAGGAAGTAACATTCTTCAGTTGAATTCTTTTTTCCTAGCTTCTGAGAATATCAGTTATGGGAGATCTTTCCCTTAGTGGAAGGAAAGGACAAAGGAATGAGAAAAACAGCAAGCCAAAGGGAGAGACAGCACACTTAAATAAATGAAAATATACTCTGTAACAGACTGCAGCCCTCTGCTTCACAAGCTCAGGATGGAGTGTGATCCACTAATTTGACATAACCTGGGGGAAGCAAAAGGATCTTATTCAGCACAATATGTTAGGAGGGGGGGCGGATTAAATTGCTGAAAAACTGGAGTGAAAAATTTCCATTCTCCCTCTGCTGGAATCCTTTAGATTCTGTTCTTCAGAATAACCATTCATCTGTATCTCATGCTCTGTCTGGACTGAGGCAAGAATGGGTCTCCAATGAATGGAGATCCAATGCATGACTGCAAAAATTACCACATGGTCATGATTTAAGGCCATGCATTGGGTCCTCTACATTTTCCAAAATCCTGTAACTCAGCAGATCCTAGCAGCCTGACTCCTGAGCTAGGTGGGCTCAAGGACAAAATCACGTCCACAATTCTTTTNCCGTAATGATCTTCAGGGATTCTGTTCCAATAGTTCTTATGACTGTCTTGGGGCACACAGAAAGGATGTTTGCAGTGAAAGGAATTTAAATCTAAAATTACTTTCCATTGAAAGCTGACAGAGTTGAAATCTGTTGGTTTGGGAGATGTTCCAAAAGCCATTCTTTTGCAGGAACTCTTGTAAGAGATTGGTATTTGAGGAAGATAAAGCTATTTTCTCATATGCGGCTCAGCTTTGTTAGCACGACAGTAAAGCCAGAAGAAGCAAAATCCAAGAGAAAAACACAGTTATATTAATACCCTTTAAAAAAATAACATGCACAATCTTACAGCTTATTCCTTAATATTCATGGGATAAATCACTACAGATTTATTTGATGGGAGCAGACAGGATGCTAGTTACTGTTTGAATAGTCCTATAGTAAACTGTTATTAGAAGAAAACTGCAGAAGAAAGGAATCAAAATCTCATAAACTAATTGAATAGATTTATTCAAGGAGAAGGAAAGGGCCTTGATCTCAAAAATATTTAAGGATGCATTTTTAAGCCTGCTGAGCATTCAGCCTCAGAAAGCTGTTCTAAATACTCCTCTATTGATTCTTAAACAATACACTGAAATTTTAATGACCTTGCTAGCAAAGGACTTTCTATCTCGGATGTCATTGACATAAGTACTGAACTAGGAGTGCTTGAAAAGGAGTAAGACCAAAATATGCTGGTTGCCAAGGAAATGCCAGTACTCCCTATTTCCCACTGTTTTTCCAGGATGAACTGGGAAAAATGTCTGACAACCACCTCACTACAACCTCCTTTCAGGTAGATGTAGAGAGCAATAAAATCTCTCCAATAAGTTTTCAGAAAAAAAAAAACCAAAACCCAAAAAATGTTTAAATGCTCCAAAAGGTGAGGTAGCAACATGTCTTGGATAGAAGAATTGAAAAAAATGTGCAGAAAGTTTACCTTAAGGTCAGGCAAATATTGTTTTCTGTAATTAAGGAAGTATCCTTGCAAGCAGCTCAACTATCTCTTGTTTTAATGAAGTTTTGTGTGGCTGTAACTCAGATTTGTGGAAATCAATGGAATCACAGAAACAGAAAAGTTGAGAAGCACAATGACTGATGCTGCTGGAGTTTTAGAAAAATCTTCTTCTGACCTTGGAGATTTGGCATGGAAAAGAAAGATCCAAATTCCAGGGTGTAAAAGGCAGAATCATCTTTGTAAAGTTTATGGTCTCATATTGCATTTTTCTAAATGTATAAAAGGGAAAATTCAGATAAAGTTACAGGAGCAAACATGCTGTATTGAACAGACTAGTAAATGCCCTGTATTTGACCAGTAAAATCTATATTTCCAGCCCTGTAAAAAATTCCTATTGATTCCTTTGGCTCTCAAACTGTGTGTTGTAGTGGGTGGTTAGTATGTGGAAAGCCAGGAATGCACAACAAAGGGAAATGGGTATTTTGTCCATTTCCCAAGAAGTCCCCACTCCTGAATAGTCTCTCTGGTTGTGTCAGTTGATACCATCAGGCAGCTGGAACAACCACAGACTCATGGCTCAAAGGCAAAAACGAAATTTATTTCCATTACTTGCTAATTGGGGGATCCCCAAAGAATGCCTGGGCAGAGGTACAAAATTAGAGATGCAGGCAGCATTAAACTCAGTCCATGCTAGAGGATTACTGGCCTGCTATTCACGTAGGCTTATCAAGAATTATTCTAGCTGCAAGGTCACCTGAGCAATGTACAATCCTCCTCACCTTCTGCTTTTTAACCCAACCCCCCTAGTACTGTCCATGTTACAATGGGGAGGACCACAGAAACCCCCACATCACAACTTAAACAGGTATTTTTCTTCCTCCCTTATCAGCAAGTTCACCACTATGTCTGAGGGAATAACTAAATAATTAAAAAAGAGTTGAATCTGTGCATTTCATACTTGTATATATAAGCCTTAAATCTCTTTATCTTAGGTTTCAAAAGAAAACAAAAGTAAGTTGCAATGAAGAATTTATTTTAGATGTCACTGAAGGTCTTTAGGGATCCATGTCTCATATATAAGGTGCCCAGTACCCCTATTCTTAAGAAGACACAACAGGCTCATTTGTTTCAAGAATTCCCTAACTTAATCTGTTACTTTTGCTTTTTGATTTCTTTTGACTTTTTATTGCCTAATTCCTTCACTCTGTAAGTGTAGGAGGTGCAGATTTAATGGTAAATACCCCTAATATGAAAGAACTGTAATGAAAAACTGTGATGGATCTACGTAGCCCTTGGAATCAGACTTTTCAACACCACATACAAAATATCTGACTTTAGACCATATGTGCTGTAGGACTCCAAACACCTGTGCCTGAATCTTCCCCTCTTGTTTCTTCGGTTGTGTTGAGTAAATTCAGCTCCTGCCTTCCCCTTTCCAGTTTCCTGTGAAGCAGCTCTGCTGCTGTTGTGAGTTATTTCCTACTGCCCAGAGTGCCTGGGAAAAAGGACTGATTCACCACAGTGCATTAGAGGAGTAATTAAACACAACCCAATACTTGGCTCTGGGGAGCAGCTGCACTGGCAAAACATCCCCCAGCAACAGTGCTTAAAGGACAGAGTAAAACAAACGAGACAGTGAGTGAACAAGAGAAAAGTGAAGATGTAGACTTTAAGAGAGTGCTGGGAAGAGGGTCAAGTATCCCTCTAATCAATAGCTACACAGAGCAGGAGACTAATGGCACAGCAGGAGGAAACTAAGGCAGTTGAGTCAGCACGAAGGATTAAATGTGCTGTGCTGAACATCTCCGGTGCCTGTGCCACGGCTGATCCCCCAGGCAGAAAGGTAACAGTCAGCCTAGAGCTGAGCACGCAAAAGAAAGGACCCGACTTCTCAGTGTGTCAGCAAGGGGTCAGGGCCACCTGCCTTGCACTTCCTGGCAATTTGGAAAAATAAGTCACTTGAGACACAGAAAGGAATGCCAAGCTGATAAAGTATTTTCTGCTCCCCTTTCCTTGCTGATGTGAGGGGGTTTGTCAACTGCTTTGTGGAAAAGATCCATAGAGCTGAGGGAAAACCAAAGGTTTTCATTGCAGAGGTTGCTACAGTTTGTGGGATTTCTTATTAATCTCTTCCCCCCTCCCCTTTTTTTAATATAATGCTCAGAAGTGCATCCAACGTTAAAAACAAGGCCTTCAATGAAGTTCAGCATCTTTTGTCTGAAAACTGAAATGCACCCTCTTCAGCAAAGAAGAAAGTCTCAAATAGTTTATACAATACAAACCCCAATGTATTTCACAAATACAGACCAAACAGCATGGTGGGCCAGCTAAAATGTTACACAACTGCCCAACCCTGTGTTACTTCAGCTCCTGATCTGCCTCAGAATACTCCACTAAAAACAGATGTATGCCCTTAGCAGACTGTCATGTCTGCTAGTCCTGCCTATTCCTTAATTAACCTCATCCTGGCACCCTTATTCACATCTCTGACACACTAAAAGATATGACAAAGAATGAGGGAAAATATCAAGTTCTGAACAACCACTTGATTGGCCTCTGTAACAACGTTCTTGCTCAGTGCCCTCTTATGTCTCTGTGGAAGTCATAAATTGAGATATCAGTGACGGTTGATAAGGGGATGAATTACAAAATACTGTACAGCTTTATCTTTGCCTGCTTATTCAAAGTAAATGGGATGTCTACAAAGCAATCAAACAAAGATTTTTCTTCATAGAGTGCTTGAATGTTCAAGATGCAAGAAAATATCTCTGAGTGGTCTTTTGTTTTTGCCTTTCCTTCAATAGATTTCATGTCTTGCTGAGCATTTAAATCCTACCTTCTCCTGACAGGGCAGATATTAATTGTGCATTAAGAACTGCTCTCCTGCTGCATCCTAGTGAGATTTTTCATTTGGAGTAGATCACACAGGTCTTTACTTCCCTTGTCTTCTTTCCATGCTTCAGTGGACAGGTAAGCAGTTAATGGTGACATTTGGAAGCCGTCAGTGGTGTCTGAGTTACAGCTGAAAGGAGCTGTTCTTGGTTTTAGTGCTTCAAGCTCTTGGCATGCTTGACCATATATAACTGCATTGAGTACCTTCAGATCATATTTTCAAGGATTTGTTTACAATTAGGGAAGCTAGAGAGACCTCATGTCAAACAACAAAAAAACCCTAAATATTTGGAAAACCAAAGAACTGACTCTTTTAACATACATGTTCCCTTTACAAGCCATATAAAAGGCAGTTTCCACCAAAATTCAAGTATGACAACCACCCAACTATGTACAAAAATTTTCAGTTTGTATTCAATAATACGTATATTTTATTCTTTTCCTAAATGAGATACAAAACTTTTAATTGTATGGGATAGTTCACTAGTTCATTTTCTCATATTTTTTGGGAAGGTCTCAGTCTGGAGAACTCCTTTCATTCAAATGATATGGAAACTCTTTGACACAGACTCGAGGCACAAGAATGAGAAATCATATTAAAGCATCACTACTCATTTCAGAAGAGGAAAGTGAACTCTTTAATCTGAAAGTACTTCATGACCTTGCAAGTGACTAAATTCTACACAGAGACCTTCTTTTAATTAACTTTACTTGGTTAGCAGGAATAATCAAGGTGGCTAAAGTAAAAATAGTTTTTTTTAAGTCCTAAGTTTTAATAAGTCCTAAGGCAAGTTATTGCTGTGTCTGTCAGCTTGTTTTTAAATCAAGAGATTACATAAATTCCTTCTCTGTGTGAGGTCTTACTTTAAAGAAAGTCAATTATAGAAAATAAATTGACTTGATGTGAAGTATTAAAAGATATTGCTTTTTCCTTTTTTACATTCATCAAATTTAGAAATCATACCATATAAAAATGTGGTAAATAGGTCTAGATTAAAGGTCTTGTTTTACAATGAGAGGCTCCTTTTTCATGCTTATAATCACAAAATTCATCCCACTTAGAATGGGCTTCATAGAGAATCCCAAATGACATTACAGATCCTCACTTTTTCTTGTCCTAGCCAGAGGGTCACAGCCCTGGAAGGAGCACTGTGGGAAGCATACTACTGTGTCTCTGAAGCATCCTTATTAAGAACATTGAAATCAACACCTTGAATTTTCAACAGGATTGCACACGTGGAAGCACACACCTCAGGGATTTGAGCAAGTTTTCCTGCTTGCATCTTGTAATTTTTTTAATTAATCACATTTTGACAATGTATTCCAAGGCAACCTAAGTAGGAAATTTCCCTTTTTGGTTCAAATTTGAGTAGGAGGTTAATACACAGCATTTCACCGCATCTAAATTTTGGGTCTGGAGATCTTAAGGTCTCTGTCCTCACCATTTGGAGGTTTGACTCCAGGAATTCTGCTTTTATGTAGGGCCTGTTTTATAAAATATTAAATTCTCTAATTTGAACACCACCCAGTATCTCTGGTATAAAGCAGAACACAAAATCAGTGTACTGGAGAGAATTAAAAAAAGTCATTTTATCATCTCACTTTTTATGAAATATATCAAACAGAAGTGGCTCTGAATGCAGAGGTCTCTTTTTCCTTTGCAGCAGCTCTTAGGCATCCATTTGAAAAGCCCTTTACAAGGTTTTATAGGAGAGATTTTCAAAAAGGACTTGGCAGACCAGGACAGAACTGCAGACAAGAAAAGCTGCAGAAATGCTTGAATTTCTAAGAGTCTTCTAAAGCAAAGTTTGAGAGTTTAATTACATTACTGAAGTGAGCACAGGCCACTTTTTCACTCAAAAAATTTGGAGTTGGAATGGCTTTTTCCTTGCTATCCATGTGTCCTGGGAGTGCTGGAAAACTCCTGTTCCCCAGGCTGGTGTGCACCACTGATGGGCAGATTGAGGACCAGCGCTGCAAGTCCCTTCTAGGTTCTACCTGTGCAATTTTTCAAACCATTCAAATCCAAGGGAAAGTTTATTCTCCATCATTTTAGCCATGTAAAAAATGAAGGGTCTCATCTAACCTCCTACTCTATCTTCTTCAGTCCATGACAAGAGACAGTCACCTCTGCTGAGCTTCCCCACCTGTTTTGGCATCTTGGAGCACATTTTTCCTAGCTTCAACCTGCTCTTCCTGCTGCTAGCCAGATCCAGCAGCGATGAAGTATTATAACATGGGTGTCAATCCACCCTCACTGCACTAAACCAGTGTCTCTCTGCAACCTGAAAGGTTGATCAACAACTGTAGCAGACTTCCCTGTATTAGTCTTTGTTTGCTTGCTTGCTTGCTTGTTTTCCTGTAACCTCATTAAACCTGACATTCTACAGGAAAAAAAAAGAAAGTTTATGAGATCACATTGCATGTAGAACTGTGTCATCCATTTTTGAACTTAATAGTCCTTAAACCATAAAATAATCATATGCATCCCTGCATTCTGTCACTGCCTTTGCTGCTGGATACATAAAACCTATCACAGTTTCTTGGATGCTTTCAGCTTTATCACCTAGAGTTGCAAATTAGCAGTAAAAGTGTATAGGACATAAGATTTTTTCCTTTTATTTTTCTCTTTCATATCTGAGGAATTCTCGCACTGAAGAAACTCAGTGGAAGGAATAGATGAGACATGAATCTGGCAACAAGATCCAATACTAATTCTCACAGAGAATTTTTTTCTTTCTGATGTACTCAAGAGGCAACAAAAATAACAATGTATTCTCTAGTAAAAACATTACTTTCCCATCTAAACTTCCACTATTTCTTCCAGAAAAAAAAGGAGAACTATACCAAACCCTCACCCAGAAACTGAATTTCTGCTTGCAGGTCTGCAGAGCGTGACCTGCACTTAAAGCTGTATTTGCTGCACATCCCCAGTTGGAGATGTAATAGTTAGACATTTATGAAAAGCAAATGTGGCAATAAATATTTCAGGTAGAGAAAAGTGCAAGGGCATTCTCTTGTATCATTCTTGGCTTATAACTGGCCACAGTATCACAGACTACAATGATGAGCTTGCCCCTGATGCTTGCATATTAGCACCATAAAAGATATCTGGATAAAGTGTTTGTAGGTTTATTTGAAACATTAATGCTGATGCCTGACAGCATTATCTGTACTGTTTATATGACTATAAAATAGCTTTATAGTGATACAATTAGTAATGCTGAATTTAGATAGCATAAATGGTAGTACTGATTATACCACTATAAACTTATCTTTATAGTGACATAAATGAGCAATATTTGTGTCATCATGTTTTATGACATCAGGTAATCTTAGGCCTAAGAGTATAACACAAGGTCTTGCACACTTTAGTTTCACATCTAAAGTACAATGACAAAGAACATTCTCATTCACTCTTAGAACATCAACCCTACACCAATTTTCATTTACTTTAAGCAGCAGGGACAAGTATATCTATAAAACAATTTCAAGCACCCCATTTCCAAAACTGTGTTCCTACAGCATTGCTGGGTTATGAGTGGTCCCAGGGATGGGGCCAGTAGATGAGGGCTGATAGATGTCACAAACCAGGGCAGACTCTCTGCTTAGACTTCTTTAATTGTCTCCCTCCTTTGCTATTTTACTCCATGCCTTTTATCCCAAAGGGGGACATGATAAATGAAAGACTGATCATCAGCAAAACAAGTTTTAATTAATTTCACAGTTTTGCCTCATTCAATTCATAGCTGACATAAAAATGTCGTTGAAAGGCTGCTTGCCTGCCATTCCCAGAGTAGCACTCACTAGCAAAATGCAGAAAAAAAGATCTCTGATGTTACATTGTTTTCTTCGAAAAATGATTTGTCACTACCCATTACTGGAGTGGATATCTGTGCTGAGTTAAGGTTTTATGCACATTAGTTAATTATGCAGTGGAAATGTCCTCTTTTGGGCTTTTAATCTAAATTTCATTACTATTTGTAACACATAAGTCATAATCCACAGAATTCATGACACCAACTCCTTCTCTGTCCTTCCCCTTTGGCTATAGTTAGATTCACAGCAAAATACCTCAGGAATTTCACCTACTCCCCTGATTCTCCATGATACCACTGCTCCTGGACTCTGTGTTTTTGCCCATATACATAATGCCATGTAAGTTAACCCCAGTTCCTCAGTTAACAATGAATTGGGCATCATAAACACAGATCTTCATATAAGAAGACTTCATTATGTAGGCAGCACCCTATATCAGCACCCTATACATCAGTGTAGTCTAAAAGCTGAACAATCCTGGGACTAAAAACCTAAGAGCAACAAATAACTTCTTTTGTTCTTTCTTTTAACTGCAGTGCAGTTAACTCCATCATACATCCATATTTTTGTCACAAAAAAGGGTACAACTGTAGTGAGCTGATGGCAAAATGCTCAAAAGGAACTTCAAAGAAGCCCTGAGGGAATTTACTCATCCATTTATAAGCCTGGAGCTGTAATTTATTTAAACCACTCTGTTCTGTGTATCCAGTGTACTGTACAATATTTAAGAGTGTGCAGTGGGTTCACCCAGTCTCTCCTCTTTCAGAATTAAGGACAAGGACATATGATTACAATTAGGAAGATGGGATGATGGGAAAATGCAAATACAGCATCACATTTAAAAGAAATAATCTTCTTCTCCACTCAAAAATGAAGAATTCCACAGGGATGCCACAGGGCACTCTGAATTCAATGAAGAAAGACTGGCTTTCACTTATCTTATGAAATATCCTGGATCCTTTTGGGTTTGCCCAGAGCCATTTCATTACAGTTCCCTGCCAGTACTTTGGCTATTTTGTACAGCAGCATGAACCACCAGTGGAGATGCCTGTATTTTGGAAGCAGTTAGGATTTTTGACAATGCATAGAGAAGAACTAAGAGAGAACTTCTAGCATCTTGCACTGATTCAATGGGCATGCCAAAACCTGAAAAGAACTTTCTGAAATTGTGAGGACATTTTGTTCTCCTCATCCAGCTCATCTATGGTGCAGCTTTATGTAACTTTAGCATCCTGAGAACATTTTTCCCCTGTTCCCTAGATCCCCATCTTCTCCAATATGTTGCATGAAAAAGGATCAAAAATGGGATTTATCCATGTTAGCTACAAGGAAAAAGAGTGAGGTGGCAGAGCAACCATATAGAGGGAGGCTAACAGAAATTATATGGCCTCTTCACTGGTCCAGTTTCTAAGAATTCCCTTCTGCTGATCATTAAAGAAGACTTAAGTGTGTATTTCTACACGTCCATCTCCAAACAGAGGTCCTACCAATCCAGCACCTTTGTTAAAAGCTATTTCAGATCCTCATGGATTGACCAGCCAGGAGAGTTCTTCCTCATTCTCATACAGATTAATTTGGGCAACCAATCCTACCTGCTTTTCCCCTACACAGCAATATCTCACACTCCTCTTCGATTTTTCCCTTCGTGCTTCTTATAGGAAATAAAGAACTAGGAGGGTCACATAAGGCTGCCTGATATTACCACATATCTGTCATGCACACAGCTCTCAAAACCTGGAGCAAGTTCTTTCTGCATCTCATTACTAGGCAAACACATGAACTCTAAAGAAAAGGTAATTTTTTGAGCTTTATTATCTTCAAGGTACTTCAGGCTAGCTTAGGGAGAAACAACAGGGCCACGATGAAAGACTGAGCAAATCTCAGGTTAAGTAGAACAAAACAAAATCAACTATCCTATCTAAATTAGACATTGGAGACACTCATCAAGTGTGTAAACAAAATGTAAATAACCTTTTAGATAACCTATTTTAATATTTGTGAGTTGTTTTGGAAATTTTTGTGGAAAGCAGCTTCACCTTGTAATATTCAAGCATGATCAGTGGCACTTTTTAGGCAATACACTATGCATTCCATGAAAAGGAAATTTAGTCCAGTTGCTGTTAATATTCTCTGACAATATATAATTTTGGAAGCTCCACTTTTTGGAGTATGCTGGTCACATATTCAATGTTTTCATGGTGGCCTCTAAATTTATTCTTCTTTTTATGAGAGCTATTAAAAGCTTTTAAATATTTTTTGGCTGCTGAAGGGTAATTAATTATCTGTGCTTCCAAACTAATCAAGGATATTAGTCTTTCTAGAACACTTAGGAAAACCATAGAGGGGTAACTGGGGAAATCCAGATGGTTACTGCCACAAACATGCACTTTACTGATAATGGCTACCCAGGTTTCCAGAGTTTCTCAGTATATTCTCATTACACTCACATGGTTCCATTACGTAAATAATAGTGAGAATTAATTGCTTCTAATTGAGGTTGGTAGTATTAAATCAAATTAGTGTCCACAGCATAATACAAACAATGCCAACAACACTGGCTCTGTTACAGCAACTAAATAGAAACTAAATACAAGTGTTCAAAATTGCATCCTTTAGTGATCTTTGGTGAGTTAAATCCTGGCCATTAAAGAAGAATGAGGTTTTACAAGAACATTCCTTAGGAGTTTCACCATCTCCCATACATAACATGAGCTGAGCCAAATCAACCCAAATTTTGAAGATTCAGGTAAGGATGAAAGAACCAATATGCACAATTCTTGCTGCTGAAAGATATTAGATAACATCTATGACCGCAAGAAAATTGGTCCTTTTTCACTCCTGAGGGTAAAACTTTTAAAATATGTTAGACACCTGAGAAAGAGGTACAGTGACATTGGTAAAATAGCAAAGTCTTGATATTTCTGTTCTTTTCAAGCCCCATTTCCAGCGTTGCTAACCAGCACTACTTCAAATGGAGCAAGACTCTCTAGCTAGACTGTTCAGAGAAGCTCCAACAATCTCAGTGGATGGTTTGGCCATTTTTTTTTTATTTCTGCTGTGCTGTCCTAGGATGGAATTCATGACTGTTGCACATGACAGTAACCACAATGATTTATTTAATTACTTAGAGTGACACTGGCATAGATGAACTGATATCAAAAAAGACTTTAAACAGGACTGAATTTTTCTACTGAGATACAATATTACTCTTACTTTCTGCTGTGTTTTCAAGCAGTGGTGTGAATCACTTTCCATAGCTTTGCCATTTCTCCTGAGCTGTCAAGAATGAGCCTCCACCCTAACGTGTGATGGCACAGCTGTGGTTAATTATTTATAGAGCCTTTCGGTGGCACATCCCATAATAACCCATTTGGATGTGATAAAAGTGATGTAGACACTTGTCTTTCAGGTGATAAAACAGTGAAAGTAGGCTCA
>WEIU01015631.1:115000-157504 GCA_013389925.1 Aegithalos caudatus
CATGCTAAAATGCACTCATACATTTTATCCTTCTTAAGGGCATGGCTTTGTACTCAATCATTATTTTAGCCATTTAAAAATTCTAGGTGTGACAAGATTTAACCCTGAGGACCATTGTGCCAGCCATGCTACCATGAGTCATGACCAAGCTCATTTTCTTAGTCGATTTAGGCATATTTCACAGGCACTATCAGTGGCTTTTGATAAACATGAGATGGAGATATATGCTATCTGTACAATCTGGATAGCAGTTAATGGCCACAGTATTTTGGAATAATGGATTGTCCTTATAGTTTTGGCAACAAAATTCTTGTATTTCCTTAAAAATCTTCTGATTTAAAAAATTTCCAGCTGGCCATCAAAAAAATCACACAGCCCAGAAGTATCTAGAAGTGAAGTGAAAGTATCTAGACCTGAAGTGAAAACCAACAAGTCCTATGAAGAAAGGCTGAGAGAGCTGGGATTATTCAGTCTGCAGGAAAGAAGGCTCTGGGAACTCCTTATTCTGTCCATTCAATACTTAAAGNCTGGGAACTCCTTATTCTGTCCATTCAATACTTAAAGGGAGCTTATAAGAAAACAGATATTTACCAGGGTCTGTAGTGACAGAACAAGGAGAAAAGGGTTTAAACTGAAAGAGGGCGGATTTGCATTGGCTATAACATGGAAATTCTTCACAAGACGTGGATGAGACTCTGGAAGAGGTTGTCCAGGGAAGCTGTGGATGTTCTATCATTGAAAATGTGGGGTTTGGCAACTTTGGCCATGCATGCATTATACCACACGAATTTTTCTTTATTTGCATCCCAAATGGTGTGCAAATTAATGTGTTAATGGGGCTTAGGGAGAATCTCTGCTACTTTGGGTCAGAATCCACAGCTGACAAAAGATGTAGAATAAAGACTTTGGTCTTCCTCCATGTACTGAGGCAACAGTAATGGCTGATGAGAAATCTCATAATTTGTGAGCTGTTTCAAGGGTTTATCTTCAAAGTTAGCAATAAAAAATAAAATCTTCTTTGGATTTAAAGTATGTTTAAATGCTTTTACATAAGAAGTTTAATAATTATATATTTAGCAGTTTTACATAATTTGTTATTACCAAGGCTAAAGGACAGATTTGCAAAAGAGGCATTTTAACAAGTATTATAGATGAAAAAGACAAGGCAGACAGAAAAAAAAAACAACAACTTGCAGAAACATCAATAAGAAGTTGTGCCACCCAACTCAGTGGTTTACTTATTTATTCCTGGTGATGCATTAAAATAATCAGCACAATTTAATCTCACTTGGGCACAACATTTTTACACATGGATCGATGTCCTTTTATTCATTACTGTACATTTCTTTTATAATCTCTGCTATCATTTGGAGGGTGTAAACAGCTTCTAATGCTTCCTTTCTGCTCTGCACTTGAACAATAGCTTAAGTAATCAAGTAGAAAATTAATGAGAAGAAAAGCTTATTTATAATTACACTCAGACCAAATTGCTATTTAAAGTATAACAGTGCATGAACTGTTATTCTACAAATCTCCTCTAATTCCTCACAGATGCTAATTAGAGTTTGTCATACCCATACCCCAGAATTGTTGTTTTCCTGAACTAACCCTAAATTTAGCCTTTCCTTTGTAACCTACTTACAAGCTAGAAAACTTTCCCTGCCATTTTTGATCCCTTTAAGAGCAATGGTTTAATTCTAAAAACTATGCATATGCTAAAGCTATCTTAACTCCATCCATACCTGCTGATTTTGGCAGGATTTTACTGGAGTCCAATGTCCGCTGTTAAGGATGTCAGTTGAGATATATGCTAAAACTTCAGCAAATGTGGTCATTATATAAGTAACAGCAAGCAGACAACAGGGAGCTGCAAGTAATGTGTGCTCAGGCCTTATATATTAGTGGGAAGACTGTTCTAATGGGAAAAAGATTCTTTTCATAGGCCAAATTGCTTTTGAAAGCATCTATTTAGGACTCCTCTGCAGGAGAAAAAACTGAGTTGTTGAATTCTCTTGTTCATACTCTTTCTTCTCCCACTTAGGCTTCTATATGTTCCTGCCATTTTCTCCCCACTAATAAGAGGGCTCTCAGAAGATAAATTCCAGATGCCAGCTTTATTCCTGGATGATCTGAGGGCTGATTTATTCAAACAAAAGATGATGAAATATAGTGCTGATGTGTCACAGAATGTATCCAATGATATGCACTGTGTTCCCAGGTAAGAAACAAAGCCTGTGTTTTGAAATGCATGTAAATGATCAGTCATTTAGAGTCTGGGTAATGACGTTCTAAATAGGATGCTATGAAAAGAAGAGTGAGAGTCAAAAATGCAAAACTAGAAGAGCCAGACCAGACATCAATAATCAATAATTGTCAAGAGTGCAAAGCCCTCTCTGTAGAGAGAATATCAATAATACTTCAGGCTCACACCAGTCCTCTCATACAGAGCACTGCAACCATTTTCTGAACACTAATTTGCACATATCTGCTATGAGATAACAACATTTTATTTTGGGTAGATCTACTCAGGCAAATCTTGACAATAGTAACCAATGCTAGGTTCAAAATGTCTAAGGGTCCTTTTAGGGAAAATCACACAAAGAACCATAGTCAAGGCCATAGTCAGAAACTATTTGATATAATCCCTGAGAAATACAAAATATCTTACTTTGAACTCTCTAAAGGTATTTCTTTCCCAATTGCAAAGCTGCCTGAGTCCAAAATGTGGCAAGCACATGTCAAAGCAAAAACCTCAAATTATGAGACCTCTGCTAATGCTGTTGCTCACACAATCCCAGTGGTGACTGCACTGCTGGTCATTACTGTCCCTTCTGAAATGCTGCTCATATTTGAGTTAGATAAAAAGCTGAGATATCCAGCTGAAAAGTAATCCTTTACTTGTCTGACATTTTCCTCAAAGTTATCACCATATTCTCCTGCTAAGGGAGCACCTTCTGGAGCTTTGATTGCATTGGAATGATTGTATTGAAGAACTCAGAAACACCATGTAAAAATCCACACTCAAAATTATGTCCCTTCTTAAAAATGACGTTTAATCTTCTTTCACCTTCATTTGTTTTGACTCTGCATCATCCTATACAAAGAGATTTTTCCCCTACCCTTTATGGAAGTTGTTTTTCCTTTCATTTTTCATTTATATGACAAATTTCCAGAAATATGTCTCCTAAACAACTTTAATAATTCTCTCTCATTTTTTGCTCCTTTTTTTTTACATTTCTGTAGCTTGTATCTGATTACATCTTACAGTGCATACATGCTTTACACATTCTGTCTCTTTTGATAAATAGAAATATTTCTCAGATTTCAATATGTACACAAGGGCAGTTAAACACAGTCAGTGTGATTTTGTGGTCTTCATTACCACATGTAAAAAACCCACATTTTTCAAACATGCTCTATACATATGGCCTCAAATGATCAAGTCTCTCCATGAGAAAGATGAGAGATTTAAATGCAGCAATAAAACAGTAATTTTCACCCTGGCTGTCATGCAATTGATGTGTCTTTTGTAATGTGAAGCCAAAAGAACCTGAAAACTCATAATTCTGCACATAATCTTTTAGTATTCTTGAAGGATCACCCAGGTAATATGTCATCTTTGGAAAAGCCATAAAACTGTTCAGAGTATTACTTTTTTCCTTCTGTGGGAATATAGTACAGTACAATTCCCCCTCTCTCATTAAAGCATCTTGCCTCCTGGGAGTGGTGACAATAATCAAATCTGCCTCAAGAGGTTGTCTCACCCCCTTATGGTGATAGTCTAGTCTGTTCAGGAATGCCTTTAATTACTGTAAATTTCAGTCTATCTCACATTGAGTTAAACTCCTAAACTCCAAGAGAAAAAAAAAATGCAAACCAAAGACTGAAAGCAACAGTGGAGCCCACTTTTGTCAGAGCTGTGCTACCAGGGAGTGGTTCCATGCCCCAGACGAGCCCAGCTCCAAGTGGAAACTAGTTGGGTTTGCCTGTTTGGTTTGGAAGAAATGAGGTGAGTAGAACCTTTCTCAAGTCCCCATGGGGTTGAGTTCCCATTGAGATCCAAGTATAGACCACAGAATGGCCTGGGCTGGAAAGAACCTTAAAGAACATCCAGCTCCACCCCCCTACCATGGGCATGGACACCTCCCACTAGACCAGTTTGCTCAGGATTCTACCCAGCCTGGTTCTAAGCACTTCCAGGGATGGGGCATTGACAGATTTTCTGGGCAACCTGTTCCAGTGCTTCACCACACTCACAGCAAAGAACCTTTTCCTAATATCTAACCTAAATTTACTCTCTTTCAGTCTGAAGCCTTTTCCCCTTATCACTGTATGCCCTTGTAACAATTCCTTCTCTTTCTTCCTTGTAGGCACCCTGATGTACTGTATGGTCACAATTAGGTCACTCCAAAGCCTTTTCTTCTCCACACTCAACAAACTCAATTCTCTCAGCCTTTCCTTGTGGGAGAGGCATTCCATTCCTCTACTCATGTTGGTCCTATGGACTTGTTCCAATAGGTCCACTTCCTTTCTGTGCTGGGGACCCCAGAGGTGGATGCAGCCTTGCAGGTATGGCCTCACCAGAGTGGAGCAGAGGGGTAGGAAGAACATTATCAATACCATGAGGACTCTAGAGCAGATTTCACTGAAGGTGACATATGTCATTTGACATGAAAGTTGAAATAAATATCAGATTTCTGGCCAGGAACTTCTCTGTCAGCCAGTGTGACAGACAAAAAGCCAACAGAGAAGTCTGGCAGGATCTTAGCAAACATCCACAGCTTGAAGCCATCATGTTCAGACCATCATCAGCTCTCTCCTTAATGGCACAGAGCACGGGAGCTCTTCACTTGTCAGGTCACTGCAGTAGTACTGGCAAACACCCTTCTGACTCCCAAACACAAGGGAATTAAATTGAACATTCTCTAAGACTGAGAGTATTGATACAAATTCCACTGAGCGCACCAAATGTTCAGTCAGAAGTGTCCTATGTAAGTTTCTGTTCTATTGCTGAAGAAAAAAATGTTCAATATAGTCTCTTTTCAGGGATTTGGATAATTTCTTGCTCTTCTTCCCATAACTATTAATCCCATTTTGGACTTTCTCTAAAGCCCAAGAATGCAGCCAGATGAAGTTTGAAAAAGCAGCTCAGCCTAGTTTTGAATTCACATCAAGGCAATTGTGCCACTTCTGTAATACTCTGTGCCATACAGAAGCATCTTATAAATGTGAGGGCCCACTTACAGTACTATTATCATCTATACTCTCTGGTTATGGAAGTAATTCAAATTTCAGTCTGACACTGGTAAAAATTCAACCCATCTCTCTGGGTTATTAATGACAAAGAGACCTAAATGTAATTTTACTACTTTACAAAAGCTGTCATCACATTCATTTACTTAGGAAAAAAGTTACTGTAGGCCATCTCTTACATCTTGCCACTAAAATCTGCTCATTTTAATTGCCACCACTTCATAAATAAAAAATAAAAATGTTTATCGTATAACTTACAGTCAAGTGACTGCTTCTTAAGAGTCTAAGTTTAAAATTTTTAAATTATTCAGCTTGCTTACTAATGTAAATGCCATTTTAAGTATTAATACACTTAAATAATTAATAAACTGATATAACCATGTATTATGCAAAAAAACCCTTTACTTCTCCACCCATGTATAAATATAACCTCTTTTGGACCTGGAGAACTGGGACATAACACATCCTTGTGTGGATGAGTAAAGGGGGAAAAGCTTAATAGTTTGTGCTATTAAGAGTGTAAGTGGACTTAATGATGCTTAAAGATCCTTTGGAGGTCTCATTTCTCTACCCAGAAGAGAGAGGGTGCCATCAAGACATGCTTATAGCTCAGCAGGATAATTACACCTTTTCAGGACTGACCATTTTGAGCACTGAGCTCTGGTCAGCACATGTTGATTAGATGTCTGGCAGGGCACTGTTAGTAAACCCTGTTCAGGACACTCTGCAATAAAAGGAGATAATTTGAATTATCTACATGACATCCCTCCAGTAGGTATGTATTAGCCCAGAGAAAACCTCAGCAATAGTTCACAACAGCATCTGTCAAAACATTGAGAGTGAATTAGCCACGCTATCGTGCTTAGCATGGAATCCATTCTCTTTCTAATTCATTAAGCTTAGCATCTATTTTCAGGGTAAATTATTTAGAAACAAATCAGGACTTGCCTGGAGTTGTGTAGTGGTCTGATCTGTCTGATAAACACTGGCTTGTAAACAACCTGCAGACTGTCCTCCTTGACAAGGTGTTTGCTCACCAGCTGCAGAGCCACTCGTAAGATGTGAAGTCATGCTGTGCTGGTCCTGTTTCCTGACAGGATGACTCAAGTGTTTTTCACAAGGAGTCCAAGAAGTAGTTTGAACTTGGATGACTTTTGGAGGAGAGAGAGGTATTGGCTGAAGAAAAAGGATCTGAGGTATGTGCAGCACAGCCAGAATGTTTCGGGACTGACTAAACAAGTGTGCAATATAGTTTTGATAATTTTTAAGTATCCAGATGTCTTCAGAAGTCTGCAGACAGATTTCAAGAAGACCTGCAGACTCTGAAGAGACTGTTTGCAGTCCTCCAGAATGTGAATGGCAGAATTAATAATGACCTGTTTGTGTTTAGGAGAACTATGTGACATGTATTTCACAATGTCAGGTTGTCTAAGTAGTCCAATCTTCAATTTTTTTTCCATATTTTCATATTTTCATACAGCTATATACATAAAAATTCTCAAGGCACAGGGTTTTTTTTCCATGACATATTGCATTGTATTAATTTTAAGTGGTCTTCTAAGTGAAAAGTCAAAAACACTAATAAAATTAGTCGAAGTAACACACTTGTGCACCTTCTTCAAGTGTGACGCTTCTTTACTCATTTTATCTCCTCTCACACTGTGTCTTCAAAAGCACTCTTTGATCAAACACCTATGAATGAACATATTTATTAAGAAAATCTGCCAGGGAAGATGGCCTAGAGTGAAAACTTAATGGACAGAGCATTAGATTGTCATCATTAGCTTTCAGAATAAACCACAAAAGAGAAATTGAGGTAATTTACAAATTCATGGATTGCACAGCAAGGCTGTAACTACCAGAAAAACATTGAAGTCCTCCTTAATAGAGGGAAAGACAATAAAAGCTGACTCTAGCTGAAAAGAAAATTGCTTCCACTTGGATTCTAAGCAACTAGCCTCACCCTTTGCCTCAACCTCTTTCATTCTTCAAATCTTTCATCTAGTATGGCCTCAGATCCTTGGCTATCATGTGTGCACATTACTCCTTTCTTTCCAAAGAATTTATACTTATTCAGTCCTTAAATGCTAAACCGGTGAAGATCACATGGATACCTAGTCAGACTGCAATCAATTTGCTCATGATACAGAGAAATCCCAGTGGAAAAAGCAGGTTCTTGAAAAATACATTCAGAAAACTACACTCACATTTTATTTTTGTATCATGGAATCAGTAGCAGCAAACCATTTCCCCGTGTAACTACAGATAGGCATACAAACATATAAACACAGCAAAGCATGAATATAATTTTGCCACATTGGCTCATACTGAGATGTACCTTAATTTGCAAAGAGCTCCACTTGTCAGATTAGGGCTATTAGTAGAATTAAATACTAAGGATGGCAGAACTGGTCCAGAAGATTGTCAAAGCTGTTTAAAAATTACCTCTTCAAATATCTTTGCAATCCCTCAGGGTATGCTATCATGCAATTTTCTGATCTTTTGCTTAATCCTAGAATTAATGGTCAATTATTGAGTCTTCAAAGCATTGTTTGCAATCAAGCATGTTTTTGTGCCTGTCCCAGCAAATTATACAAAACCACACTGCAGTCAGAAGGATCAATTCCTGTGTTATGGGTATTATAAATACATGTGGATGTATGTAATACTCTGATACCCAAACTTGGAGGCATTAAGCACTGAAGAGTTGCTGGCATCTCAAAGAAGAAAAATAATTTTATTTACAGACCCTTTATATAAATTATGATTTTCTTCTTCATTCACTATTACTAGAAGCATTTCCATGATAGAGGATCCATATTCTTTGGAGTTAATTTGCTGCTTCTGCAGCTGCCTTTTCTTCACCTGCCTTGTATATTTAAATTGTAGATTAATATTAAAAGGTATCTTATTCCTAGTGGGAGTAGATCTACTTTGTGGGAAAGGGGAGTGCTACAATTGTCCTAATGTTGTCTGAGAAAAGTCAGAGAAGAAAGATGGAAAATAACATCTCTGTACTGCATTCTCCCATAACACTGGTTTTCAATTTCACATAAACCTGCAGCTAACTTCGGATAGGTTTTAATGAAAATACTCTATTGGCAATCTGATAGGGAGAAATGGAATGACATTACAATTCACGTTTCACTTTATCCAGAAGTCAGGGTTGCAAGGTTAGGCTTCACATCATGGTGTAACACCTCATTTTCTCTCACTCCCTACTAAATGTGTATTTGTGAAATAGAATTGCCAGAGGTTATGTTATTCAGTAAGCTTACAATGTGTTTTGGTCACATGACAAGAAATAATTTTCCATTGTAATCCTGACTCTTGTAAATAGTGAAAATACACATTCATGAAGCAAAATACACAAGTATTAGAGTTTGTCCTTAGAGTGCAGAGGCCAAACCTTACCTTTTATTCATCCACAAATACAAACTGCTGTTCAGGTGTGAGTGGTATATTATATTGTACATTCTCAGGCTTTAGTAGGATGTAGTATCAAGCAATCTAAATTTGACCATGAAAAAATTTATAAGGAAATATTCAGGGTTCTGTCCGACTTTCAAGATATCAAAGGGAAGGCATGTGTTCATATAAAGTCAAATATCACAAAGCCATCAACCGATGGCTGGATAAAAGAATCTAAGGGGAAAAGGTTATTGAGTGAAAGATTATTGAGATAAGTTTGTGAACTCAGCTACAAACCTGAGTTTGTAGGAGTTTGTAGGAGAAAGGGGTGGAGGAGATAACTTTGTCTTCAACACAGATGAATTTATCATAAGCAGTGAAGACTTTCAAAGATGAGCAAAATTTCTAGTAGTTTTTCTCATCACACACCTACACAACCTCTTCACAAATTTTTATTCTGTTGATGTTGGGCAACTAGAAAGCAGAGAGTGTGTACTGTTTTCTAGGTTCACTATGGAACTTTTAAAATCCACTCCTATCTTTTCTTTAACGAGCACAATTTATTTTTCTTTGGTGCTGCACTCCATCTATTTTATCAAACAGCAGATTGGTGAAGCACAATATTATATAATACCTATAAATTTTTTTGACATGGAGAAAGGTATGATCAAAAGTTGTAAAATGCCAAATGGATGATAAGTTCTGTAATTTACTTGATAAAAGCTGACTCCACAGGAGATATTTTAATGAATGTAATGACAGCATGTTCCAAGGGAAAAGCTTTAAAATGCTCAGATTACATTCAGTCTGTAAATCCTGTCCAGATATTACAAGCAAATTGATTACTATAAGATGATCATCACACTTAATCTCCACATTCAAGAAGCTTTATAATTGCCAGGAAAAAGTTGGGGAAAGATATTGAAAAGCAGGTATCTGTAACTGCAAACATATTGATCTTTTGTGATTTAGCAATGCAGGTCTTATTGCAATTTAGAAGTTTGTGTTCTGGTCCCTCAGCCCTGTTTCCCCAGAAGTGTTGTCCATCATCTAACCATACTCACAGATATTTTTAGTTGCCACATCATGCATATTAATTCCTCTCTCTCCCCAGGCACAGATTTTTTGCAGATTTTTTTGTAGACTGACCTTCTGAAGACATACATTATACATACAAGTGCTTGTCTTGTCTACCTTCACATTCAAACCATGCCAAGACAAGGGAGTTCCATGCTCTCTGAATCTTTTTGACATAGATATTGATACGAATATTAATTAATAAATAAAATTACTGAACTTCAGTAGAAAGCAGATTAAAACTTTTCTTGTATAGACAGGGGAATTCATCACAAAGAATCCTGCCTTTCTACCAAGGGATAACATCCACATTCAAGACTGGGACAAGTAGTTACAGGTTAGATATGAGGCTGTTATAGAGACCTATCACAAGATCATGAGAAACATCATTATTATGTATTAAACTCCTTGTTTAAAACCTCATTAGGATTCACCAGAGATTAACTATGAAAAAGGCTTCAGCTGCAACAGAGGTTTTTATCAAAAATACCCAAATGCATTTCCTGGGTGATAAGGTAAACATATTTCAAATAAAGTGTGTGACATAAATCCACATTGCTCCAGATTTCTAGTAATCATGGTTGGAGTAAATCTGTACAATTTAGAGAACACTTCAGCAGTCTGTTAGTGAATGCCTGGGATAAAACATTAGTGACAAAGTCCTTGTTCAGTGGGTAAATATGTGGATTGCTAGGAGAGGAACTCTTGAACACAGCAAGTTTGCACATCAGATCTTAATTAAAGCTGCCTGCCACTACTGTAAATGGTCCAACAAAGCATTCAGAGATGAAGCAACTAGACAGAAGAGAAGGGGGCATAATTTTGTCTATATTTCTGGGTTTAGTTCCCGTTCTTTAGAGAACTAAGGTTGATTGAATATGTTCCTTTCCATGTGAGTCATTTGAATGCTCTCCTTCCTACCAGGAAGGACATAAGAAATCTCTTGTCCCTCCTATTTCAGGATCAGTGCAACTACTAATTGCAAACTGACACAAGGCTAGGACATTCACTGGTGAGTTGTTTAGGGTTTTATGTGATGTCATGTAAATATTTTCTTTGATGTAGACGCTACAGGTAAAGAATATGTGCTCTCTTGTGCAGCAGAGCTAGTGACTGGTAAAGATACTTTGGCTGTACTAGCACAGAAAATGTGGGATCTCAAATAAAGTTTAAGTGTTGGGGAAAATTTGTATGTGTTTAAATTTTCCATACATAAAATATCTCTGTTTGCAATGGAACAAGATTATAATCATTGAGTAAAATTGAGAAGTTATGAGCAGGAAAGTCAGGAAAAAACACTGCTGCTTTTCCTTGAAATCAATATAAAGCCAAAGAGAGGGAAGTACAGTTTGATTTTCTGCCATATTAGTTTCATACATGACTTGAGCAACTAATTTTATTTGATTTTTTTTTGACAGTTAACTTATTATGCCATCTTTTATTTAAATTAAACTGCTTCTAAACTGCTTTGGTTTAGGCAATCCAAAACAAGATATTTGTTAAAGCCTGTGAGAAGTCCTCTGTTAACAAAATCATTGTTGATGCTGGAATGAAGCTAACTAGCAGTGGCAAAGCTGAGAGGTTTTCATCACATCTGAGGATGCTGTAGTTAACTTCCTCAGCCAAACACACTGGTAATAGCTTGGATCCAGGAAAACACTAGGTACCTATCAGCCTTTTCATCTAGCACCAGCTCACCAAGATAAATGTGACTCTCTAGAGGTTTCCATTCCATTCCAACTGCTTGCAAAGATGACTGGTTAATTCTTGCAATAAACCACAAACCAGTGAATTCACTGAAGCTTGTAAAATCAGCCTAAAAATAGTTTCCAGTTCCAAAAATTTAAAAGGATTCCTGAAAGAAATTATGGATTTTTAGCTTTGGGGATCAGATAGAAGTTTAAGAATGGTCTCTCTGGGCATTAAATAATCTGAAGCAAACCAGTACTTTTTTTAACAGACTTTGAAACCAGAATTTAGGTTGGAAAATTCCATGGAAAATCTTACCTTTTAAGGGGTACACAGAACTTTCCCATTAATTTAACTGAAGTCATGTTTTTGTTGTAGGAGTCAGTATATAAAGTCCAACACAGCTGAGTGGTAAGGCAAACAGACTAAACTGGTTTGGGGGGTTGTTTTTTGGTTGGTTTGTTTTCATTCAGGGTTAAAGGCCTACACAAAACAGCCAGCACACTGAATAGTAATTTCTATCAACCCTACTGGAATTTGATGATTTTTGTGGTTTCTCTTGCATGGGTCTAAGCAACAATCCAGTAGTTAAAGAAACAAAGTGTGAAAGTGTGGCCAGCCATCAATAGAGAAAACTCTCCTAAAGAGAAAATATTAATTTTACTTTAATGGCAGATAAAAGCCACTTCCTGCCCTTTCCCCCAGATTTATGTGAAGTTTCCAAGGAAACCAACTCTGGAAACACCTTCATAGTATAACTGTGTACTGTGATATTCTTATACTTTGGTGCATATTTAAGGCTTTGTAGGGTTATGGCTGAAAGCAAAGGTCTGTCTCACTCCCTCATAAACATCCAGCTCCATCCCAACACTGTGCCATCATGACAAGGATAAGAGGTTGTGCATGAGGAATGGAACATCTCTCCTCTAAGGAAAGGCAGAGAGAGAGTTGGGGTTCAGCCTGGAGAAGAGAAGGCCCCAGGAATACCTTATTGCAGCTTAAAGGAACTTAGAGAGGGGCAGATTTTCTAACAGTCCCTTTAGGGATAGGACAGGGAAGAATGGTTTTAAAATAGAACAAAATAGAGTCAGGCTTTATATAAAGAAGAATTTTTTTTATAAGGGTGTTGCAAGACTGGAACAGGTTGCTCAGAAAGATTGTTGCACAGGGTTCTGATCAAACAGATCCAGTTGATGATGTCCCTGCTTATTGCAGGAGGTTGGGCTAGATGGCCTTTAAATGCCCCTTCAAACCCAAAATATCCTATGATTTCCTGATAAGAGACAGTTCCCTGCTGAAAGGAGCAAGGAGAAGAGGAAAGCAGAAGCACAGCAACAGGAGAACGAAAACCAACTATGGGGATACACAAGAAGTTTTTGCCTCCCAGTATTGTTGTTGTTTCATTTTGCATAACTTTATAAACTTGTCATGTCTTTCATGCATCATGACCTGGCTCCATGTATCATCATGACTGCAAAATTCTTGAAATTGGAGGAATCTGTGAACCAGTAGGGCAGAGTTTCTACACTGGCTCTATCTTAATACTGATTATTGCCAATATTGATTATGGTAAGGGAGTTGTAAGTACGTCACTGTCCCATATTTACAACATGAGGGTTCATATGAGGAATATTTAAAGTTTCTTCATCTAAATAACTGAGCTATAAGCTTGATGTAGTATTGAAAGATCAGTGAGGTTTTTATCTGTGCCTCAAAGCTGATCATCTTTCAATAACATGACAAAGTACAACTAATACTGTACAAATCAATTTATAAACAGCACTTTTGCTCTTTTTATTAAAGTATTACTTCAAGCACCCTTAGGATTACACTAACATTTTCAGAGGGCACACTTCTAAGTATCTTCAGAAACTATTTTACAGCCATTATGCATTTATTTTATTAAATAATTTGTCTGCACTTTACACACTTTCTATGCAACCAGCTTGTAAGATCTCTCACTTGCTCTCTTCATACTGCTGTGATGTCTCTGCAGAGTGCTGTTGCCTCTGAATTTGTGTAAGAGGACATATTGCTGCCTGTGGCATACCTTCTTGCAGTGAAAAAATGAAGAAAGAAAGCAGGATGAGTATGATCCTGAGGTGCATCTGAGGTCGTGCTCTATTTTCATTGAGGAAGTTGCTGAGAAAAGAAAAAATCTTCACATCAGCAAAACAGCAGCAGATGATAATAGGCAAACAGGCCAGGCTTGCTGATCCTGAAAGCTACTGTTGTGTAGGGAGTAGGTAAAATTCCTTATGTTACCTGTATTTTGTTCCAGGTACATTTTCCATGACTTATTAGAACATACACCAAATATCTATTCTGTATAAATTACAAAACTCCATATGACATTGAGGTTTGGGTAAAAAAAGTGGTTTGGAAATATCTTTGGCAAAGACAGGAAATTTGACCCTTCAGGCAAGAGTCTGAAGAAGAAGCACTTTTATTAATTTATTTTTCTAATTTTTTATTTTATCATGTCTTTGCAGAATAGCTTTGATTTATAAGAACATGCTTGTGGGCATGAAAAAGATCTGGATTTGAATCCTTTTTATGACCCAATTCAGTGATGGAACTGAAATCAGGATGGTGATGTTCAAAGCAGGAGAAGAATTATTTCAAGGTCAGGATTACATTGTGTTCTTGAAATCAATGGATATCTCAATGAAGTAGATTTTCATCACAAATAGGAACTCAGAAAACATAAGGCCCATACTGATTGTCTTAGATTCCAAAACCTGAAAACAGCCAAGACATTCAGCAAGGTCTGTCTCCAGCAAGAAGTTAGCTCCCTGTCAGGCCTGAATTTTCTGAAGGATCAGGACATTTGTCCCTATGATGGTTCCACCAACCATGAGGAGGCAGCAGCAGGGTCCCTGCTCCATGGTGAGCTGACTTCTACTCATTATTTCCACTTAATATGGGGACATTATTCTTTCAAGACTCTGTGAAGGACAGTGAAAATGGTTTTTCTTCGCAGTGTTCACTCATGCAGTGTTTGACATGAGTCTAGCTCTTTGTATTTTATTACTGTTCAGCTGTTTTATTTATAACAGCAATAATTAGCTGAGATCATGTAATTGCAGCTGCTTAAAACTACTTAGTGCTTCTACACCATGACTTCCCACACGGTGGAGGCATCCACGGTGAGGATATAAATCTTTTACTGCATTGATAAGTGCAGCTATTTCGTCAGCTTGCCATCTGTGAACAGGGGGCAAAGGGAGCTGACAGTAGCACAAAGCCTGTCTGTTCCCTCAGAGAGCCGCTCAGAAGCCATTTCAGAGTGTCACAGTACATAGTTTGTCATCTCAGTTGTTGTCCTGCTCCTGACTCTGCCTGTCATGATCCCCTGGATGACTCACTCTTGCTACACAGCAGGACGCTTGCAGCAGTGGAATGAGAATTCCCCTTAAAAAGGTGTTTTCAGTTTACTTTTAAGTTAGTCTCCTGAGTGCTGGCAGCATCTCCTGTGCTTCAGTAGCAGATCACAGCTGATTTGCAGGCCACTCCTGCAAATAGCAGGCTGCCCATTGCATCTGCTGCCCTCACTGCCTGTACAGGGTCACCCATTCAATAGTGAGCCCTCTCTGGCCTCGCTGACCTTCTGGTAAGCCAAAGAAACAGGGATGTCTCTGGGACAGGAGACAACCACCTGTGGCTGCAAAACACATAGGATCACAGAATCATAGCATGATTTGCATTGGAAAGGACTTTTAAAGGCCACCTAGTCCTGCAATGAGCAGGGACATGGTTAACTAGATCCAGTTGCTCAGAGCCCTGTACAGCAAAACATTGAATGTTTCCAGGGACGAGTAATCTACAATCTCTCTGGGCAACCTGTTCCAGTTTTGCAATGCACTCTTGTAAAAAAAAAAATCTTCCTTGTATATGGTCTGAACCTACTCTCTTCTAGTTTAAAATTCTGCCTTGTCCTATCCCTACAGGCCCTCATATAGAATCTGTCTTTACTCGGGGGTTTCCTTGGCTCAGGAAACATCCCTGTACACCATAATTCTCTGCCATGCTGTGGGATGCACCTTAGTACTGTAAGGATGACCCATCTTCCCTTTTTCCCAGCTGTAGCTCAGGTTTACTTGTCCTCAAGGACACCCATTCCCTCCTATTAGCTTTAGGGATTTTTTTTTGGCTTTTTATATGTTTGTTCAATAAAGGCACCTATGTGATCGTGTAACTGTTGCGGTTATAAATCAGTTTCCAATTTGACAAAACTGCAGGGATGGTCAGTAGCACCATCCCATGTAATGATTGTCAATAATATGCCAAATGTGTGTAATAAATTAGAAATATTTAAAACCATAGCAAAGATTCATTATTATGAGGATAATTTGTGACCATAGTTACAGAATAATTGCTTTTCAATACAAACAGAACAAGAGTAATTCATTCTTCATGTCACTGGGAGTGTAAAACCACTTGATTTGATTTCCCCTTGGTACTCTGTTGCTTCATTTGGTACTCAGCCTTGCAAGCCTGCTGCAATATCCAAAAGCAGAACTGGCCCTGTGTATTGTGTGATAGTCAGCACACTGGTATGGCCTGTGATTCCTGTGAGAAGCAAACCAATAACCCAGAGTACAGCATTCCCACTAGGATGCAATAAAATCTACTTAACTAAACCATCAGAGCACATTAGCTTTACTTAGTTATTAGAAGTTTCCTAATAAAAATGACCAGAATAAAGAGGAGGCTGAGTAAAGTCCATGATCCATAGCCGTTTTCCCATCTGCATGAGAAAGTATCTCAAAATGGAAATATTGTTTTAATTTTTCAAATCAAGGTGTTTAATAGTTATATGGTTAAGGGGAAAAAGGAAATTTTATATTTTGTTATGAAATAACTTTTGCTACCAGGCACTTTGAAGATCTTTTCTTATTTGAAAAGAAAGCAAATATAATAGATTTGGATAAAAGTTAATATGAAAGCCAAGGAAACGTGGTGAAAAAATGGATTTTCACAAATAAGAAACATTAGTCAGGCTATGATTTTTTTTTTTTTTCGTCCTTGGGATGAAATGCAGGAACTATAATTTTTTTTTCTAAACTCTTTGTTAGATTACAACTTAATAATTTCAATTATTTCATTTTAAACCACAGCATTTTGGTTTGACCTTTTTATTCTTTGGAACAAAAAATGACTGAGCATTACAGGAGGAAAGTAAGTGCAAATATTAAAAAAAAGCATTCCTGTTTTCATTCTGAAAATGTCAGAAGATCTTTAGTCAGCTTTTAAATGCTTTCCAATCTTTCAAAAAATGAAAGTGTTTTATAAAAGCCTGACCCATTCCCATGCAACACATCATAATTTCTTAATAAGAAAAAAGCTTATTATAAAAAGAAATTCCCAGTCAGCAGTTGAAAATGAAGCAGTCTATAAAAACCAATAAATCAGACACTATGAGATTGTAATTTCACTATTAGTATAAAGTAAAGCAATGGGTGAGTTGAGATCAGCTGTTTGTAAATGTCTGGTTTGTGAGCGAATTAATTTTATTTTCTTTATTCATGTTTTACAAATATTTATAAATATTGTACAAATATTTACAAATATTATACAAATATACAAATATTGTACATACAGTAACTGAAGGAGTCAAAGGTGAGCTTCTGGCTCCTAAGAAAGAGTTCTTATGCAAGGTGATACAGGCTGATAATAGGATCCAAAGCTTGTGCAATTACCTCCAACTGGACCCCGTGCCACTGATTGTCACCCTCTGGGATCTGCTGGTCAGTCAGTTCTCAATCCACCTCACTCCCCACTCATCCATTCCACACTTCCTGAGCTTGCCTGTGAGGATGTTGTGAGAGACAGTGTTGAAAGCCTTGCTGAAGTCGAGGCAGACAATATCCACTGCTCTGCCCTCATCCATGCAGGCAGTTTTTTCATCATGGAATGCAACCAGGTTGGTCAGGCATGATTTTACTTTTCATGAATTCGTGCTGACTGCCCCAATTCTTGTCAACCATGTGGATAGAGAAGACTGCCAGAATAAGGTGCTTCATCACCTTTGCAGCAATTGAGGCGAGCCTGAGCAGCTGGTAGTTTCCTGGGTCCTCCTTCTTGACCTTTTTTGAAGACATGGGTGACATTTCCTTTCTTCCGGCCCTCAGGAATCGTTCCTGATTGCCACAGTCTTTCAAGATGATCATGAGCTGTCTTGCCATGGTGTCCATCAACTCTGAGAACTTGTGGATGCATCCCTGTCAGGGCCCAGGGACTTGTGGCTGCTGAGTTTGCCTATGTATTCCCTATCCCAGTCTTCCCTGACCAAGCAAAATTCCTATAGCCTAGATGCACAGAAACATTATGGAAGATTTAGCCAGTAGAACAGGGGGTAAAGACAAATGCTTCAAGGAGAACACACGGTTTATATGATCAAAAATTTTGCATGTTCTGTGCTTCATTATTGTGAGAAAATTTAAAATAACTGAACGGTTCATGCAGTAGGTGAGCAGTTCATGCATTAATTCACAGAGAATACATGCCCAGCCATGAGCAATTTATTGTCAAAATCAGTTCAGTGGTGCACAAGAAAACAGGCTTGAAGGAGCTTGCCAGACAGCTGGGTTTTATAAAAGTGATTGAAACACACAGGGAGAAATGGAAAAGTCAGCAGAATAATGAGAAAAGAAGGAAATTAATATGTAACTGGGAAAAAGAACAAAAGGGAAAGTATTATGGAAGAAAAATACACTGGAAAAGTCACTCTCTATTGAAAAATCGGAGCTTTCCATTAAAACTCAAACCCCATGAATTTTGAGATCATTGCTAACTCCAGACAATATTTAGGAAAAGCTTTTTTGTTACAATTCATATTAGTCTGGGATAATTTTCAGAGTTTACTAGAAACAGCTGATACTATAATTAGTGAAATTCACAAAGAGGTTCAAAACAAGAGTTCGAGGACTCAAATTACATTTAGTCCCTTGATAATTAAATTGTTCTGCTAATTGAAATCACCCAAGAGGCAACAAAATTCTGTGTGAGTTCCATTTTCCACAACCTCAGCACTATGATCTCAGAGATGGCACTAGCCATAGCAAGTAACAACTCCTAGAACACACATATGTCCTGCAGAGTTGTATTAAGCTACAAGTCAAGGGTCTTCCTTTCTCTGTGCATCATGTGCCCATGGTGAATGTTAAAAGAAGCAAAAAATGAGAGAATGAGAGGAAATTACCTAAGGAATGAGTCTATAGACTCATAAGCAGGGTAATTACTTTGCACAAAGAAGTAGACCCAGGGTTCTTGTGTTGCCTCAGATAATTTCTGTGCAGCCTGTATGGATCTTTACTGAGTGATACCCAAAAGTAAAAAGCAAGAGAACTTGGCCTTTTTAGTGGGTGTCTGTGGGGTTCTGACACTAAGTGTGCTACGTATTTTTTGCAGCAAACTTTTCCAGTGATTCATTACAAAACAAGCAGAAATCGTTTAAGGATAGAACTAAGGTGCTCTAATTTGCACAGAATTATTAAAATGAAAAGTATTGAAATAACACTGCCCCCACATATTTCATGAGAAGTTCTGAGACTGAGTTCCTGAATTCCCAAAGAAGTAGGTATTGATGTTTTTTATATCTGCTTTGGAATTTACATAATTTAAAAGTAAATAAATACACAATTAAGAAATTAAGAAATAAAATTTCTAGCAGTTATAAAGCACTTCATATTCCTCAAAGCACTCTAGGTTCATTAAATACATTACCTAATTAATTCCTCCACAAGCCAGTCTAAGAGACTTCACTTCATGCTGTGCACTGAGAAACTGTTGCTTGATTTAAGGTTTATGTTTACTGCTCTTCACTTTTATCATTTTGTCACCAAACAAAACCAATTCTTTGATGATTTTAACTTTGCATGGTTTTTTTGCTTACATAATAATTACTTAAATGCTACTGATATCAGCCACCCTAAAGGCAGTAAAACTACTAATATAGTTTACAGTTATATTTTTTGCAGATATTGTTCCTAAGTTGCCTTTCTGTGCATTTAAAAAGGATGTTTACAGGGGTCAGCCCTCCAGGATATCCTCTCCACTCATCAGTACAATCCAGGCAATAAGAAGACACTGTCTTTTCTATGTTTTAAAATGCTTAGCTCATATCTCTGATAGTCCATCTATTAGACTGACCCAAAACCTCTGCAGCAGGATCTTGCAGCAATGCACAAACTGGAGAGAGTTTTTTTTGTGTTTTGTTTTTGTTTTTGTTTTGTTTTGTTTGTTTTGCTGTTTTTTAAAGGCAAATTTGGAGTTTTTCAGGATGCAATGGTACAGTGTGCTAGATAATCTCAAGGAGACTCCCTTTCCCACACAATGTGTGATGAATGATGATCTTATAAGTTCCAGTTTTTGGTTGGATTTTACAGTACTGTGAAACTTTACTGACATTAAAGAGATTTAAAAGGAACAAGGGTTTTACTGCCAGAGAGTCAGGATAAGATTAAGGGACTTGTGCACAGTCTTTAGCATTTTGAATATGACAAAAAAGGGGTATACAAAGACCATTCCTAATTCCACCATTAATAAAGATTCTTCTATAATGTGTTGAGATTCTGAATAAATATATAGAAAAGAAAATATAAATACATTTTCTTCAAGATATTTTTTCCTCAGGAATATTGTCTCTCATGGAAGTAAGCACAGAGCATCATTTTATGTATCATTCAGATGGGGCACTAAGGATGCTGAAAATATAAGCGTCAACTGCAATTTGCAGATGTGGAGTATTTTTAGGGGTAAATATTCTAATTTCTTTTGAAATTCAACATTTCTTTTGAAAAAGAATGTGAACAATGAAACAAAGATGTGAGAAAAAATGCAAAGATGTATGAATTGAGAGGTGACAGCATATACATCAACCACCATGTGGTCCAGCCACTATGTAAAGCTGACTTTTAAAAGACTAAAGGACACTGAGGGCAGATTTAGTTTCCTAAAAGAGATGATATCCACTTCCATATGTGGCACTACCACAGACAAAGAAGCACTTACATGGACCTGTGGAATACTTATGTCAGCTATGACTTCCCAAGCAGGTAGGAATTTCACTCTGATCAAGTGTCCTCTTTTAGCATTTCATTAGTAAGTGCTTCATGTTTTCTTAATCAGGAATTCTCGAGTTTTATCCCAGTGTTTGTTAAAGATATGGGAAACTCTTTAGAACATATTTATTAGGCTAAAAGTTGCATTTTATTACCAAGACATAAAACACAGGGAATTCTAAAAAATCAATATCTCTTACTACACAAATAGCAGTTACATCTTTAGAATGGCAACAAAATAGCAGCAGAAAAACAAATCTGATCAGAAATTATGACTTTGGGGTTGAAAACGCTTTTTTCCAAGGCATCCAGATTCTGACATAAAGCAGTAAAACTGGTATGAAAATTTAATTAGAATTGAGTACCAAAGGATAAAATCAGAATAAAATTGATTTCACGAGAAAAACTTCTAAATTATTTCTAGTGGAAATTATGCGGAAGAGTGCCTTTGTGAAAAAAAAACCACCAAAAAAACACCTTATTTAAAACTGAAAATTACATACTTCCTAACTGGAATTCTTAAATCTTGAACTTGTAATAAATATATATATATACCTATAATTAAGGTTTTAGTTTGGAAAAAAAAATTATAAAGTACAGATTTTTTATTTTTCATTTTATAGAACAATCTGACCCATGGTTTAAACCTTTGACTCTTTAAAGGAAGTTGCTTTGTACAGAAGATAATCTCTTTCAAGACCATGAATATTTATTTTAATTTCTCTTGTGCAATCACCAGCAGTTAGCAAAGAGATTTACTGTTAACAAAACACTTTTTTTGCAGTCCTACAATATATTAATTTGGAATACCAACTCCCGCAAGGTAAGTCACATATTTCCAAGCTTGACTCTGTCTCTTACACAGTGCCCAAGGTTATCTAAATAAAGGCTGTTGTTCCATCCTATTGCTCTGAAATTCATTCAAAATTTCTCAGCTCAGCTGTGGTTTAAACCCATACATGGGTCTATTTCTGCAGCATATCCCAAGTCAACTTAAGTTCAACTCAGAGGTAACCAGTAATGGATCCCAGTCAATTCTAATGTGTGGAATGTGGTGCTGCAGGAGCTGTTCTGCATGTGCATTAGTCAGCCCTGCCACAGGGGACCTGATCTTGATGGCAGAGGCAGAGCAGGCAGCGGGGAGCAAAAGGATGCTCAACTCAGAGAGCTTAATTTGCATTAGCCTGCATAATTAGCATGCTAAACAACTGCATGACTCAGAATCAGGCTGCTCTTTTAATCCCTCTCCTAACTCAGTTCAGCACAAGTGATGCAAGATAACAAAAAAAAAAAAAATTGGTTCATTTAAATCTGGATCTTTTTTGACAGAAAGAGGATGGGCAATGGCTGCACCTGCATTTGTGCTCAGTTATCCCAGGGTAAAGGGCACCAAAAACACTGCAGAAAGGATAGCAATGAACAACTTGGGCAGGTTGTCAGGGCTAGTAGTTATTCTAACTTAATGACAGAACACAGTCACTACTGTGACTACAATCAGTGATCACAGCTAAATTATGTTTCTTTGGGCAGTGAGAAGCAATGGAAAAATTTAACTAGAATGGGTCAAGTCAAACACTTTTCTTGTTCTGTAATCAATTTCTGATAACCTCTAGTAGGGAAGAATACAAGAACTAAGCAAGTATACAGCAATATTTTCCCAGAAAACCCTCCCAGTCTTCAGCGATTTGTAATTAAATGACTTCTGGACATAAACATGCTGACATTGCACCTAAGAACCACTGATATATGTTTCCTCTAAAAAAATCATGAGCTGTTTTTAGCAACCATGTTAAATTTTGGCATCCTCAGTACAGTGGCAACTGTACAAAACTTAACTAGTTTTTCAGTGAAGAAACATCTTTTTCCTTTGTTCAAATCCCTTCCTTTCCAAATTTAATTTGTTGCAACTGTATTCCTATGACAGAAGCGACAGTGCACAACTCACTTTGTATTCACCTGGCATGCTTGATTTTAGAGACTCCAGTCATGTCACCCAGAGTCATGTTTTTTTTAAAGCTGAGGAGTCAAAGCTTATTCATCCAGAAAACTATAGTGATGCTTCCAGATTTCTAATCACCTTTTACTGTAAAAATTGCAGGACAAAAAAAATGGGGAAGGAAGCACACACCATATTGACAATGTAAGTTGGTAATTTATAACAGCATAAAGATGTTTTCCATTTTTCTTCTCTATTTATTTCCTAGTAATTCCCAACATTGTTTATTATTATTATTATTATTATTGTTGTTGTGGTGATGGTAATAATAGTAATAGTAACAATAACAGTAATAATATCATGAATGTAATGTATGTAGCTAGTTATTCAAATCAGCCCAAATGGCCTCTAAACAATTTTTGAAGTCACACTGTTAAAGTTTATCTGAATCCAATGGCAAGGAGGTTAACCACAGAAAACTGCAAGTAACAAAAGTTATTTCTGATTACCAAGGAAACTTTATATTCCTGCTGATGGTGAGCCATAGAACAATGAAGAGCACTCTGAGCAGCTACCTTCTAGAAGGAACAGGCTATATCATACATTGATAAGTTTGTAGAAAGCCTTGTGTATCTGCAAGGTCCTGCAAAGGAATAAAGACACTCCTCACTGTTCTGTGTGGGCCACAAGCCCTGTGGGTGACAGAAGCCTGGAGAGTTGGCTCTCATGGCTGTTGTTTCCTTTGGAAGGGCACAGAGTCAGGAAAGGGATGATAGCAGCCATGCTTCACAATGACAGCTGCCTGAGCAAAGGACAGAACACAGACAGGAGACTGGGCAGAGAGTCACCTCACAGACAGCAGAAGAAAGTCTATGCAAGGATTTTCACATAAATATTCCCTTGCAAAAGTATCCTCCCATGACTTCTAACTTAACACAGAGTGATAGACCTGAGGGTCCTTTGCCATCCTTGAGACACACTAAATGTGTCCTTGCATTTGTATCTTGGCCAGAAAAAAATAGGCCTGACCGTAAGAAACATCAGGAAGGAACAGAAAATAAAGGTGGAATCCCTGTTACCTAATATCAGAGTGTTCGAGATTGTCATTTATGCTAGAGAAATACTTTTTCCCTGGTCTTGGACTCTTCCCTTAGTAGTGGAAAGATGACCCAAACCTGTACAAAGTTTTTTTCATGGACAAGGTCTCAACTAGCCCGGCTGAAGTGCTAGCTATGAGAGGGTTACATTTAGATGAAATTACTTTTGGAAGGGTCTTGATTTTTCAATGGGAAGGTTTTTATAGCTATGACAGAATAATTTTTTGAGCATTTGCTTTGTTCACTCTGCAGATGTTCCCTAAAACATGTGTCACCCAGAAATTCAGCAGAAGATGGGTACTTGATTTCAATGGAACTTTCAGGAGGTTAAGATGACCCCGTTCTTACCATGTGCCGGGTCTGGAAAGATGAAAAGCAGTCACTGTGGTGTAAGAAAGCAGTGAAAATACAATTTAATTGACAGAATTTGCATTTAAATGGAGTTTTAAAATAAAAACATGTAAGAAGCTTACAGATGCAATATTTGTTACACCTTATGATGGCAATTTCTTAATGTTTCATTATATTTCCTTGACCCACAGGCATTTGCAAATGCCTGCAAAAATTTAGGCTCATTTCAAGACTGAAAACCCTCCTAAACTTTATGCTATAAAGATTGTTTTAGCTTTTTTGCAATTGGTATGAAAAATATTTGACTACTAAATTTGGCAGCAAAGATCCCATTAGTGGGACCCGCACACTCCACTGCTAATAAAAACGTGGGATTGTGAAATTGACAGGAAGGTGTACTTTGAGTTAAAATGGATAAATAGGTGGATCTACCAGCAGTAAAGACTGAAGAAAAACACATGAATATTCACAGTTATGAAGACAGGCAATTAATAAGTAGCAGCTTGTGAGTAAACATGTGGATACCGTACTCAAAGAATTGTTGAATTCCTCAAAAAAATGCTAAAACCCAAATCAAAGTGGGAAAAAAAAAAAGCCATAATAAATAATACAGTTTAGTTTTAAGTATAGCACACAATTCTAGCCTGCAAGGAATCTCAAAACTTACTGTTTGGATTGGGCCTGAAATACAGTATATGAAGGAACAGCACCAGGAACACAGAGATGGAACATGTAAGAAAGGCATAAACTGACATATTCTAGCATGAAAAAGCTGGAAGAAAAGCCTCCCAAGGGGACAAGGACTCCATTTTTTAATAATGCATGCTAGTGTGAATTAGGAACAGGAACTAAAATGCTGTGAAATCAATGTAATTAAAATATCTTGCCCAGGGGCAGAGTATCATGGAGGAGAAAGTGGCATTCCTTTTAGACAGGAATGCATGCATGTGTTTATGTGTCATCAATATCACTCCTTCTTCATGCTATGCAAATAGTTTTCATCATCATTAGCCCAGCATTCTGTCTCTCTGGTGAATAGCTACAGCAGCGGGAAGAAGTAGGAGAAACAGGAAACTGTATAAGATTAAACCCCTTAAAAAAACCCTGAATTAGCATTAATTTTTAAGCCCTAAATACCAGATAAAGCATATGGGAAATCCTTTAAGGTGTACCCAGCTCTACAGCAAAGAGAAAAAACAGGCACAAAATGTGTTTAAAAACAGAGCCAAAAAAAACCCCAGAAAGGCATGTGAAACCATATGAACCCTCCAGTCCAGGAGATTACTGGATAATCTAGAGGTGTGGCTCATGCAGTTATACTTGTCCTCTTTTAGTCAGTCCTTTATCTCATCAAATAATCCAGGCTGCCTGCCCAACAGCTACATCAACAGAGATCAATCAATCAAACCCCTCAATGGTGCATTATGTCAAATTTCATTATTTTGCTGGGCACCAGACCAGGTTGTGTGATGTTGTCCTCCTTTGGCAGATGATGCTGGGGATAACAGCAACAGAGACCAAGCTACTTTTAACTTGGCAGTGTTAAGGTGTTGACAGCTGGTAAGTCACAGGTGAGTGAATGATGTTACATGTATGAAAGTGTTCTTGATTTGCTGAAGCAGAGTTAGTTTTCATCACAGAAAATAGTGAGCAGCTTAAGACTTGCTGTATCCCAAGGCTGTTTCCTGAGGAAGTTAATAGGATGCTGCAAATTCACTGAATTCATTGCATGACTGCTTCCTGGACATATACCCCCTAAATTAAGACAAATCTGTTTCAGCTTTTCTCAAGGGTATCCTCAAAATTATGACTGGGAAGCTTTTCCTTTAATTTCAATTAAATAGAAGGTAAGATATTGATTCCTCCATCCTCAGGAATTAATATTTGTGCTATTCAAAGTACTGAATCTCTTACGTGAGTTTAAAATGCCAAGCAAAGCAGAGAAACCATTAATAACATGAATATAAAAGCAATCTATTGGATTCATTATAATCTACATACACACATAAAAATTGATTATAATCTACCACTTCTCATCCTGAAGCACATATTTTGGTTTATAGCACCTCATTAATTTTAATTGTAAACCTAGAAAATAATCTCTTTTTCTCCCTGCTAGTATACAGAATGGGAAAATGTGACTGATACATTTGTCATTTTGTTTCAAGTCGTTAACTTTCCCTTCAAACACAAGCCTGTACAGTTTATGAGGCATTGAGCAAGTTTTTAAAGCCCAGTAGAAAATGAGGGATTCTTTAATAAAAAAAAAAAAAAAAAAGNGATAAAGGACTATCATAGCAGGATAATAAGCTATTTATCCCTACAACTCAGGTTGAAACAGGTCTGTCATTCTCTTATATCTGGTAATATATCCATGAATTCACAACTAAATTGCATTTTTAAATTATAGTTCCAATTACTGTAATGGCTCGCATTTTCTGTGTCTTCTAAATATTCCAAGACTTAAAAACAACAAAAAAGGAGAACAGAGAAGGAAAAGCACAACAATTGTCATCTATATCTTATCATCTATCCTTATTATGTTAATGTACTGAAGAAATTGGACCACAGCAGACCTATAGAGTATCAGCACTGACAGCTGCACAATCTGGTTTTAATAAGAGAAAATAGTGCAAGATAAGTTTTCCTTCATTATTTGACAGAATTCCTATGTTTAGAGAAACAGAAATGGAAATAATTTAATTTTAAACTGTGAGCTACAGTGCATAGTTCTAGCTTTGCAGTGCAGAATAGTACTGTATCCCTACTATATATCCTGCTATAGTGTACATTTTTTTCATGCCTTAGTCACCCATTCTTGCAAACAGCATTTAATTCTAGCTAATTTGGTTCTTTGCTCATTATAAGTTTCAGAACTATGACCACCTGCTCTATGCTGCAGAGCACCCCAGCTAGGATACTGATGTCTTTCAGGAGTCTATCTATAAAATTATTCAGTCTTTTAAAAGAACATTGAAAGGAAAGACTTCTTCTGCATTTTTTCATCAGCCCAGATTTATTTTACAGAAATATGTTAAATTTCAGTTGATTATTTAACCTGTAGTCCTGTATAACACTGTCTAATGAACTTAACCCAAATTATCCTCAATTTATTTTCATTTTTTTTCAACTGAATTGAGGCAGTTCATTAACAGTGAACCCTGAGCCATCCAGACTGGCTGTGTGGAGCCTTTGGCTGGCAACTGATGCATTCAATATTGTTTAACAAGCACTATCATCTAAGAAATATATTCTACAGAGTACTACCCCTAAACCTTATAATGTGTAAAAGCATACAGGAACAGATAAAGCCACAGAGGTCATAAAGACTTGCATTTTGCAGGAATTAAGGGCCTATAAATATTACATGGTAGGAGGACGGTAATACATCATACACAAAATACAGCCCAAAGTAAGCAAATAGAATCCAGCTGTACGGTCTGACCAAAATTTCTTTTTATCTACCACATCATTAGTATTACATATTTGAGTATGTGAGTCACAAAAAGGTACTATAAATCTTCTTTTGAGTCAAACTTATCACTAGTGTCTGCTTCTATGTGATTACCTGAAACTTGGGGAAAAATGGTATAGAAGCCCACTAAGAACAGCAGAGAAAACAGGTTTTTTTTCCACTTTCTAGTGTCTGTTAGAGAGCATCTCTTCTTCAAAATAAACAGTCTTTGCATATATACTGAATTTATTAAACTAGTAAGACACCTGTTTAATTTGTCTCTTCTTTTAGACTCCTACTGCTAGGTACTTAATCCCACATTCCTGTAATTCTTTTCAGGATGACCATTCATCTAAACAAGTGTTTAGTTGGGACTAAAGTGCAGCAAGGAAAAAGGATGGACTTTCAAAATGTTTGGAAATACTAGTGTGTCAAATTCCTAATACCTTTCAGTGCACACTTTGTGTCTTGGCAAATTTAATCCAAAGTGCAATTTTAGAGGTGTTTAGAAGACCATGGAGACAACAGAGTTTGCATGATTTATACCTGAAAAATAGCTTTGTTTCTTTTGTGAGACCAGAATAGTAAGCACTCACTCTGAATATGCAGGAGGCAGCTGCTGCTCCTATGCATGCATATCCCTATTTAATGTATTTTATCTGAAATTGTAGAGAATGCAATCCACATTGCAACTCCTTCGGAAAAATTACCCCTAATTTTTTGCACTTGTCATTCAGAGTTTGGAGGTAATTTTGTTAGAAATCCACAGCCAATGGAAGCCCTCACATATAACCAGAAGAGTGCACAATACACAGCAATATTTTTTTTTCAAACTGGTCTCCTGGACAAAATCTGCACACAGGAATACCATTAAAAAACACATAATGATTCTCTGCTATAAATTAAATCAGTCTGAGTTTGCAGAATTCACTTCAGCATCCATTAGGGAAAGGAAAGACCCAATCAATTGCATTTTATCTACTGGCCAGTCTCAGGTTGGCAAGAGAACAAGTAGAGATGGGTTCAAAACATGCAAGAGTACACAGCAAAGGCTGCCATTAGCCCAGACATCAGCTACTGCTGTGTGAATCCCTGCCAGTATCATCCAGCAGCTGGTGGATCCTTTAATACCTGCAAGCTCCATGAGAGTATTCAGCTCTCACTGCTATCACTGGATTGCACTGCACAGAGTGGTATTCACCTTTGCAGATATAAAACCAAAAAGCTAAGCAGAAATAGTCTAGCCAAAGCATAAATGCACAAATACAGAAGGGTGGGGTTTTTCTTGGTTCATATTGGAAAGAATGTAAATGAAAAATATTGACAAATGTGCAAAAAGAAAAGCTAAAATAAATATTTTCAATTAAAAAAAAACACATTAGGCAACAGTCAGCCTCCTAGCCATTTTATTTTCTGCATGATATAGAAGAATATTGAGAGACAGCCCAGTATGTTCTGGTTCCCTGTAGTCCAGGCTGCTCATGGCATGGCATCAGCCAGGAACTTACAGCTATTGATACAAAGTCAGACAGGTATATTGACTCCTTGGATTGTCTATAAAAATGGAAATTTATCAGAAGGCATTTTCTAAACACACTACACCCCATGAATTATTTAGCAGCTGCCTAACCCTGCTCAGTACTGCAACTCTGGCAACAGTCAGTGCAAGCAGAAAACTTTTCTTGGCACTTGACTCAGGTATTGCAATCTCATAAATTAATTAAGTGCAATCTAGTGGCCTGGCATTTGCCTGCTGCACTCCATAGTGTCTTTATATCTAGGACAAGTTCACAACTAACATTAAACTGTGCTGCCACAGAGTTGCATTGAGAAATTGTCCAGTCTTACTTTTGTAGGATTTAGTTTGTTTTTTTTACTGCATTTTGGTGCTGTTTCTATAGTTCTTAATTAGCATGTGCTGGTAGATAGGTACAGCATGTTTAAGCAAGAAGTGAGAAAGGCAATGTCAAAACAAACAGGACTCATTTCTCCAAGGTACTTAGTCCTCGGATGCCATGGTCATACAGCCAAACTGAAAGCAGCCAGAGCATTCCTGGAAGTGCTCAGCAGCTGGTAGGATGAAAACATCCTACTGTTTCAATCTGTTGCAAAAGAAAATGCACTCTCTCTCTATATATATATATCTATGTATATATATATAAAAGAAAAGAGTACTAAAATATAAAAAGTAACAAACATTTATACATGCAGAGCAAGTCACTTCTCAAAATCCCATAGGTCAGCACCTGCCTGGATACAGCTATGGTATTGACTGGATGTTGAATCCCTCTTTTGTCAGATCTGCTACTTGGTAAACAAGGGTAGAGGCTGAAGGAGCAAAGGAGCTTACCCTTTGCTCTTATGCCACAATAAATCCCACTTTCTTCCAGAGACAGCACAACAGGTGTGTCTCTCAGTTTTAGCACATCATGCTGTCACCTTCTCAAAAAGTATCTTTGCATCCCTGTAAGTGGCACCACCCAAAGTTATTTTACAAAATGGATGTGAAGCCATCCTAAAGCCAAATCTGGGCCACTTGCTGCAAGCACACTGATCAACTCAGTTCTCCCACTGTGCTGAGCTGCTCCGTACCCATACAAGCAGAGATTTCTCACTGATCTCCAAGTACAAGTAGCTCACATTTTATGCTGTGACAGTGCAGCCCCCAGTCCACTTTGAGAAACAACAGCTGTCGGTTTAAATGGTTTGGTTTGATTAAATCAATGCGAAATAGAAGCCGTCATTAATGAATCCTTCACCTTCCCCACTGTTTCAGTGATTACATATTAAGCTTTCAGGGTATTATTAGAACCCACATTTCCTTCAAATCTTTAGACAGTTAATTTGGGGGTTGTGATTTTTGAGAAGAGACTGATTCCAGCTTTTCAGCTTTTTCAAAGTCAGAGACAAAGATTTTTTCCCATGTTCTTGAAACATCAGTAAGGTGGGGCAATATTAGAAACACAACAGTTCCTTTTTTACAAACCTGTATGGCTAAAAATATTCAGAAAACATACTGAATATTAATGGAGTGAGAAAATATCCTTTTGTTTATATTTAGGAGTCCCTCATCATATAAAATGCTGTGGTAGAAAGCATTGCTATGGGAAAAGGAAGAGCTCAGAGCGTTCTGTGTTCAGTTCATTCACTTTCACAGGTTCTGCCTTCCCAGCATACACAGAGGAATAAAATAGATATAGCAGGAAAAGAAGGACTGAAAAAGCTATTCACTTGTGCATGCTACCCATTTAACCAAAGGCATGAGTGGAAAATTAGCCTCTGCATCATCCTCTTCCACAAGGAAAGAGACGTCATTCCTGACCCCCCCATGTGAGCATGAAGTGGAAATGGATCCTTACTTTGTCAAGTGTTGAGCATATCAGACAAGAAACAAAAAGACACATTAGAAGCTGAGAGACAGAAGTATCTCACCACATGTCCATGATGCCCTGCAGTAATTTGGATCTGTACCACCTGGCATGGCCTGGCACTGACCACACTGAAATGTTTTGTCTTGTGAGGATCCAACCAGAAAGCAAATATATCACTATGATTGAGCAACTGAGAGAGACTGTTCAAAGATGTTTTGACATTAAAGTGCTGTAATTCGATGTCTTCTTTGGCTTAATAACCTGTGAGGATCTTCTATATTTTCCCTTACCACTAAGAAAAGATGCAGGGCTACAAATTTAAGTAGAGCAGAGGTCCTTGAAAATCACATAAGAATTTTCAGCTAACTGAAATTTATAAAAAATAGGTCAAGTTTTAAGGCAGGTGTCTAAAAGTCCCTTAATCAATTTTTAAGTTCTCCATTCAAATTGGTTTGATTTAGAACATTTAAAATTTTGGTTGACTTAATGTAAAGAAGGAGGCAGTTTAGGGCTTTTCTACATCCAAATGTCTGTCTTCAAGTTCAAGGTATTGCTGCAAAAGGAATTCCTTACTCTTTATATGAACATAGTGAGCATGGGAAAGCTCTTTGGGCTCACTAGTTTATGGGTGCTTTGGAGATATCTGGGAGTTTGTTATCTTTTAGATTTGCTGCTTTATCATAAGAGGAGCTGATATTCTTACTTATGAGCTGGAAATTAATCCTTTAGTATAGTGAAGTTATTTCTTCCAAGACTATAAGGGATTCAATGGCTGTTTTATTTGTCATGCCCAAAGACACACCATCATTCACCTGTGCCAATCTTACATAAAGATCATTTACAGCTGAAAATCTTGGAAATGCTTCCTGCTTTATTTTACAGCAAATATAAATCTTCTATTCAAACACATTCTGAATAAAATAGAAATAAGCTCTTAAAAACATCGCTAAATGTGACCTCTGTTTGCTTTTTGCCTTTACAGCCTTCTACTCACTATATAGTTTGTGATGTATTGTATATTTCAGGCTTCTTATTTTTGATGTTTCTTACTAATAGAGAAGTTATCCCAGATCCCAACTCTTGTCCAGTTACTGTTACCTTCTCTTCCATCTTTGAAATTTCATCAATGCTATCAAGCAACAAATCTAACTATGTATTAAATATTCAGATAAAGCAAAATTAAGTATTTCAACTCTTCAAATTATTTCTGTAGCAGTGTTTAAGATCCAGAGGTTTTGAAAAAACAGAAGGCAGCACAAATTTTTGAGTCTGAAAATCTGTTCTATTGAGTCAATGCATGTTCTCCCCCTGGTACTGTTTACACACTAGTCTGAAGTATTTCTAGTGCATTATCCCTCCAGATTACTTAGCAGGAAACATCAGTGTAATGACCTATATCAGTTTACATCTTAAGATGATCCTGCCTAGTGAAATCACATAATATTTCTCATTGGCTTTCTCTAAGCTCTAGAAAGGTACAAAACAGAGTGATTTCATCTCCCCAGTTTTTCATTCATGAAATAGGACAAGGGGGAGAGAGGGCTCATTTCTTTGTTCACTTGGTAGAAAGCACAACTGTTTCCAGAAGTTCATCACCCTTTCCTGGTACATTTTTCCACCATTTTGATCTCCTTTCTGTCAGCTTCTCTGTGCAGCACTTGGAAGTGATAATATAAACTCCTAAAATGACCCTCACCTGAAACTTCCTGGTGTATTACCAACCACATACCCTGCCATCAGTTGCTCTCATAGTTCACTTACAAGAGTTTGCAATTTGATCCCTGCGAAGTGCAGTTCCTGAACTCTCCCACTGCTTTTCCTGTGCCTTAGAACAAAACCCAAGCCCAAATGAAGAAACTGAACAAAGAAGACTCATCCCTGTGGAAGGACACAGTATACACCAGTTCTTTTGCAAAAACACAGGTGAGAAGATGCATAAGAAAGCTAAGTGGTTAAGACTACGATTAAGAAGTGTTGGAAGATAGTGGGAGAGGGAACATTCAGAGAATGGTAGGTTAAAAGTTCAGCCCATAAACAGAAATTGCAGTTTGAAAACAGATAAAGTTTTTGTGGTTTAGATATTCTTGGCACTTACCTAAATCTTTGAGACCCATGTGATCTTTTGAGGTTCAATCTCATTGTCGACACAGGCTGTAATCCTTGAGTGAAGGATCTACAAATAACTAACCTTCTCAAACTGTCAGGACTTGTAGCAGAATTTGCTGAGGCAGGACTGTAAGATAAATACAGCTTTGACAGTCAGCACTGCAATGCGTTTAGAGAAATCGTGTTTTTCCAGATACAGCACTGAGACCACATGAAAATGGTTCAGTCAACTTTTTCTTCAAATTTCCTTCAAACATTCCAACCCTATAATTGGAAGTGTACCCTAATATTCAAAACAGAGACAAATTATGATATTGTTCATCTCAAAGTCTTTATTTCTGAACTCAAACTACAAATATATACTTACAATGACCTAAAATAATATGCTTTTCTCTTTCTTATACACAGATATGAAAATTAATAATTCAATAATTTATATATAACTCCTCTCCACTTTACAGGCTGTAATTGCTTTCCAGTTTCTTGACCTGGTTATTCCACTGTAAAACCACACATCTACCTTCAGTATTTGACAATATCTGTTGGCATCATGGACTTCCACACACTCTTCCTCTGAGACAGGTTGGGTTGGCACTCAGTTGTGACCTGCAGTGCATCAACCATGATAGTCTTCATGGACCTGCATGCTCCTTAATCCTGCAGGTTGGAACAGAAGATATCCCCTCCCAGCCTCAAGATGAAGCAGCTGGGAGTACCAGGGGATTACACATGTGTATATTCCTGTAACACTGCTATGTCTGGTGTTGCTTCATGAGATATTCATCCAAGCCAAGGCATCCACCAAAATATGTGGTTGAAAAACAAATAAATCCTTGAATTCAAAAGATATTTGTGAAAAGTATTTTCCTTCCCAGATTCATCAAGACAGAGGCAGATCTTCAACTAAATGTAGATGAATAAATGTAGTCTACAGATACAGAAGCTTCCATGCAAATTGGGTTATTTTGCTTTTAAATAGCAAAGTCTTACTAGGAGCAAATTAAAGTGCACAGACCACAGAATTTTGCTTAATCATAGAATCACAGAATTGCTAAAGTTGGGAAAGATGTCTAAGATCATCAAATTCAGCCATTAACATAGCACCGCCACCATGTTCACCACTAAACCACATCTCCAAGTGATATATCTACACATTTTTTGAACATTTCTGGGGATGGTGATCTAAGCACTTCCCTGGGAAGTTGGTTCCAGTGCTTGATCACCCTTTCAGTGAAGAATTTTTTCCAATAATGTGATCTAAACCTCCCCTGGTGCGACTTGAGTCCATTTCCTCTTGTCTTGTCACTTGTTATATAGGAAAGGACAGCAACCCCCACCTCACTGCAGACTCCTGTCAGGTAGCTGTAGAGAACAATTAGGTTCTCCTCAGTGTCCAGGTTAACAACTCCAGCTCCCTGAGCTGCTCCTCATAAGACTTGTACTTGTGACCCTTCACCAGCTCTGTTGTCCTTCTCTGGACACAGTCCAGGACCTCAATGTCCTTCTTGCAGTGAGGAGATTCAAAACTGAACAGAGTATTTGCAGTGAAGCCTCATCAGTGCTGGTGACCCACACTCTTGTGTTGGTTTGAAAGTAAAACCAGTGAGAGACTCCAAATCAGAAAATACAGTTTAATAGGAGGAATAAAAGTGAAATAAAATAAAATAAAAAAAAATTATACAACCTGACACCCTGTTAGTTAGGGTGGTGGTAGCAGTCCAGATGAAGTGGTCTTGTTGAAGCAGTGATCCTCTAGAAAAGGTGTGGTAGCTCTGGTCCTCCAGGAGTCCAGCAGGCCAGTGCCCTCTGTGCTGTCCCAGATTATATCCAGGTGGGAATGCTTGGCTCCTCCCCCTGGGTGGAGCATCTCACAATGGGCTGATATCATTCTATGAGTCATACAGTGGGTCCTTGATTGCCCATTAACAGAGATAACTCCCAGAGGGAGTCACCTGTGAGTCATGGGCAAGGCATTGATGGCCCATGAACAGAAGATAGCCCAGAGGGAGGAGGCAAGGGAAAACACTGCCCCACCTGGTTTCAACAGCTCCTGAGGGTGGTGATAGAATACATACTTTGGGCACATCTTACACTGTAACCTAAGACAACCCTGAAGTCCCTTTCCAGCAGGCAGCTTTCCAGTCACTCTTCCTCAAGCCTGCAGCATTGCAGGAGGTTGTTGTGACACAAGCACAGGACTCAGAATGCCACCCAGCTGAATCTCATACAATTGGCCTCAGAGCACCAGTCCAGCCTGTCCAGGTCTCTCAGTAGTGCCTACTCTCAAGCAGATGAACACTGACAGGAAACTGAATTTTTGCTGTTATTGGAGATCAACATAAAGTGCGTGATATGTTTCATATATATTAAATATATATTTAATATATATTAAATAAATGAAATTATGCTTTTCCATATATATATCTATATGTTCATATTTATGTATCAATCTCTAACCATGCACTTCTAAAGTGGGGCAGGTATATTAAGGTGAAAGATGGTTTGTATCAAATAGCCCTGAGCATTACACAATATATGTTCTGTTATCACTGCGTCACAGAAACCACCTTATCTTCCTGTCTGTGTTTTCTGACTCTATCTGGTTTGAACTTTCCTCTTTAGAGAGTTTACCTGTAATATGTTAAATTCTTTCATCTTCCCAATTGATTTAGAATGGGGTACTAGTACCCTCTGTTAATTGTCATTTATCCTCTTTGCCTTTGACCTTCCCAGTCTGTGTTAGTATTAAATTCATAATAAATACATACTGGGAATATATCCTAGCATTATTAAACGGAATTCAGGAACGTGTCAAAAACAGTATTGGAAACACCACCCTACGTCTTTATGAAAACCATTCTGTTACTAGAGGAGGGATTCAGGTTGAACAGCTTATAAACAACATGAACATTTTACAATGTAACATTACTTGGGAAATAAATAATTTTCTCCAAAAAAAAAAAGCACTCTACACTTCTGCTCCTACATGCAAGTCTGATGGAAATAGTCTCTTATTAGTATGGAATATATTGTCTTGGAACTCTATGGCCATAAGGACTTGGTGTCATCTGCACACTTATTGGGGGTGCACTTGATCCCCCCATCCAGATCATTGATAAGGACTTTATTGATTATTATTTATGATTAGTTATTATGGATAAGGATAAGGACATTAAGCAGGCTTGGCTCCAAACTGATTCTTGGGGACTTCCACTGGTGACTGGCTGTCAGCTGGGTTTAACTCCACCCACCACCATTCCCTGGTCCCAGCATACAGCCAGTTTTTTAACTCAGCAAAGAACACACACAAGCCGTGGGGAGCCAGTTTCTCCAGAAGAATGCAGTGGGAGAAAGCATCAGGGGCAGTGTCTGCAGTCCAGGTAGACAATACCCACAGCCTCATCCTTTTAGTGGGTCACCTTGTCATGGAAGGACATCAGGTTGGTCAAGCAGGACCTGCCTTCCATAAACTCACACTGTCTGGCCTGATCCCATGCCTGTCCTGTACATCCTGTGACAGCACTCAAGATCCCAGCTCTAGGATCAGGATGACAGGCCTGTGGTTCCTGGGTCCTCCTTCTGACCCTTCTTGTAGCTAGGTGTCAAATTTACTAACCTCAGTCACCTGGGACCTCCCCAGTTAACCAGGACTGCTGATAAATAAGTAGTGAACCTTCCTGAGTATTAAAAATAATTTGAAGGAAAGTCATGCTGAATGCTTAGGGCTAAGTGTAACAAATGTGCTTTATTTTTACATGTCTCAAGATAGAAGGCCTGGTTTATTATACAGCTTTTTTTATTGAATAGTTGCCTTCAAAAATTTTTGCACCCTCCAGCAACATATGTAAATTCCACTAGAAATTATCTTCACATTAAAGCTATTATTGTATTGTGCCATATTTTACTATTTCATAGAAAGTACAATCAAGTTTCCTATCCCAGAGCACATTACAGATTGCACAGGAATCAAAACCCCGGTGTCTATGTAGTGTCAAAATATGTCTCACCATGAAAAAGACAGGCTGTATTCTGACACAAGATAATTCAGTATAAACAGTGTGACAGATGGATGGTATATTTGAACTGGTGCAAATTACATAATTTCCTTTATAAGTTAGAAATCCATTTCCATTTGGGAAATTTTCGGTGGAGCAAAAACACAAGCTGAGCTTTTAGCTTAGCATCAGTACAGGGAAATATTTAACCCAAAGGAATTGTTTGGATAGGAAAGGAAGTATAGCAGCCAAAAACAGAACGGAGAAGTCTTTTCCAACAACTGTAAAAATGTTCAGATTTAAGGAATGTCATCATCTCAGCTTGCTCTGTCATGGAGCAACTCTACTGACTTGTACAGGGACAGGAGAGAAAAACAAATCAAGAAGCTTTCAACACTTGAGAGCTCCTGGGAAATGCAAGCTGACTCTGTTCTGCCTATCAAAATAATTTGCCATTATAGCACATAATTAGGTGAGAACAAACACACATGCATCCACATCCTGCTTTAGAAGACATTGCTTGAGTGTTTTATGCTAAGGACTAAATACTAATATATTCATTCCATATAGCACAAAGAGGTTACCATGGGGGATTAGGGAGGGGGTGGAGTGTGTGAAGGGAAGCCTCCTGGAGAGTGTGAGGGCTCTGGTGCCAGTCCCTCTCAACTTGGCAACTGCACCAAGGGGTGGAAAAAACCCCCCCAGACAAACAAGCAGAGCAGAGCAAGCTAACCTCTGAGCTGGAGGAGCCAATCTGAGGATAAAGGTTCAGCAGAAACTGATGTATGCATAATTACTGACACCAAGCTGTGGACAGCTGTCTGAAGGTATTTTTTTGATAAATACAAAAACCTCAGAAAAAAAAACAGGAAAAACCTCAGAAACAACAGGGATTTATAGGGGGATAAGAACCACTGAAAGATCATCATGCCAGAGATGAGGTTGTTGTTTCAATATTTCCTGTGCTATTATTTTAAGATAAACACCTGTGTGAATAACTGAGTCATATGTTTGCATTGGGAGACCAAAGAAATATTTTTAGAATGTAATCTCTCTTTCAGGTTAACTGAAAACATATTTTATTATTTTAATATCTTAATCTTAGGGAATTCTTTGGAAAAATACATCAGGTTTCCATAGATCTTATTTGATTTTTCTTTTTTTAATCTCCTCGACCGGGAAAGATAAAAAGGAACTCTTAAAATGAAAGGTAAATAAAGAATGCAACAGACTCTGCACAGGGTCAAACTGAGAAAAGATCATAAGACAAGGAAAGAACAATGCTCTCTTTCCTCATACAAATACATCCAAACCCAACTGCTTTGAAATCAACGTGAAGGGGGGGGGGTTAGTTATATTACACTGCTGAGTAGAAAACAGGACATTTTTCAGGTGTACCCTAACAAGAAACTGCATCACATAATTTTTTATTCTGGTTGAATTTCAGTCCTTGAATATGCTTTCATTGTGCTGCCAATCAGTAGGTATGTCAAGCATGGAGAAAGAAAACCTGTACCAATCATTAACAGTAATTAACAAACCTAACAGTCCCTGGATTGTGGGCCATCTGGGCTGGCAAAACTTGCCATGCAGACAGCACAGAATGGGGTCAAGAAACAGTGTGGATTTAGTGTATTTCATCTTGTCGAAGTGGTTTTGACAATACAACAAGACATTGTACTGATGGCTCTTAAATAATAATTATAACATAGAAATAATTTTTTTCACAATACTATATGCATCCATGGAGGAAAAGACTTCTTGCCTTGTTTTGTAAGTAGGCTGTGTCCTGTGTTTACATAGCTCCAAGATCTCTCTCCACAATGAGCCAAGGTAAGTGGCAAGTGACACAGTGAAGACATCTCTGTGGTTTGATTGATGTATAATGATGCACTGACTGTTTCTTACTCTTACTTACTTCCGACAGTAACCACCTCAGAAGTATCCTCCAGACACAAAAAGATAAAAACATTAAAATAACTTTATTTCTGATGACTTTGAGGATTTAGTGAGGTATTTTAAAAAATCTTTGCTTAGAAATCGCCACAAAGGTGGCAGAAGTTGCCCACAGCGCATAGCACAGGGCAGCTTCTTACATACCTTCTTTAATCTCAGTTCAGCAGCTAGATCATCAGGAGGTTGTTCCTACTTCTTCTATCAACTTAAAAATAAAATCAATGTCTTCTAAGAAAATCAAGGCATTGTCTTGTTCTTGTTGCATGAACATGTGCTATTAAACTTACATTTTTTTAATTCTGACATTTAAACTAGTGTAACTAGGGAACTTACTCTTCACTTATTCACTGTCAAGGCTCATCACAATTATATGCCAGTGCAATTTCCTTTGACTGAATACTTCATTGTTGTTGATACAGGATTTACACTTTTGAAAATTATAGGTCTATATAACTATCATTGTTAAAAACTACATAATGTACTTGCTGTACCAAATCCTAACTTTAAAGACAAGGTCTTTGAAAAAGCAAGTCAGAAAACAAATACACAATTTGTGCAAAGGAACAGTATTATTTTGCACCGGTTTAATTTGCTTATAGAGTTGAAATACTTATGTATTTTCTCAAGATCTAAATTTTTATAGCTACTTTTTTTTTTTTTTTCCCCACTGGAGCTCATTCTTGCCTATTTAATTGACAAATCTTACATTTTTATAAATGGTGAGCTGATAAAACACACTTCATATATTTGACATCTGGAATTCTATTTAGTCAGAGCAGGAGGGTATCCTTATATTGCTAGCTTGAACAGATGGATTATATTCCTCAAAACCAAAAAAGATATAAGAATGAAGTAGAATTTTTTTCAGCCTTGCTTATTTCATAGAGTTTATTGGTGGAGGGCTGTAACTGAAGGTAAACATTTCAATTCATCCTGAGGTGAATTTTTTTCTTTGAACTAGTCTATTTAATGGAAGTCTTATCATCCTTGTTTCTTCACTCCCCCTCCCCATAATATACACTAGGATCTTTTTTAACAAGGAATTGCTGTTTTGAGATTACAGTTTTCCTCTTTGGCAAGGGATGGTGCATGCTGCAGAAGGGACTTGGAACATTATTAATTGCATTTGGCCTTTCATTCCCTTCAGTACCTTAAGACAAATATTTCTGATCATGGTTTGAAGGCATACTTTTAAAAATATGGGACTAGAAGTTATATACAAATATGTACAGGATTCAGTTGCTAATTTCTTTTAGGAAATCCATTCTTTATGTTTCACATGTCATGCAAACTGCCAAATCTGAAGTACCTAATTTGTGTTCTTTAATGACATTTACACCAATATTAGAGATGGATTGAACAAATGTTTTTACTTCTTGAATATTCACTATAAACAATAGATGGCAAATAAACAAAGCAGTTGATTATTTTTATTATTGTCTGTTGCATTTGGAATTGAATTCACAATTCTATTTATTACATCCATTAGTTTTTGTCTTTATTTCATGGCAGGTAATGGTGCTGAAATAAAGAAGTAGATGAGATAAAAAGTGCACTTCTCTGTCTTCAGTGAAACATGAGAAATACACGCTCAATGTTTTTTAAGCAAAATGGAGAATGTCTCAAGCAGCAGCTTCCATGTCAAAGTGAAAAGTGAACTCTGACATTGGCTATAACAGACACATTTAAACCATGGAAGCAATTAATGCCTTTTAGAGGATATTTATTTTATAGTTTATCTTTGTGTATTTTCTATTTTCAGAACAATCACATGCAATGCTTTTTTTGTCAAGAATATAAATCTTCTTTAGGCTATGAGTGTTACAGTTCATTAATGCTGGGTTTCAGTGCTAATTAAATCCTTGGTATAATTTTCAAGTACTGATATGAAAAATGCAGAGGTCAAGGAATATTTGGCTACCATTCCTACTGTCTACACTCCTTTGACTTCATGTTTAAGTAAGACTTTAAATTGCAGTTGATGAAAGATCAGCTCCTGTCTATTCCCTCTCCAGGTCTTTCTCAGCTCTCTCAATTAGCTCAATTTACCTCCTGGCATCTTTGCAAATGTAAAAAAATCCTGACAAATGAGATCAAATAGGAAGGCCAGAGTTTGAAAGCAATTAATTGATGTGGTATTTGAGAATTTGTTAGAATTTTGTAGAATATCTCAAGTTAGTAAGCACTCATAAGGATCATCAAACCCAACTCCCTCCTGCTCACAGGATTGCCTAAAACTAAAACATATGACTAGGAGAGTCATCCAGACCCAGTTTTGAACAATGAGTTCCTGACTTTCCTTAATTCAATTTCCTGAAGCCCATATAAAACCATATATTGCAGTTCTGGGGAGAATATTCTTCAGGAACCTACATTCCTTTCTCCCTATTCATCACTAAAACAAGAACAGAAATTATTAAAAGAACATTCTTCTGATGGTTTTCCCATCGACATACTTTATCAAAAGGAGCTGCACCCCATCAGGACTCCTGGACTTATGGATATCAAGTTTCCCTAGGTAATCTCTAACCCAATCCTCCATAACCAAGGAAAAATCTTCCTTCCTCCAGACCTTCTCCCTGGTCTCTTGGGTCCAGGATTCCTGAGGGCTGGCCTTGGTGGTTAAGACTGAAGCCAAGAAGGCCTTAAACACAGCAGCCTTCTCTGCAACACCCATTGCAGGTTGTCCGTCCCATTCAGTAGCAGGCATACATTTCCCCTTTTGTTACTGACAGACTTGAAGAAACCCTTCTTGTATTCCTTGATATCCTTGGCCAGGTTTAATTCCAAACTGGCCTTTGGCTTCCTCATGGCCTATCTGCACACTGACCACATTCTTACATTTATCCCTGTTTCCACCTCATGTATTTCCTGCTTATGACTGAGTTTTGACAGGGTTTCCTCATTCATTCATGCAGGTCTCTAGCTACTTTGCCCAATTTCTCACTTACTGGGATGCACCATTTTTAGGCCTGGAAGAAGTAATCCCTAAGTATTAACCAACTTTCTAAGATCCCTCTTCCCTGCGGGGCCTGCTCCCATGTGATTCTTCCAAGAAGATCCCTGAGGAGGCCAAATTTAGCTCTCCTGAAGTCCCTGGTTGCTATCTTCTTGTTCTGCCTTCTCAGGATGCTGAACTCCACAATCTTGTGGTCACTGTGGGCAGCTCTGTTTGCCTGCTCTGATCCCTGTGCTCATGGTCAGCAGTGCCCCTGGGCTGCTTTTTACAGGGAGATACTAAACCTTTGAAAGGCAAAACCCATTCACCTACATTATCTGTAATGTGCACTGATATGCCATTTAATCATCAGACATTTAATGGTCACTCCCTGTTTGACATAAAATCCTTTGGCTTTAGTGACTCTTTCAAGTTTTGTACTCCCAAGCACTACAAGGGTAATCATAATGGTACAAGGGTAATAGGTCTGGAAGAAGGGAGAGGTCTCTTTTTTTGATTCTTGTAGCCATCTATGCTAACATGAATTGCGATGAGAGAAGAGAAGAGAAGAGAAGAGAAGAGAAGAGAAGAGAAGAGGAGAGGAGAGGAGAGGAGAGGAGAGGAGAGGAGAAGGCTGCTCAGCTCTTGACAGAGTTGCTGTTGCATGAAGGAAATGTTTTTAAGTCCCTGTCTCATGTTTTGGACTTTCAACAGCTGTGCCAGCACTTGTTAAAAAGTTTTTCCCAGAGGACTTCCCTGGTTGGTGTGAAGATAACTGGACTCTGGTGTTGCTTTGCGTGTTGGG
>WEIU01015632.1:0-42022 GCA_013389925.1 Aegithalos caudatus
CAGCCCCGGGTGTCGCCCCTGTCCGTCCGCCCGGCCAGCACCGCTCGGCACCGCCGGCTGCCAGCGCTGCCCGGGGCTCCTGGCACAGCCTCACCGCATGCGGCCGGCTCTTGGTCAGGAAAAAAGAATTAGTGGGTTTTAATCTGATCCGTTACGTATGCCTCAGAGAAGCACATGAAGCTCTTTCAAATATTAAACTGCCTTGATTTGGAGTCTTATTACTAAAGAAAATTCTCTGAATGCTTGCTTTTTGTCACAAAGTTGTCGCTTAATGATTTCTGCCTAATTTTCTGCTAGTGTTTTTATGTGAAACAGAACAGAGATGACAGCATTTCTGATAATGGCTTTAGCTGTGAAGTTTGTTTTCTTCTAATATTATCAGATCTTTCACAATGACTGATCAGTCATGGACAGGACTGGTGTAAGGCACTACGTATGTGAAAACTGAAAGTGGTTTTGATTTTAATTTCAGTTTACTGAAGTGTTTTGAAATGTCCAAAAGCTTGTATTTTGAGCAATGATGATCCCTTCAAAAGGGATTAAATGAGTTAGTGGCCAGAGGGCTCATGAATGGACTAGGTGAGAATGTACCTGCTGTGTTCTTCATGCAGTAAGGGTGGATAGTGGGAAGCATGAGGACAATGGACCACACAGTGTCCAAACTTGTATATTCTGTCTGAATAGCTTCTCTGGTTGTCACCTTTGGAGACAGAGGCTGGGACTAAATGGATCACTCATCTGATCTCTGGGACATCTTATGGTCCAATTGTATAGCTGAATCAAAGCATGCCTCTAGGATGAAATGATAAAACCTGTTTGCTGTACAGATAAAACCTGATCACTTGTAGATCCTCCTGTATGATAGGAAAATTATGCAATACAATAGCTTAACTTCTGCAGTAAAATCTATGGCTTGACATTCACTTGTTCCGTGGTTCTTTTAACTCAATGACTGAACTGCAGGTACCCAGCTTGTCCATATTCATTGGTAAGTAGGGACAGAAGGGCCATGCTGCCTGCAAAACACGGTGTCATGGTTTGTCCAGGAACACCTGGATCAAGGCCAGAACCTCTGGCTGAAGGAGACCTCACTTTAGAAAATGATATGACTGTGCTATATATATGTTTATTGCTGCTGCCTCAGCTACACATTCAGTTTATATGGTGTGTTGGGTGTAGATGCATTCTGGTGCCTCTGGCTTGGAGGCTGAGGAATATCTCTTTTGAGATATTCTGGAGGTCATAATCCCAGGAGGAGCTGGCAGGACAAAGCCTGGTGGGTGCCAGCTGGAGCAGGCTGGTGGCAGGGCTGAGGTGCCCACATCTGCCCCACTGTCTGGGGCAGGGAGGACTTTGTTAGGGGAAAGTGACAATTTCTTAGTTGTTTACATCTCTGGCCTTAGAAATAAAAACTTCAATGGTGAGAAAAACTACTAAGCAAGTAACAGTTCCTGTAAGGACATTTGCAAAACAAAGGCACAAGTGAGTTTTGCACAGAAGTGGAGGAGGTGAGGTGTTAGAGGTGCCCCAGTCACACAGCAGGTGAGCCTTTGGGCATTGGTTTCTGCAGAGAAAGAGAAGGTGCTTTCCACGTGTTCAGAAGTGTTTCTGACACTGAGGCAGCACTGACAGGAATAAATGACTGTCATTAGGAGGGAACTCTCCTGAACTGAAGGTAGGATTGTAAAAGTTACGTTTCTGTATTTACTTTGTTAGGCAGCTGTTGTGTGTATATATATATAATAAAGTGTATGTCCTTTCCTAGAGCTCAGCTTCCTCTTTCTCTATAAGCTATTTCAAGGCCAAATGGTTTAGCATTTCTCTCAGTGTGACTGTTGAACTCTCACCCACTTCTGAATGTATTTCAGCTTGCTGTTTATTACTTTGCTTCATAGGTCTGATAGCTGACAGAAATACCTTTCTAATTCTAAAATCTCTGAAATGTACTTTTCTCCCACAAACTTCATGTGCTTCAAATAAATTAATTGGTTTTTTCTTGTTTTGAAATGGATTTGTCAAGACTCTGATGATTAAGTGTGACCATTTCTTGTTAGGGATAATGTGTTTGTTTGCTCAGTGCATTAATAATCACTGTGAATAAAACACAATAGGGGCTGTCACTGGCTTCCAGCATACTAATGATAAGGTTTTTACATTTGCATGTAGAGTTTTGTCCCAGTCAGGTATAAATTTCTTTACAAGCTTGGGACTGAGTCAGTGTGCTGGCTAAGTGTGAGACTCGCAACAAGTATAATCAGGTGGTTTAAAAAGTGTGTAATGTTTATAGGGTAGTTTCTTTAAGTAAGTTTCAAAACATGCTACAGAAGGGAACTGATACTGCTAACCCAGTCTTAAGCTGGGGGGAACAGAGGTAGGAAGAGCTATAGTGCTTACCTGAGGTCAGTGAAGGAGCTGAAAACTGAGATGACTTTTCAGAGCATTATTCCTGTGTCCTCTTTAATGCCCTGGAAAGAAAACAGAGAAATTGAGACTTTAATGATATTAATGAATTGATGTGAAAATGTTTTTGTAAGAAAGGGTGATTTGCCCGTCACCTGTCTCAAAATGGGGCATGGTAACATTTTTACATAAAACTGTGATGTAACACAATTTGAGATTAGAAATTAAAAACTTTTATACATACACATATATACAGATGCATCAGAACTTAGCTTCACTGAAATGTGGGAAGCCACATAAAGTTAATTACAGGATTGAGCCATAGATTTAACCACAGTCATTTTTTCAGTTGGTGTCTATTTAGAAGTGTCTAGAGCTACACTCTGTAATTCTGCTGTAACAGCAGTATTGATAACAAGTGTTCTTCACTTCTTCCTCTAACCACTCTCCCTTAGAAGAGGAAAGAGAGCAGCACATGTTTAAGTCCTTTGAAAGAAGTTATTTCTGAACACCGCTGTCAAGACACTTGCTGTTCTGGTGCATGGCAAGGAAAGGGATTTTTTTTGAGTTAGGACAGCTGTTAGCAAAGGTTTGGGAGGGTTGGCATAGAGGCCATCAGATAGATGCATATGGAAGAAGGCAGGCAGCTATACAGGGCAGCAAACTTCTCATCAACTAAGGGTTTCCTTCGTGCTTCTTCTCCACTCACCTTTGGAACAAAATCAGCCATGGGATATCAACATTCAGGAGTAAAGAAAACAGTGTCAGTTTTAACATTTTAATTTCACTCTACCCACATATTTCAGAGTGTATGACTTATGGACAGATGTAGATCATAGTTGTAGGCAGTGAAGTAAGTTGATGATGGTTTTGCATGCAAGAACAGTCTTAGAATTGATTTACAGGAAACAGGTTTTTAGTAACAGCAGGTAGATCTCAGAGCAGAAACTGACCCACACTGCAAGTCCTTTTTGCAGGAACAGGTAACTTACATTGCTATAAAAGCAAATCATCACTGTTGAATAGGTACATGCACAGAACCTAGATAGTAATCTAGATTTTGCTTCTAATTAATAAACTGAAAAAGTCTTCAATAGTATTAAAAAGACATGTTCTTTACTGGGTGACAAGACACTTGCATTGAGAAATCTTCTTGTAAAATCACCCTTAAACAGGGTAAATTGCCCTAAATGCACACAAACGGTATGTTCCACACATGGGGAAGCTAAATGTGGAAATGATCCTGTTTGTTTGTCACTAACCTGTTACTGACTGCAGATGGTGTTGATGTTTTGGCCTCTAATGTTTATAGAAGTGTCCTTTTCAAAGCAATGCCAGAAGTCACTATAGTGTCTGTGTCTTTTAAGGTAGGAAGTTGAGTTTTAGACAGTTCAGCCTTGCAGTTCCAGCATCATTACTCAGTTGAGTCATGAGTGAGCTTTGGCTTGGTCCCAAGTAGTGCTGGATGTAGAAAGAGCCTTAACTGTTTGCCCAGTTCCTGATCTCCCCTCCAAAGCCTGAAAGGTCAGTGCAGGACCTTGGCTGTGCCCTGCTGGGAGGGCACTGCAGGGAGCAGCTGATGGTGTTGCCTTTGTGTGACCTGTCGCAATAATTCTGTGGCTAAAGGGCAGAGCCAGGCTTAGCCAAGGAAGTCATCTGAGGACAGAGAGTCCCAATGTGCTGAGTAGCGTTAGAGGTTACTGCACGCTTGCAACAAAAACTTTTGGGTTACTTTTTTGCAAGAAAGGACACATGATATGTATGGAATTCAAGTCCTTGAGGGGATGAATTTCTTCATGAAATTATCAGCTGAGAAGCCAGTAGAAGAATCCATATAATTTAGGGACAGATGTTGGTGGTTAAAGGTGAAGTAATGGTGCCTCACTGGTGCAGTACTTTGTTCGTTCTGCCCTGATTCCTTTCTTCATTTACTGAAAAATTTCTCCTACATCAATTAAATCTTTCAGTATCTGGCAGCCTGTATCAAAGAATTTACCAGAAAGAAGGTGTCAGTCTTGAACACTTCAGTCCCTAAGGAGTGCCTGCATAGTCCTTACCTTAAAATCTCAGTCATGGGAATGCCCTGGTGAAAGAGAAGGAGGTTTTGCTGTAGTGGGAAAACTTCCAGCTGTGACCCAGCGTGAGCGATGTGCTGTGCCTGTGGCTGGCACGGCAGCTCTGGGCCAGCTGCCCACAGGCTTTTCATCTTTATACTGTCTCCTCTTTCTTTCCTGTAGTCTCTTTACTTCCCTCTTTTCCTTACGTTTCTCTTCCTTTCCGCCAGCTTTTAGTATTACGGTGCTGTCTGCTCTCCCTTTACACCAGAGAACATCTTCTCTCTTCTCTTCTCTTCTCTTCTCTTCTCTTCTCTTCTCTTCTCTTCTCTTCTCTTCTCTTCTCTTCTCTTCTCTTCTCTTCTCTTCTCTTCTCTTCTCTTCTCCTCTCCTCTCCTCTCCTCTCCCTCATCCACACATCATCCCCAAATATATCAAAGTATTACATTTGCTAACCTGCAGCAGCCCTGCAGGTTGTAACTGGAAGGGTGGTAAAAATCACAGCTACCAGCAAAGGTCAAAGCCACTGTTGCTCACACGAGATGAGCAGTACCAGATTTAAGGCAATCCAGCTGCTGCCAAAGGGGCTGGTCTCATCCTTTCTCCTGCTCCCTCTTTCCTGCCTTGGGGTATCAGTGAGGTGGTGACATGGCTGAAGTTCAGTGTTTCTCAGGCTCTGCTGGGTTTGTATTGAGCTGGGGCAGCAGGATCATACTCTGGGGCTTCCAGTGGCACCCCAAGAAAGGTGCCAGGGAAGAGCAGGCATCAGGATGGGCAGGGCTGTCCTAGAGGAGAGTTGGCTAACCACATTTTCTGCCAGGAGCATTAGTACAGACTGNATTATTACAGACTGTTAAAAAATAATAATTTTTTTTTTTTTTTTTTTTTTTTTAATATATATTTAGAGAGAGGCAAAGAAGAAATTTATTTGTGAGAACTTTGGACAAGACTGGCACTTTGCCAGCAAAAAGTGCAATCCTGGGGCCTTATAAATAACAAGCCAATAGGCTGATTAGGCACATTGACCAACGAGGACTCTGTCTGATAAATGCTTGGCAGAAAACCTGCCCACATCTGATAAATAATTAGGACTGCTGCCTTTGTACCCTGATGTAGAAGTCAACTCTTCCAGGTTTATGGATTCTTGGAAAGAGTGGTCTATTCTAGGAGAAATAGGCATGAAAGAGCATGGTAAGCTGCAGATAGCCTGGGTGCTCTCTGATTTGAAGAACAGGGCAAAACACTTCTTGGTAAACACCACTAACCAGCCTTGAAAACAAAATATTCCCGATTCCAGGGAACGTGTGGTACTCTTGTCTACAAAAAATGAAAACTAAAGTGGGAGAAAACAAAAACTAGATGTCTGTTGCAGCACAGACTAAATAAAATCTACAAAAACATTCTTTTCTTTAGCACTATTTCTAAAACTGCTTCCCAGTGGTTACCTCCCCTGGGAACTTCCATAGGGCACAGGGAGGATCAGACCTTTATGTGGTTACATTGGTGGCAGCCCAACAATTTGTGTGCCAAATTATTAATAGATGTATTGCTCTTCAGATTTCAAACCAGTCCTGGGGTTTCCTGTGGGAATTTAAAGTAATGGTGGGAGAAAAACATGGGCTGAAACTCAGAGATACAAAAAGCCTTGTGAATTCAGCATTTCTTCCTACTGGGTGGATATTTTGTGTTTCTTCTCCCAGAGAAAAGACTTGCAGTATGAAGAAATGATATCCCATCCAAAAAGCAGGAAACATTTTAAAACTTGTATTCCTACCAAACCATCTCAGCAGAGTGATGTTACCACAAGTTAAAGCAAGAAAATAAAATACATTTTTTAAAATCTTGTTTCAGAAGTGGATTCTTTTTCCAGCTCATGTAACAATGCATTGTATTTGATATAAATTTTGGGTTTTTTTAAAATATCAAACTTGTCCTTTTTTCTACAGCAGTCTGCAGTGGGAGCTGTGCAGGGCCTTTTCGGTACAGAACCTGGATGAAAGCAAAGATTTCCATGCTTTTAAAATTCAAACTAATTATGACAGAGAAAAAAAAAATGACATGCTAAAGATTGTGGCTGCAAGATCTTCAGAAGAGAGAATGCTGAGTGCTTCAAAGCTTGCTTTTATTCTGGAGGGGTGTGTGTGCAGATTTTGTACAGATTAAACTGGCAACTCTCTGTTCTTCAGCAGGTGAATGTGGTTAGACCAGTACCTGGGTGACCCTGCTCACTCTGTGTCAGCATCCTGAATTCTTTGTAGCAGGCTGCACTGCACCAGTGGGGCTGGCAGAATTCACACTGCAAAGTGGGCAGGAGTAGAAAAGCCCTATAGGGCAGGACACCTCTTGTTCCAAGTATTTGGTACCTGGATGTACAACAAAAGGTCCCAGCTGACAGTTTTCCTAGTGGTAGTGTTCCTACAGGTATATGTTAAGTATTTGTGTTAATTTTACCTCAAAACTCCATTGCCTTGACTGAGAAACTTGTACAAAAGGCTTCACTGGTTATCCAGTTTCTGAGCTTAAAGGGGAAAGTCCTCCACTACTTTTTCTTTTAAATGGTCAATATGAACACTGTAGTCCCTGTGGTCCTTTGGCTGCCCTTTTGCCACCCCTGGTGCACCCTCCAAGGCATGGGAACAGGTATGCACTGCAAACAGGGAGCAGGTCATGTGTGGGGAACAGGTCATGACCATTTCAAGTGGAGGAGTGCCTTGAATCCCAGTAGTGTTTGCTAAGAGAAACAGGTTTCTAATGAGTCAGGGCAAAAGTTTTTTAAAAAGCATGAAAATAAAAGTCCTGGATAGCTATAGGGGAAAAAAATCCATCTCCTTCTACCATAAGGAGACAGAAGGATCAGATCATTCTTCAGTTTCACAGTGTTTTAATCACTAAAATAAAAGTAACTCACTAATATATCACTAATAAAAAGGTAACAGTTGAGTCTCTGGGGTTGGAAAAAAGTGTCATTAACCTACTGTTGTTCTTGACTAGTTTCAGATCCTTCCCAATTCAAAACACCATTATATGCTTTAAGGCTATTCCTGTTTCCAAATTTCTCTGCAGTCCTTGGGAACTTTCCTTAATTTAGAAGTAGAAAGACTTCCCCTTAGTGGTGAAACAAGAGAAGTAATCTGCATTTTTGATTCTTTTCCACCAAAAAGCATCGCCTGTGTAGTATTGCCCTCTGCTGGCACCAGTCTGAGGAGCTTCATAGGTCCCCTAGTGGAACATGAGGTTTGTCCCCTTCCAAGGCATCTTTCTAAGGATCCAAATGGTTCATGGTTGTGATCCACGAAGTGCTCACTGTTTAATTCCATTTTTCTGCAGAAAATCTTTGGGCAGCATTTTGTTTTAATACAGCTTTAAAAGCATTAGAGGTTCTTGATAGAATTCCATTTTCCAGTGAATATTGTAAGAACCATGCAGGACCTGCCCTTTGAAGGCAGCTGTATTACACACCAATGTGGTAGCACACAGTACGCTCTCAAGTAACAGAAATTTCTTTTTTCTCTTCTTTTCCCCCCACTAGTGTCACCTGATTCACTACCTGAGACTCAGCCATCACTTGATAGTCCTGAATTATTTGATCTGCACCTTTGACAAGCTGAAGTCTGTCTCCTCTGAAGACATTAAAATCACGGATGCTGTTTTTGACGGCGTGGAAGTGAGAGTGTTTGAACCTCCTGCCGGGGGAGATGAAAGCCTCAGGCGCAGCGTTGTTTACATCCACGGAGGGGGCTGGGCCTTGGCAAGTGCAAGTAGGTGTCTGCCTGTAATTAAATGGGATTCCAGTCTGCTTTTCTCCCAGCAGGAAAAGCAAAAAGCTCTTTTTCCTGCCAGGGGTGGCAGTTTTGCTAAGATGTACCTGAATTCTGTAGTGACTGTCTCCACGCTGGTGAATCAAGTCTAAGGAGGGAAGGAGAGGGTGAAATGACATGTCTGAGGTCACCAAGAAACAGATGAGGAGGGAGGCATTAGACTGCAGGATTCTGAAGGCATGAATTACATTCCTTCTGCTGGGCTATGGATTTGGCACTTGATCAGTTGCAGGCTGGTCTCATTTATCATGACCACACAGCAGAAGTGCATATCTTATCTGCATGCAAGTTGTAAAAGGAACAAAAGGTTAATTTTGTTACATCCTGAGAGGGAAAAATAGCTTATTTAATAAATTTCTGTGATGCCTGGGTGGGCTGGTTAGGCCAGTCCCCCACTTCCTGAGGTAAGGTGCAAAAGTCAGTCCTTGGTGATCAGGTTCCAGTGGCTACATACAAGGAAATTACATGAGTTAGCCTCATTTTCAGAGAATAATTAGCAGAAGATTGAGCTGATCTACACGGTTTGCAACAGCCTTGCTAATGTTTGATTCTTAAATAACACCTGGGAATAGACACTGCTGAGCACAGACAGGAGTGTGGGGGAAACAGGTTGGTTTCTCTTTGGGTTGCTCCTTAGGGACTACAACCACCACTGGCACAATTACCTTGAAATTTAATGCTGATTACTCCATTAACTTGGAAACCACAAACATGATGAGAGGAAGAGAGGTACAGCTATAGGCAGTGATAAGGTAACCACTGATTCCTCCCACATTGTACAGGAGGAAAACAGCCTTGGGAGAGAAAGGCCATGTGGTTCCTGTGGCTGCTCTGAGATCCACATCTGGGAAGAATCTTCTCCCTTTTCCTTCCCCATTGTTCCATACAGCCCTGATGCATTCTGCAGCTTCCTCTACAGAAAAAGAACATCAGTGCATTTTTACAAAATTATACAAAACATGGACTGTATTGATTGCATTTGGACTCTGCATGTACAAGTCATTTAGATCGTGATTTGAGTGACATTTAGGTTTCTAAATAACTTTAGAATGTGGCCTTCACATGCCTTTGGAAATTCCAGTCTCTTTGTCCTGTAGCAGTTAAACATTTTACTCCTCTTCCTACAGAGGAATTGTGCTTTGAGATGAGTTTTCTTAGCCCTGCCTATGAGATATTTGTTAACCTCCTGCCTGCATCATTTGTTCCATAATAGTTTGCACATGACTCTTGTGCAAAAGTTTATATTGAATTACTGCACTTTGTCAGGCTGATTATAGCTTGGCTTTGTCAGATGTATCCCTGAGTCCAAGGTGCAAAAGTTAATGACACAATTGCTACACCTAAATATTAACTTCCAAGACTGGATACTTTAGAAAACGTTTCGTGTCCTGTATTTTATAGTACTGGGAACCAACAATTAAGTAACTGGAAAGGAACAAAATTAAAGACAATCAGTCCTCTGATAAATAGGATAATGGTGATTAATCCTCCCTTAAATGAGTAGTTCAGCTGACATTAATAGGGCAACTCATTTGAATCAAAGCAATGCATGCTATAATAAAATGAACCACAGGCAGTGACTCATACAGCAGTAACTCTCTCTGGATGTTAATGCCCCCAAAGCACTGGGTGCCTTAGATTTTGGCCAACTGAGAAAATTGTGATAGGTGGGTGAAATGACATGTCTGAAGCCACCAAGAAACAGATGAGGAGGGAGGCATTAGACTGCAGGATTCTGAAGGCATGAATTACATTCCTTCTATGCTATTCCTTCTATTCCTGTGCAATGGAATTGGGACTTGATCAGTTGCAGGCTGATCTCATTTACTGTGCTTATATCTGTGTGATATAAGCATGTTTTCTGAGAAGACTTAGGGACAGCTTTGTGATTATTGACTCACATGTCCCTAACACCATGTCCTTCCCTTCCAGGAACAAGCCTTTACAACAATCTCTGCAGAATCATGGCTGAATCTCTGAACGCTGTAGTTGTCTCTGTTGAGTGAGTAATCTAAAACTGATCAAGTAGTTTTAAGGTATTAGAAATATGTAACAGTTCTTTTAGCTTCTCCTTCACTAGTGGCTTCTCTACAAGGCTTGGACAGTAATTATTTGGACAGTAATTTTCTATACCAGTCTGGTACCTTTATCCTTTTAAAACTGCAATTGGAATGCTGACAGAAATTCATTTGGATTTCTAATTATTTTAGAATACACTGTGGGGTCTGGCAGTTTCCTGTTGCTTTCACAATCTCCCACTGTTCAGTCCTCTTAAGCCTTGTGCTTCCCTCAAGAGCAGAAGACTGCCAGACAACAGAGAAGCAGGGCTGCTTTTTTAACATGTTGAACAATTCCAAGGCAAACAAACCTCTTGACTAGCTAAATACATTACCTAGACGACTCCAGCTTGATTGGTATGGTTCCCATCTTTATTATCAACTTCAATATTTTCTTTTGCAAAGCCAACCACTTGATAAAATTACTCAATTTTCCCACCTGCAGTTCATTACATACCAAGCTTTGGGATCTAATTGCAACTTAATTATATGGAGTTGATGCTACTAATTTAATCCTTATTATAGTGTACTTTAAAGGGTTGGGAGGGTTGGTTTGGGTTTTTTTTACTGTTTTGCTTTTTATTATTAGAAGCAAGGAAAAGTACAAAGGCAGTTTATTAGTTATTCCAGACAAGCAGCAATCACAATATTGAAAAGTTCCTTATTATTCCTTTTCTGATTTATGCTGATATCATTCTGCCTATTGCTCTGAGTTACCTCTTCTCCTTAATCATTATATCCTTCAATCAAGGTGTTTGTATTCAATTAGTCAAGTCTAATTAGATTCCTCATTGGTCTAATTGCACATCTGACTTTCACAATCTATGCACAGTTTACTGTTATGCAGTTTTGCAAGAAGCTCCCAAAGGACACTCTCAGGTTCCTGTATATACAAGATACAGATTGCTTTCTGACAGCAGGTCACAATTGGAGTTTGAAAGTTGTAATCTTAAGATTAATCTTATTTTTTTCTGCATATGAAACTTATTTAGCTTAGATTTGTTTAGGTCTAAAGATGTTTTGAGTCAGAGAACTGAATTTTGGTTCGCTAGGCTCTACTGAGAAAGTATAAAATCTGTAGTTTGAAAAGCTGAAAACTTTGCTTTATACCATAAGGCCCAGTAACAGCTCTTGGATGTCAAATTACTCAGTAAATATAAAGAGATTTCTCCTGCACTGTTATTTAGAAGCTGAGAAAGCCTCATGTCTGGGATTCAGCTGCTGGCTCTTCCTGGCAGACTGTTTGCTGTCTCTGTGCCTCTATCCCCCACCTGCCCAATGGGTGCATTTCTGCTCCTCCTTGATAAAGGAAAGGAATTATTGTATCTGTTGCATTGGAGAAAACTGGAATTTCTTAATTTCTTGGCTATTGTTCATTTCATGGCACAGTGGGATAGCAAGGTTTATTCTCTCCTGACATCAGTAAAAATTTGGGAAGCAGAAGTACCAAACAGGAGTGTGTTGGGCGTGTACAATTTACTCACCCTCCTACTTGTTAAGGTGGGAATTTGGGTCAAAAGCAGGCACGGTGCAATGATTCCCTTGCCAAGGGTGTTTTAACTATTTATTTTTATCATGCATGATGAAATCCTCCATTGGGAAATCCTAGGAAAGTGCTGCACAATTTTATACTGTCTTGATATTATTCACATCTAGTATGTTCATTTTAATTTTTTCAAATTAGAACATTAATTATAAGATTAAGTCCTACATACATATTACACACCCCCTACTTCTTCTGTACTATCTATCCTAACAAAATACTTATTTCCTGTTAGAGTTATCTGATACCACCTGTAAATCCTAAAGGAGAGGTACAATAATATCATTACAATAAAGCAGAGGTAAGAATTGTTTCTCATCCCTTTTCTTTTGCAGATACAGGCTGGTGCCCGAGGTGTGCTTCCCCGAGCAGTACCACGATGCTCTTCGTGCAACAAAGCATTTCCTGCAGCCTGACGTCTTAGCTGAGTACTCAGTGGACCCCAGTCGAATTGCAATCTCTGGGGACAGTGCAGGAGGGAATTTGGCAGCTGCTGTGTGCCAGCAGGTAACACCCACTGAGTGTTCTGTATTGCACTGCAGCAGTCCAGCCCAGAGAGGATGGCAGGTTCTTTGTGCTGCACCATCACAAGGTGATGTGCCACCCCTAAAAACAGAGTGCTAGAAAGCCAGAATCTGCCCATTGTCCTTCTGTGAAGTGACTCAGTCACTATTATGAATCACATAGCTTGTGATGTGTTGTTACAGTCACAAGTTGTTATGGACCAGAGTTTAAGAGCAAGTAGCTAAATTACTTTTTTTAACCTATTTTGCTGGTGAACTCCTTATTTTTCCAAGTAGGCATAATTTCTTAACATGGTTGCCTATTTTTAGATAATTGTCTCTGGAAATATGCTTTTATTTCTTTCAAATACAAATGAAGGACAAAATATACAGTAAGTGGAGCTTAATCCTTCTGTTAAACTGTCTTCCTGCAGCATTTTGCAATTTTAAGGAAATTTCTTTTGTGTATCTGCAGTTTAAATGTAATCTGAATTTGATCTAGTAAAGAATTTAAAGGAAACCTGCGGCAAGTAATATTTTTCACGGTTGAGTGAAATATTATTATTACTAACTTATTCCTATTTCCATAACCATTAGTGATAAGAAAGCAGATACCATGTCCAGACAACTAATTATCATGACAACCTTGCAATATTGAATTAGGGTGGAAAAATTAATAAGAGACAATTACAATAAAAGCTTCAGTACTGAGGACTGATAAGCCTGACAGTACCACGTTTTGGAAAGAACATTCCTAATTCAATTTCCCGATGCATAATTCTTTTTAAACAAGATGAGACATGATAGGGCACTGGGTATCTTGTATAGAATATGAAACAAAAGAGTTTGCTGACTCTTCCAGTAAGGCTCTCAGGGGGCACCAAATGTGTAATTGATAGACTCAAATCAAATGCAGGTGGAGTCAGACATAGGGAGGTGCTTCTGCACCAGGTGAGTCTTTGCTAGAAGAAATTGTGGGTGCCAGCAATCTGCATTGGCTGAAAAAAAACCCCAATTAGATCAATTCATGGAAGAAAAATCCATGAAAAGTTCTTAGGAGCGAGAATTGCTCCTTTGACTCAGGAATTCCTTCTGGTGCCACTTGTTCAGCTGGGCACTGTGTTAGAGAAATGTCTCTCTACATGTTTTTTTCTTCTTCCTTCCTTCAATAAATTTGTATCACTTGAGACAGAGATCTGAAAATTCTAGTTGATCCTACATACAGTAAATTGATTTCTGTTGGGAACGGGATGCTGGATCTGCCTGAATGGCCACCTTAGGAGAGGAAGAAAAGATCAGGCTGGTGATACTTCAGGAAAAAACACATTACCTGTATAAGAGCAGAATTCGCTCTAGAACCGTCAAATGAATGTTTGCTTCTCTAAAGTCCCACACCGAGACACGTTTCTCTTCTTTACAATCTCGATTCTGTCCCGTGTTTTTTTGCACAGCTTAGCAAAGAAGAGAACTTGCCGGTCAGGCCGAAACTGCAGGCTTTGATTTACCCGGTCCTGCAAGCGTTCGACTTCAACACCCCTTCCTACCAGCAGAACATGAACATGCCCGTGCTGCCCCGCTACGTCATGGTCAACTACTGGATCGACTACATCAACGGCAACTACGAGCTGGCGCACGAGCTGCTGGTCAACAACCACACCGCGCTCAACGTCGGCCGCGCCCTCTCCTTCCGCGCCCGCCTCAACTGGACCTCCCTGCTGCCTCCCTCCTTCAAGAAGAGCTACAAGCCCGTGGTGCAGAGCACGGGCACGGCTGCCATCGTGGAGCGGCTGCCGGCGCTGCTGGACGTGCGGGCGGTGCCGCTGCTGGNCGACGACGGCGCCATGTACGCCAAGCGCCTGGAGCGCGCCGGCGTGCCCGTCACCCTCGACCACTTCCACGACTGCTTCCACGGCTGCATGATCTTCACCGTGTGGCCCACGGATTTCTCGGCCGGCGTGCAGACCAGGAACAGCTACGTCAAGTGGTTGGATGAGAACCTCTGAAGGGAGGCGCGAGGTGGGCGCCCGGCCGCCGTGATGGGTTCTGGCGGAAGAGCAAACAATCAAAGTGCACTTTTCTGAATTCTGACTTTAGCTGCAGCTGCTGGGGGTACAGACCACTAACTGCAGCGTTTTCTAGCTCCATTGGCCTTGCCCAGTAAAGCATTTTGAGAAGTTTGGTTTGTTTTTTTTTTTTTCCCACTTTCTCCTAGATGACTATTGCCAAGCATTAAGCACTGTTGAGCAGGGAGATCGGGATTCCTGCAGGATTCTTAACCTGGCTGCAGCTTTCAAGCTTTGACTCTTAATTAGGTACAAAGGCCCCGGCTTTCTAGTGATGTGAGATAAATCCTAACACCTACATCTACTTCTGAATATGTAAAAATGTGAGCTAGTTTACAGCAGTGTTGAGCATCTGATGTCACAGTGAGAACAACTCACCTTGGGCAGCAGGGCCATGCATTTGAATGACAAGCAGGGATTTAGGTGTTGGCTTTTTGCCACAGACAAAGGGCTCATTTAAATTTTAAAAAATATTCTTTACAAAAGCCCTTCTAGACAGTTAAAATGATGCTAGATGAGTCTCTTAGCCAAACCTGCAATTTGACTTTGGAATTTGGTCTTTACTGCCTTTTAATAAATACATTTTTAAAAGGTACAGGACTAAACATATTTTCAGTAAAAAGTATGATAACATACACACAAATAGGTAAGATAAAAGATTATGTGTAGCAGCAGCATCCAGGTTTCCTGTGAGTGACCTCCAAAGCTGACTACCTATTGGCTAAAGAATGTGACTTCACTGGTGTTTAAAGCCTCAGTTGTATGACCTCCTTACAGAAAATACTGACCTTACTACAAATAGTCTGCTGTGTGGTTTGCACTAATATTTGTAATTAATAGTAGAAGATTTTGTTCATTGACTTTTCTTTTGTGCTTGTAGTTTTTATTGCATTTCCTGCTTTGTGAAAGGAGGAAAGCAAGCGAATAGAAGTGGGCTCAAATCTCTACAGAAGATTTAATTCTGAGTTTTGCAGCTGAACTTTGTCTGTCTTGTAGACTGTGAGGTGAGGTGTTCCTGTGCAGTTTGAGCCGGTCTGTGAAGTTCAGGCAGGCAGGACAGGGCAGTGAAACCCCTTTGTGACTGTGCTGCCCAGGCTGCTCACAGTTTGCAGAAATGAAGGTGGTGTCAAAAGCCCATAGGGACAGAGGAGAGAGTGGAAGATTAAACTCATCCTCAGCTTTACCAGAGACTTCCTATGGGTCCCCAAGAGAGCAACATCATCTCCTTACCCCCCCACTTCTGCAAGGGAGGAGTAATTTCCTACCTTACAAAGGAGTTGTGAAGCTGAATTCTCAGGTGTGGATGAAGCACACAGATGTGAATGTGACTGCAGGCACTCAGCAGCTCCCATGGCCTTTGTTTTTCCATTCTTCTCCCAGAGCTGGCTTGGAGCAGCCTGTCCCACATCAGGGATGCTGCTGGGCTCGGGTCCTGCTGAGCAGTTTGCTCCCCTCTGTCCTGGTTCTGTCAGGAACCCTAAGGTGAGGCTTTTTGGCCCTTGGAGATCGTGACAAAGGCAATTTCATTAAAGCATTCCTTATAGCAGGATTCTGAAAAGTTCCTCAAAAAACCCCATCAGGTACTGCTAGATCAAACTGCCTTCTGACATTTAAAATATATACAGAGCAGTCCCCTTTCACTGGGATTTAAATTAAATAGGAGAATGGCTTTGCTGAATCACTCTTTCCTGGAAAGACCAGGTTGTTAATGTGGTTGTGTGTATTAAGAAAAACCATTAACGAGGCAAGGCCTGGATGTCAGCTCAGTCATGCAGGCCAAAACTCATTCCCAACATAGTTCACACGGAGATCACAAGGCAAAGCTTTTTCAACAGTGGCCCAGATTCTTCTTCCACTTAGCATTTACAAAGACTTGGTGGAATTAGAGCAACCAAGTGACAATCTGAATCAGAATAAATTTTGATCAAGAAACCCAATTAGCACTGCACAGGAGTTCAGACTTTTTATCTGGATTTAAACCCTCTCCTCCTTTTCCCCATAAACACAACTTCATATATTGTATGCTTTAAACAGACAGCAACCAAAGTTATGTCCATTCAAAAGACAAGTTACTAATCTGCTCCAGAATCCTTTCCCTTTATATGGAAACAGCTACATTTACCTGACTTTAAACTGACTAACAAAAAAAAATCACTATACTGTTATAACAGGCTTCTTCCTGAATTTCCCACTTAAAGAGTAAACCAATGTCAGAAAAGATACAATTTATATCTACTCACTGTCATTATTGTAATATGTAGATATGCTATGATTATATGTCATAGTATAACTGTAGTACTGGAAGAAAATGGTTAATATTCCTATAAATCTTAATTAAGTTTTCCTGAGAGCTTTCTGCAAAGCTTTAGGTCAGCATTTGTTTATAGCTAAGTTATAAATATCTGTTATAAACCTAAAACATAATTGCTGCTGTTTTGTTTTGTTTTTAACTGAAATGAAAGGGAGAACAGGAATATATATATATATATATATATATTCATGGAGTCAGTTGTATATTTCCTTCATGCACTGAAGCACATTAAAGTCTTGGCACAAGAAATGGTAGTAAGTTTATAACTGGAGTGAGCGTGTTTACGAAGCCATCAGCAGCCTGGTGTGACAGCTGAGGTCACAGCACCACATGGATGTGATGTGCAGTGTTAACTACTTCTGCCAAAGCATCTGGGCTGCTTTCATCTTGCAGCCACGTGCTTTAATACCTGAGAGCTGCAGAGATACCCGAGGGATCCAACAATGTGGAATAAAAGGGGTCTGAGCTCCAGCTCTAAGAAGACCTTTAGTGCACAGCTGCACAAGGCACTGCTGAAATTCAGTGTAAACCTTGAAGTGAGTGTTAGTCCCAACCCAGCTTTCCTCCTCCTGTGCTTTGTTCTCCTCTGCACTCAGTCCCCAGGCCCCACATTGGAAGTTTAGGGATGTTTTCCCCACTCTGTTGCTGCAAGCTCCTAGGGACTGACTCAGGGTTACAGAAAGAGGATCCCTGATAGCAAGGGATTAGGATTAATCTGTTTCATAACACCTGGATTTGTTCCTGGGTTTTCCTGCATCTCCAAGTGTTTCCTCAGGCACGTCTTGCACCTTCATCCCTTGGTTATTTCACAAAGCAGTTTAGGGCACTTTGCACGATGTAGGATCAGAGCAAATGTTTGTAGCAATATTTCACCTGTGCATGGTAGAGTCTCTTCAGAGGAGATGTTCAATAAATTAGTTTTCTTTTCATGATTTGGGCTATATACCTTTTGTAGGTAACTTTTCTCCCCCTTCTACAATTAGACTCTATCCCTTTATTGCAAAAATACTTGTTCCTGATGGCTATCAAAGCATTCAGATGACAGCTTAAAAAAATAAAAGCAAAATTAACTTGCATAACTGAACCTATAGTCATTCTTATCCTGCTTTCATAGACCTGGGAACTATATTAGTGTGTCCCCAATATTTTGGCTGGTATTTGCAGGAACAGATGGAGATTTTGTCTCCCTAGCTGAGGACCTCTTATAGGATGGGTGTTCAACATTTCTGGAAGCCCAGACCTCTTTTAAGAGGGTTCATGAAGCATAAAAATCACAAATAAGTTTAATTTCCTAACTTCATCTAAGTAATTCCTGAACTGCATTCCCAGTCAAAGCAGAAAGGCCATTGTGAGTTTTAAGCTCTATAAACTAAATAGAAATACTTCATCTTTAAAGCATTATTTTGTAGTATTTGGGCCTCTATATTTTTTAATCTCTTACCAAACTTTACTAGAAACTTTTAAAAACAAAAATTTTGAAAGCAGGTAAACTTGAGTTAAACCTTTTAAGCTGCTATGATCTGTAACAAGGATATTGTTAAAAAAAAAAAAAAAATCTAAAACCAGCTGGTTTAATGTTCTCATATTTATGATGTTCAAAAGCCCAAAATACAACATACTTGATATGAATGCATTCAATACCTTATGCATGACTGGTTTTTGCTTTCTGTCACAGAGCAGAGGAAAGATTTGTAAGATCTCATTACCAAGTGTGATTTGAGATGTGCTATCAAAATGAAGAACAAATAAATAAAGTGAAATATACCTGTGATTTTCTTTTATTTTTCCCAGGACCGGTGGTTTTGTATTTCTGAGCATTTCCCATCTGATTTTTGATTGTTTTCAAGGCAGGAGACTTCTGTGTGTCCGTGAGGTGAGGGTCACCTCTCTGTACTTCGTTTCTGCCAAATGGTTAATGGTGACCACATCTGCTGGTGCTGAGGAGTGGACAAACCTGCTCTGGTGCTGTTACTCTTCTTCAATTTAAACAGCAGAACTCATATTCTCCATTCTGATGTATATACACATTTTTATGTGTCAATAGGTTATGTTAAGTCTGAAATTTGGTTTAGCCAGCAAACGTCCAGGTTCCTTTTTCATTCCTGTTTGCCTTCATTTCACATTCTTTTTTTCTGACCTGTAACCCATTTTCTGCCCCTGCTCTCTCATTAATTGATCACAGCAGCATTGCTTTTGAAAAAACCTAATGTGAAGGGCTTCCCATTTTGCCCAGCAGGCTCCTGTGCCTGTCACAGAATACAAAGCTTTTCTCCTGCTCAAAAAAAAAAAAAGTGGTGGGGAAAAAAATGCTTCAAAGGACTTGCATCCCTATTTTTTTTAAGCCAGAGTCCTATTCCTACTTGCATGAAATTGAATGCATGAAATCAAATGCATTAAAAACATGCTGGGCCACACAGAACATTTTTTTCCAGTGAAGTTTTCTCAGATGTCATAAAACATCTGAATGTGTAGGGCTTGGCAAGGCAGGGCAGTGAGGGTGGCTGTGCCCACATCCCATGCCTGGCTGTCCCTGTGCCTGACCCAGGTGTGCCTGACACAGCTGGATCCCAAAATCCTTCTCCTGCATCCCTGGGAGGGTTCTACTCCCTGACTCACACCTAGAAAACTCTTTGGATTTGGGCCATGTTTTATTTTCATCCTCAAGGGAGGCACATTTTCTCCTTGCTCTTACTTCCAGTTTTTCTGGCAGTAATCCAATGGCATTTACTTCTTGTAGCTAGCTACATCATCTAAATTGCTGGCTACACATCATTAATATAAGACTAAAGTCACCCCTAAAGTAAATCTAGTATTTTTTTCCAAATTATTTTCTACAGCGTTTTAAAGGGTTAAGCAACTATTCAACAGGAACACAGGCAAAAAAACCCAAACAAACAAACAAACAAAACAACCAACGAACCAAACCCCACCCTGCAATGGCTCCTTTAAAACTGTTTTTACAGAAACATAATTTTAAATAACTTTTTCTGATTTTATAAAATGTAGAGAACACCAAACATTTCCATTACAACAACTATTCCTTTCTGAAGCAGAATTTCAAATTCCAACACTTCCTATCGTAAGAAGTATATGTGGGAGTATAGGAGAGGCAAAATTTGTTAGAGAATAAATTTTATATTAAGAGGCCTAAATCAGCAATAATAATTGGTGTTATAGAAAAGTCCCTGTCCCACAAACACTGTGCCAGTGTCAGGACAGGTGCAGTACACTCTGTGCCATTGAGAGGTGGGATTCAGGGGGAGGTGAAGGAATAAAGGGAATTCTTACTGTTAACCTCGTAACTTCATGACAATCTAATTCCAGTGTGAGGTTTTTAGTTAGAAGACAATAATTTGCAGTACAGCCAGCAGAGGGAGCGTTTAAAGCAACGTCTGGTGCAGCAATTTGTAAAACCACAGGGAGTGTTATTGTGGGAACTGCCCCAGAACGTTTGGGGCAGCCCAGCCGTGACTTGTGAATTCATGCACAGACACGGCAGGAAAGTCATGCCAACGAGGGATTACTCAGAATTCTTGCCAAAAAAAAAAAAACCAAAAAACACCCCCAAACAAACAAGTATCTCATAACCATTCCATTCCAGGGATATCCCATCCCTGGAAGTGTCCAAGGCCAGCTTGGCCGTGGCTTTGAGAAACCTGATCCAGTGGAAGGTGTTTCTGCCCATGGCACGGAACACAAGGAGATGAGCTTTAACATCCCCTCCAACCCAAACATTCTGTGGTTCCTCAGCATGACTGATTCAGCCCTTGGCAGGCTGTGAGGTGTTTTTCAGGTGTTCTGGCCCTTAGTTCAGACCCTGGGACCCAGCTGGGGTGTGTGCAGTGACCCGGGTTCGCTGCAGCTGCCTGAGCATGTCTGCAGAGCCAGAAGGGTGAGGGAGTGCACCCAGGGGAAATCTGCTTCTCTGTGCCCAGGGCATGGGGCATGCCCATGGAGAGATGTGTTTTCAGGGCCATCTCCCTTCCAGGGCTACCTCCATGCCCATGGAGAGCTGTGTTTGCAGGGCTGTCTCCATTCCAGGGATACCTGCATGCCCATGGAGAGCTCTGTTTTCAGGTCCATCTCCATTCCAGGGCTATCTCCATGCTCATGGAGAGCTGCATTTTCAGGGCTATCTTCATTGCCTGCACAGACATATCTGTCTGTCAGTGAGGGCTGCGTGGAGGCATAAGCAGCATCTCCAAAAACCTAGAGAGAGCTGTGAGTGCCCCTGGAAATAGCTCAGGATAACACCTGAAGAAGTGGGGCTATTTCTGCCCTTTTTCTGTGGCATTTCTGCTCTTTTAATGGTGCAGAAGGCAATTCATTATAAGAAAAAAAGGCAGCTTTTACAGCCCTTGTACACCCTGCTCCTGATGCTGGGAGGAGAGGACCTTTCCAAGAACCCCACTGGCAAAGCAGCCCTGATGCTCTGCTCTGGGGCCTGTGGGAGCCAGGGCTCCATGGCACAGCCAGCAGCTGGGGTTTGAGTTATTTTAGCTTTCAGGTGAGTTACCTTTGGCATTTTTCACACCCAGCCCACGTGCACATGCTCCATGCTGCATTAGCAGCCATGCATCCACAAATGCACCATGGGTTATGGAGCACTGCAAAGCCAGAACAGCTCAGCAAAGCAGCAGAGCACATTTGGTGAGCCTGTATTCATAAGGGGTTTTTTCCTCCCCCAAAAATCCTATTCTGAGGAGCATGCAAAGGCAGGAGTCAGACATGCCTCCTCATCTCCCTGGCATCTGGAGAGGCTTGGCATGAGGGGTCAGGGTCTGCACCCAGTGCTGGGGCCCCAAAAACCCCTGAAAACAAAACCTGCTAGAAACCCCCTCCAAAACTCCAGATTTCCTTTTGCATTCCTATTTTTTTTCATAACCAGTTCCCCTGCACAAGTGCAACAGAACCTCCCAGCCTTTCCAAATACCATGCCATTGCAAATCCTGATTTTGGTGGTCTGTGTGGACAGTCAAGGGAAGGAAGATGCCACTTGTTACTTCACAATCACACAAACGCCCCGAGGCACAGCATAAACCTGGATTCGAGCAGAAAGAACCAACTGTTTAGCTGAGGTCCTGTGTGATCTGCTGAAATACCAGGTGATTAATCAGAGATCAATACTGTACATTTGTATTTCATGTTCAGCCCCAGAGTGGTGGCCTACAGACATCACAGCTGGAATGCAAGGAGTCTCTTTGGACACAGACACAGATTTAATTGGGTGCTGGCCAACTCCACAGTAGAATGACAAAAAATCAAAGACAGGGGTACAAATGTGACAAGGGCCTATGGAATTACATGTCTCACCATTAGTGGCATGATGAAGCTGGTGAAACAGAAGCTTTCAGCCTGAGCCAATGCATATTTTTAAGTACACTCCCAGAAACTACTTGCTATAAATTATCCTTGTGCCTATGTATATATAGACATACATATACATATAAATTGCAAGAGTACAAACCTAGAACCACTTAGTTAAGGATTATAGACTGGCTCTAGATTTATAATGGTTCTTTTAGGCTAAAATAATGATATTGGCATGAATTTGGGCTCGAGCTGTATATTTTCCTAAGTGTCCTCATCATCTTGGCCTCTTGGGCTGGTGATCTTCTCACCTGATTTTCCAAGGGAGACTCCGAGTTTAAGCAAGACCTAAACAAGTCTGCTGAGCTGTCACCTTGAGGCAGACTCAGACATTTACTTCATCAGCCACTCATGCAATCTCTTTGGGCTTTCACTCCAAAATGCAAATCCCAATTCTGACTTACTCTTTAGTGTCACTTTGAAATGCAACTGTAGCTTGAGTAGTGTTTATTTTTATCACTGAGCTGTATGTATTTGTATCTCCTGAGCTGTAAAAAGCCATTTGCTGTTTGCATGTTAATGCAGCAGAGCCAACACAGCTGGGTGCTCTTCCTCCTAAAACTTCCTCAACAGGCTTGTTTGCTAAGCTGCAGTGGGTTCAGGGCAGCAGGGTTAACTCTGCACCTCTTTGTCCCAGCTGACAGCAGTCACCCACCACACTGTTCCTGCAAACATCCAAGCAACTCACCTTGACCCAGACTCGGTTCCCAAACCTGGAGCTGGGAGCAAAACCAACTGTCTCTCCACTTCCAAATCAATCAGGGCAAAGGAATCATTAACAGCTATCTGTGCCAGGCCCCATAATGAAATTCTGAAGTCATTTATTTTCCAGATGAATAACAAGTTAAAGCAGAAGGCAATTTTCCTGTTAATACTTCATCCTTTCCCGAAGGGCTGTCTCAGGGACCAGGGGATCTTTACTGGGTGGGAAGGGCAACATCCAGCTTGGGGAGAGGAGTTTCCAAAGGAACCAAGCCAGCAAGTATTGAAGATGAGCTGGGTTAAACTTTTGTGCCTCCAGCAGGTCTGGGAGCAGGAGCTCTCCCATGGGCAGCTGTTTGCCCCAGGTGGGGCAGGGGAATTCCACCCCTTCTGTCACTGCTTCCCTAAGGCCTGGACACGGGCCAGATCTTTAGAAACTGGTGAGACAAAGCAGTGGAGGCGTTTCCTTGTTTAGGCTTGCAGGAAGAGATTGGGAATTTAGTGGCAGAGATGGTTTGGCAGCCTGGGGAGCACCTTTTGTGCTCCCCAAGAGAGCAGCCTGAGGCTGGGATTCACTGGCCCAGCGCTCAGCCACAGGGCTTGCACACAATCCATACAATTCCTGTCTCCTGTGCAAGGCAGTGCAGAATGCCCCAGTTCACCCCAGTGTCAGCAGTGTGTATTCAGGCAAGGATTTCAGGACACAAACACACCAGCAGCCGGTGGGCTGGCACCAGGGCTGGCACTTGCTCTAACTGAGCAGGTTTGCTCTTTTCTCCCTTGACAATGCTCCTACCACACCAAGCTGCTGCAGGCTTGGGAGCACGAAAATATTACACTGAAAATATTCCTCTGAAAATATTACACTCCTCACAGCTGAGGAGACTTAGCTATTTATTAAGGAAGAAATTAGATGGCTGACATATTGTTGTTTTAGGACCTTAACAACAGTCTGCTGAATCCAGCAGAGAGACTGGCATTGTCCTGAGGAGCTCTGGGGCCACAGCTGACAGGGGGGGAACCCCAAGAGCCCACCAGCAGCAGCTGCTGCCCCAGCCAGAAGGGTCTGTGAGCACCTCTCAGGCTGTGTCAGTGAGGTTTCAATAGGGATACACCTAACTCACATTAGAAAACTTTTGCCCACATTATTTGTAGCTGTTTCCTCTAATGTGCTGGGGAAGGAACCTCTGAGACCAGGGCAAAGAGAGCAGTGACTGGCACAAACAAGCAGGGTATACGTGGGAATTTACCTTACTTTTCTGAACAAGCAAATTGCAACACACATAGGTAAGGTCAAAACTTTTAGGGCTTTCCACAGTATCAATAAAATACTTAGCCAAGGAGAGAAAAACACTGCTGCTTATCTGCTCCACCCCTCCACTCAGCTCATTTCCCTTTCCCTGAAATGTTTGAAAATAAATGAGCCAGCGTGGTTTCAGCAGAGTGCTTCAAATATTAAACAATCTGCTGCTCACAGCTAATAAGGAAGGAGGCTGGCCAAAAAGCCCTGCCTGTTTACTGACTCAGCCCTGCCCTCCTGGAGCCAGGAGGTAGCAGCACTGAAAAGGGATCTTGAGAAATGTTGGGAAATGTTGGGAAATATCAGGAGAGTTCTACCCTCTAGCAAAACCTTCTTGAAAGTATCCAGACCTACCCAGCCAAAACCAAACCCCTTACAATTGAGGAAAAGTCTACTTCAAGGTGCTCTGAAATATCTCATGAATCTGAAGTTTTGTTTGCTCTGGGTGTAGAGAGTTTCATTTCTGCTTTCTCTCTGGTCTACCTTGAGCAGTAATCATTAAATGAAACAAGTCCAGCTGGGCAAGGTTGCCTGGTTTATTCTCTCCTTTACAGCCTTTATCAGGACTAACAAGAAATGATAAAATGTTGCAACCAGCACACAGGCAGAGGTATCTTACTCCTGGCACTAGCATTCTTCAAAAAACTGTTCTTCCACTAAATGCCTGCAATTTCAGCTTTTTTTACAGCTGGGATTTAATGTCTCAGGTATTTAGCATGTTTGCATGCAGCACAGCATGCAGGGCTGGAAATGCAGGCCCTGGGTAAGGAAAATGTCTGTTTTTAACTCTGCAGAGGTGCCAGCCTGGTTCCATCACCTCATTGGAGATGCAGACATGTCACCACCCAGTTGGACTTGTCCAGATTTGTCTTTCTTTCTCACTCTTCTATTTCTCCCACCCTTGTTTCTTTAGACATTTGTTTTCTTTGGAAATACTTCCTTGGTGGCAGCCACAGGTAGAGAGGAGGTTCAAACTGAGGGTGAAAGGGATTTCTGTGAGGCTTTTGCAATAAAGTCTTCTTACAATGGTGTGTTTCTACTAGAGCTTAAAAGGCATATATTTAAAGTGTTTTGTGAACTATTTGTATGATTAATAATATATTCTCACCATAAAGAAGGCCATAAGTGAGTTGAGAGCCACAAGTATAAGGCATTCATGGATTCTCTGTTTCACTGATAAAGCAAATAACCTGGGTTTGCACTGTTAATACCATTTCAGGTTTTCTTATCTTATCAGGAAGTTTTTTTCCGCAAAAATATTTTCACAGGGAAAGAACTACAGCAATTTCAGTGCTGTGCTCAGCAACAGTACTTTCCAACTTGCTGTAGCTACTTTGTGTGTAAGAATTTTGCTTTTCTTTGGTCATGTATTTTAATTTGGGAATGAAGAGTGAGGGACATTTGTGCTCTCAGTACTTAGGTTTGCTCCTTGCAAGAAATCACCAGCATGGCTCTCAAGCCCATGCTCCCTGCTGAGGTGTGCAGGAAGAGTCCAGATGCACAGACCCCATCTGAGCTGCCTCTCTCTGCTTTTCATCACTAACCAACTTTGTTTATGTAAAAGTTTGTGTTTACATAACAATTGGAGTTTACACATAAATATTTTCCATGGTGCAGCTAGCCAAACACGTTACCTAACAATATTGTCCAGCCATCTGCAAACATTTTGAAGCCTGAATAATATTTGCTCAATTCAAGTTCAAGTTTAGAGCATACTCACCAAGAAAAGTCAGGTGAGGCTTTCCAAGATGGTTACATCTTTCCTTTCCTTATACAAACAGGAATGATCATTCCAATTAATGTAGTCTTCTGAGAAAAATAAAATCTGTGTATGAAATCTAATAGCACAGGTAGATCTGCAGGGATTAACAATATGAAGGAGAGCATTGTCAAGCATGTAATGATATTTTTTGTATGTCTGCTACAGCTAATGCTTTTAATTGTATTTTCCAGTTAATTCTAGTAGCCAAAGGCATGATGCACAAGGCAAATAAATGACAGTACAATTGGCATGCCCAAGTGCTTCTTCTCCACATAAATAAGGCAGACAGCAAATATGAGTTGAGCGAGAAGATCACTGTGTTGCAGTTTAATTCACTCAAGATTTCATCAAAATTAATTGTACACTGCAAGATGGAAAAACAGGCCTGGGAAATGCACTGAAAATGTCAGGAAGGACCAGAGCCAAGGGATCCCCCTCCCACATCAGCATTTCAAAGAGAATGAGAAAGGGTTTTTTTCAGCAGAATGACTGGGGAGGAATAGGATCAGACAGAGCACCTTGCTGGGTGTAGTTCTCCATTCCCTGCATGCCTGAGAGATTCTTCTGAAAGATTCTTCTGTGATTACAGGTGCAATTGGTGAAAGGCTTTTGAAACAGAAAGACATTCCTACCAACCTGGCAGCAACAACAGATTTAATTATCCATGCCCAGCTAGGGTTTTTTAAGATATCAGCCCAGCAAGTACAGTGGAGGTGAATTTCCATCGGTGCTGCTCAGCTTGTCTTAGTGCACCCAAGGAGCTGCAAAGAAATTATTTTGACTGTAAACCCTTGAGGGCTAAAATTATGCTTATGGATTTAGACAAATACACAAACATATTACCAGAGCTTTGTTTTTAAGTCCATCAGAGCTGAAAGCTGAAATAAGTAAAAAGACAAGTACTTTTCCTTGACTTTTAAGTCAAGGTAGGTTTTCTCTTGTTTGATCCACAAATCGAGCCAGAGTAAATAACTTCTAAACTGCAAATATTCCTTAAACTTAAAATTCAAGGAACACTTGGCAACTCTTCACCTGGTATTTTTTAAGAATTTTTTGCTTATTCTAAAGGAAAGCGTGTCTGTATTTGACTTCCCTACAGATTACTTGGCTATCTAACCTCACAAAACACTGCAGTGATACTGTTGATCACATCCACTTTTGGAAAGGCATGCTGTGTTGAGAGGAGTATTTCCAGGCTGTGAGCCATAAAACGAGCCTGTTCCTGCTGCACTTCTTGTGGCTTTTGCTGTGAATTGGAACGAGGGCAGGCCCACATCCAATGCAAGGTCCCAAAGACACTCACACGTATTTCAACCCAAAAAACCATCAGCTGTGAAAACAAAACATTTGGGCAAACTGCCAAAGGAATTATTCTCTGTTTACGTGGAGCTGTTGCCATTTCTTGTTTTGGTCCCTGGGCTGGCCCAGGGCAGGGACAGGTGAATGCTGATTCCTGGGTGGCAGGGGGAGCAACAGCAGAGTGTCAGGACAGTCCCTCTGCAGCACCCACAGGCCATTTCCTTGGCTTTGCTGCAGGGTAAGGTTGCACCCTAACATTGCAGTGCTTTTTTCCAATAGACCCCTCACTGTATTCCTGAAGGGCACGACATTTTCCCCCAATAATCCCATTAGCTGGGTGAGTCCCCAGTACAATTTGTGCCTCTGGGATTCCTGCAGGGATCACTCCTGTCCCTGATGTCTCAGTGCAGACCTCTGTGGTGTCTTCAGTCACCTGCAAATTTACAATATTCAGTTCAGGTCAGTGCCACACCAAGCACTTATTTGCAGTGAAAAGGAGGTGTTAGAAGGGATGGAAGGCAGATGTCCTGTGTTGATCCAGTACCAGTGATTTCATAACAAGAAAGTCACAGCAAGTTGTGACTAGATTATCTCAGCTGCCAGCAGCACAGCCCAAGCTGTGTTCCCTCCACTCAGCACTGAACTGAGCCAAGCAATGTTAAACTGCCACAACTAGGAAGAAATGCTTCAGATATATAGATATATGTATATAGATATATAGATTTTTAATTTTTTTTTCTTTTCAAAAGTAGATTTCCAAAGTAGATACCACATACCTTAAAAACCTTTGTGCTCCTTGGGGCACAAAGGTTCAGTCTGTGAAAACATTCAGCTCCATGATGTGACCACTGGCTGACCTTTTTGTTGGTGCTGCTTGTGTCAGGATAAAGCACAAACCTTCTGCTACACAGATCTGTCAGCACTGATACTGCTGGGTGAATGAATAGTGTCTTAATCTGAATAAAACCTAAAGCCTTTAGCCTTTATATTATTCAGCTAAATCTTCCTGCATCTGAACATCTCTGCTCAGATTAATATCTTGTCAAGGATCACCCAATTCTTACACCCACCTCACTTTCTCTAACCCTTACAAGATTTTTACACTCTGCTGTAACAGCTGAGGCTCCACCAAAATGCAGAAATTGGGTGAGAAACTTTGGAAGCCAGGTTGGATATTACACCTTCTACCATCATAAAGCTGAGAAAAAAAAAAAAAAAAAAAAGAAAAAAAAAAAAAAAAAAAAAAAAAAAAAAAAAAAAAAAAGAGGTGAATACAAGATGTTTTACAAGAACTACAGATTCTCTAGGTCAGTGTAAATGCATATTAAACATACATCAAACCCCTGCTCCAGGCTGTCAGAAACAACAAAGTAACCTGACAAGAATTTTGGAGAGCTACATGCTTACCAAACAGTATTTGCTTGAAAAATGAACATTCTCCAAGTTAGGAAAGTGTAATAGCAGGTGTCCTACAGGCAAAACATGTATTTGTCTCTACAGCAGAATTCCATCTGAGGATGAATGTCATCCAGAGTATTTAAAGCACAATAAATCAAAGCATTGCTAAGTGCACCAAACCAGGATTACCATACACTGGGAGGAATTAGATCTGTAATACATGCATGTATTCAAATGTCTGTGTGCAGGTTCAGGTAGGAGTGTGCATTCATTCATAGAATAGACCTCTACATCCATACAGATGTGGACACTTCAGGTCTGGAGCAGCACCATGTTCAAGGATTATCTGATTGGTAAGGTTTTTAGGCAGTCTGTTTCTCATGACATTCCTTCCCTGTGAAAAGAAAGCAGAGGTTTGTCAATGCATCAATAACTCAGTCTTAAAAGTCAATTCCCACAAAGTGCTCTTCAGACATGAATCCTTCACAATCTGCCTTGTGGGGATTGGGTTCTGGGATTTCTTCCACCTGATGGTCTCCTTGAAGACAGGGACACAGCGTGGAAGAAAAGCTGAATAATGTGGAAGAAAAGGTGAATAATCTGGCAAAAGCCAGAGGAGGAATCTGACAAAGAGCCCAATGTAGCTCTCAGGAGCTCTGGGCTGGCAGATCTCCCCTTGGTTCACATCTCCATCACTTTGATGCTGTCTACAGAAACACCTCCTCAGAAACAGGGGATTAATCAAGCACAGATTCACAAAGGCTTGCTTCTTAAAGTAAACAAAGCTAAGTTTCCAACCCTAAAACCTCCAGTAAGAAGTTCAGAGCTCAGAAAAACACAAGAAACACAAGATGTTTTCTCTTCAGACCTGTGGGGACCTGTCAGCCTGTTACTCTGAGGGTGCAGCCATTCAGCCTTCAGCCAGATTTAGCCAAGAAATCATGAGGTCAGAGGGAATTCTTTTCTCTCTGCATGCACTCCATCATGAGCAGTGACATCTGGGCCTGTGGAGGCTGTTACAACAGGACTGGCTCTAAGGAGGAGCACGAAGAGAGCCAATAACACAAATTTGTATCTAGTGGGATACAGGTGAGCACCAGCAGCTGAAGGGTCACACTGCAGACACATCCTTCACTTGTTGCATGCTTGCAAGTCATGCCTAAACATAGAGCATCACTGAGCTGCTTTGTTCATGTGCAAATCTGGAGTTAAAACCACTAGGTGACCTCAAGGATCAGAGTCAGACCCACAGGAAGCCAGGATTACAAACAAGGAATGCAGCCTACCTACCCTTCAGGCCCCTCTTTTGATTTGCAAAGTGCGAATGAAGCAGAAGTTAATGGGTTTTTCCCTACAAATCTTGCCTCTGGAATATTTTTTAATTTGGGGAAATTCCTGTATTGCATTTTAAGAACCATACCCTGGAGACCCTGGCAGTCAGCTGGCTGGCAATATTGCCACTCTGATAGAAGGAGAGAGGTTATTAAACCTATTTTGATGTGCAACAGGTTCTTTTCTGAGTCAGGCAACGATGGCTCTGTGTATCACTGCCTCTGACCTTCAAAAAGATTCAGTGTTGAAGAAAACTGACTCTTAACACAAAGAAATTTAAAATCTAAAGCAACAGCTTCTCCCAGGTCTTTTTCCCTGCAGCAGATTCAGGGTTAAAATTGCCAAAGCCAACAGCCTGATTCATGCAACTCTGGTGTTGCTCTTGTTCTTGCAATGTTGTTTTTTGATGCTGGGAATCAAAGACCAGCCTCAGGGGCATATTTAGCAGAGATGGAGCATTGCTGATCCGTACTCAGACTTGAATCTGGGCTGGCATCAGCACTGGTCCTATTTGGATGGGAGCCTGTGCTCAGCAGGGCAGGAAAGCTGGCAGTGGTCTGGGGGAGAGGAGGGGATTCCTCTGTGATCTCAGGCAGATGCAGCATCAAAACCCACATCAGGAGCTTCGATTCTGCAATACTGGGGCTTGACTCAGCTCTTTCAAAACAAAAATGTGCCTCCTCAGCAGGCAGGAAGCGGTGCTTGGAAAGGGAGTTTGGTTATTTTCATACCGAAAGTCTCCTCCTGCCAGCTTCCACCTCCTGCTGCCCTAGCCCTCCCCCAGACCCAGACCCCAGCTTTTTCCCTGGCTGACTCAGACAGTGCCAAATTCCTTGTGGGAATCTTCAAAGGACTTTAGTTCTTTGTCCTGCTAATGAGTTGTAAATATATTATCACAGCAATCTCTGCTATCCCCATCCAGCTATTGTGCTCCCTGGAGAATAAATACCTATGTAGCTGTGCTAGGCTAGCATAAAAAAACAAACAGATTACTACAACAAATGTTCAGGACATATCTGATTTGCCATACCTGCACACAAGTTTTCAGGACCGCGTGTTATTCTTTCTGAAAGAATTCGATTCCCTCTGGATGTGGCCACAGGTGGCAAATCTGAGCCTGCAGGAGGCATGGCAACCCGGGGAGAGCTGCTGTGCATGTCCAGTTACAGCCTCAAGTGACCCCCAAACAATTTCTGAGCCAGGAAATAGGAAATGAGCATAATAAATAGATTATTTTAAAAATATTTCAAACTTCCTCCCCGTTAATACCTTGCAAGGACAACGAAATTCCTGTTTCATAACCAGCTGTAAAAAAAAAAGGGCTCTCAAAAGAAGCATCCCTTGCTTGTGGGCACTTTATCAGTTTCAAGTGATAGAAACTAAACAGCACCTCTTCCATGTGTCAGAGGGCAGTGGTAGTAAATGTTTCTTGAGAAGGCACATTGAAGAAAAGAAAATAAAGTTATGTACAGAGCTGAGCACTCTGGGTATTCACTCCTAACAATTCTTGGGCAATCCTAATAACCCTTCTGACTGAATTTGCACAGCACCCCATTGTCTTCTGCTATCCTGAACTTAAATAAAACCTGCATATCTGTCAGCAATCAGCAGAACAGAAGCACTGGCAAACATGATGGGGTCTAGAGTAGCCTCACTGCTCAGAAAAAGATTGCAATTTCACTCTCCATTCTCCAGTTTCAGTTGATGACAGTGAGTTCAAAGGTCTCATGCTAAAAATGCACATCTCCCCTGTGACATTCACTGCCAAACCAGAGCTGCTTCCCCAGGTCCACTCTGAATTCTGTAAAAGGTGTTAGATGGGAGAAGGATCTGTGTTTTCCTGCCCTGGGCAGATGTCCTTTGCACAGCTGGCTGCTGGCACTTTTCCTCATCAGCACATTTTTGACATCTGGGTGGGAAGCTGAGGTGGAAGGAGGTGTGTGAGGGACTGAGCCCTTGTCCCAGCCTCTTCACTAAAGGGCAGCTCAGGCCACAGCCTTGGGTGGGATTTCTCACCCTGCCCTGCACCTCCCCGCCTCTGAAGGAGGTCAGCAACACCCTCTGTGTGACCACACTAGAAACCTGTCTGGGGAACTGAATTTTTCTTTCAAACACAGTGAAAGGAAGCGGGAGCTGTAAATGGATATTCTACTGGGATGGTGAAGGCACCAATTCGGGGAAGCTGCTGGTGATTCCTCTCAAGCTGTGTCTGACTGAGGTCTCACTTGGCACAGATGTCCTCATGCTGGAGGGCACTTCAGGATGAGGTTGGTGACAGAAACAGAAAGGTTCAGCTGAGGTTCTGAGGGCAACTCCCTTCAGAGAACACTGAAGCTAAACATGAAAGTGCTAATAACAAAGAAAAGGAAAATAAAACCAACGTTAATCTCACTGGAGGAAAGAAGCATTGTGTTTCTCATAAAAATTGTTTTTCCCCAAAATAAGCGTTACCTAACAGGTAGGATTTGCCCCACTAATCTCTTTGACAGGAGAGTTTCATCAGCCTGAAAGCACTCGTTAAAAATTCATGGCAGGGGTGATGAGAAAGCCATTCATTAACTCTTTTCCTTTAAACTATCAACTCAACAAAAGCCAGTGCCTGAAGATGAGCCAGACCCTCTGCACTGACAAAACCCCTCTGGAGTGGCTAAAGCTGATGCTGGATGAGCAGCAGATCCCTCCTCGTGGCCAGGGAAGGGTTGTCCTTGGCTCCCACCTCTCCCTGCACTGCCCTGGGCTTGTGGGCTCTTCACTGAGCCAGTCCTCATTGCCAGCCCAGCAGAGAACTTTCTGGTGCTTTGTGGGAATAATGAGCTGTACTGGCTCTGGTGAGCACCAGAGGTGATCCAAGGTAAGCAGCAAGACCATGGAGCCAGGAACAAAGTGGGAACAAGGCAGAAGTGGAGTTTTTTTTTCCTTTGAGAAGGGGTGGGCACGTCTAACACCTCACTGCATCTCCTAATCATGGTCCCCATTTGTGCTTTGCCTGGATAGATGGGTACCAGATCCTACCCAATTATCACATCCTGCTCCTGCCACTGACACCAAGGACACCAACAGAGGGGGGAAGTTATTTATGTGAAGCCATATCATCATCTCCTGGTGTTTTCCTTTCACACAACTGCATCTGCATCATTAAGGTCCATCTTTTAAAATTAAGGCCTTGAGTCACACACCAGAACAATCTCTGAGCTGGGAACAGCTCTCTGCTGCCAGGGTGAGTGATATTTCTTCCTTAGGTGATTAAGGACCTAATTGTCCCAAATATGTCACTGGACAGGAGCCTTAGAGAAGACAAGGAGATCAAGTTCACCTGCCTCCAAAACTCATAAAAAGGGACATATTATTTTAAGCCAAGGCAAGTCCCTTGGTAATTGTTTTAATTAAGTCAGTCATGGAGGTATTTTTACAATCTAACTGTGCTGAAGAACTATTTTAGTGGCTGATTGCAGTCATCAATTATTTTTCAAGTGCCCTTTGGTGATAATTCCTCCTGATTCTACAGAAATTACTTTTGCATTTATTCTTTTAATGTAAACATTCTGTTGTTACAGTTCCAAATTTTCTTATCCCCAACCCTACAAATCCCTTCCCAGCTTAACCAGTATATACCCAAACCCCCAAATTATCCAGGAGACTAAAGAATGGCAAAATCTTACCCAGTCAGATAACACTGGCATGAAACACAGACCTCAGGCTGTACTCCTGTATATCTATTTATGTCCATGTAGCCTTAATAAGGGCCCAAACATCTTCCCCAGCCTTCTCCATGGCAATCTCATGCCCCGAATCTGCCAAAACAAGTTTCCAACACTCATCATTAAAAGGTTTTGAAATTATTTTACTATTGCAAAATATTTCATAGGCAAGTCTGGATTCCTTTAATATCTGGCTCATGTTTGAAGCCCCAGCACGTACTTCCTCTATTTCCAATCTTTCCTCCCTCACCGTAAAATCTGATTTTTTTCTTTTCCTTAGTACATCTACAAATCTTTATAAACTTTAAAAAGGTCACCTATATCAAGATGATGTCACCACATGGCCATTTTCTTTGGCAGAAAAGCTGTTTTAAGTGTTTCCTTCCATTCTTCCCTGCCCTCAAGCAGTTTGTTGTGGTTTTAGCTGTGCCCTTGTAGAGCTTTGGTGTTGCTGCTGTGAAAAAAACTCCCAGAAAACCCAGGAGCAACACAAACCTTTTAAAAAGTGGGGGTTTCACCCTTCCCCTGTGCCCTGTCTTTGCAGAGTGGCCCCAGTGACACTGTCCTGTCCAGCACAGGGAGGGCAGGCCATGCTCTGCAAAGGACACTTGGGACAAGTGGCTGCAGGGGGCTCAAGGCTTGCCTGGCTCCTCTGCAGAGGTGGGGACAGAGGGGATTTGCAAAGCCTCAGACCTCCTGCAGGACCCTGGAGCTCTCCCTTGGTGCCACTCCTCACAGCCTCTCCCTCCCTGGAAGGAGCTGGTCGTGTCTCCTTTTCCCAGTTCAGAAACTGTGGCTGCACCAAGGAGAGAGCAGAATTGGAGGGGCTTGTGTTTCCAGCTGTAGAAAGACCCAACAACCCTAAAAATCCACCTGGAATCCCCAACCAAAATGAAAGGGATTCCTGAATCCTGTGCACTCTGCTCTGAGGAGACACCTGGAACAATGAAGGATGATACCTTGGTAAGGTTCAAAGCACCTCTGTGCAATCTGATTCCTTCCAAGTGTTGACATCTTACATTTTGTTTTCAGATGGCCTTTATTTGCATTGCCTGAATCACCTTTCTGGTTAATGGATTACTTAAAAACTCTGTGAGCAGAGCAGTGGTTAATCTGCTGATATTGTTGTGGTGTTCAGACAAATAAGAGTAATGACTGAACAAAGTTGGAAACACAAGCTGGGAATGTTTTGCCTGCTAAGATATGAAAAAGTCTCCAGGGTTTGTTTGGTGGAGTACTCCTGTGTTAAGTTACATCTCAAGGCTAGCTAAAAATTAATGGAAAAAGACAAGTGCTGTGGGTTACCCAGAACAAGCACATTGATTGCTATGTAGCAATCACTAGCTCTTAAACCAGTGGGGTTTTTTTTAAAAAAAATGTTATGCTTTCTACTTTAAGATTTTTTGCATTAGATATTTATTGTCAGAAGCCTTTTCCAGCTCCTTTTCCAAGTAAATAAGGAAATCCTGCTTCAAAGAGCCAGGGAAGTGTTTGTTTTATGAGTTTAATTCCCAGACACTCAAGTTCTTTTTTTGCCAATGTTAGCTTGAGTTTAAGTTGAAAATTAGTGAGAAAAAGCAAAAAACTTGGTCCAAGAGTAAATATACTGCAGCTCAATGAAGTGCACTGGAGTTTGCTTTTAGTTAAATATTGTTATAGTTATAAACGTCTTTTTTCAGTTAAATATTACACAAGTTTGGAGTAGGAATGGTGAAACTGGAATGCACACTGACCCAGAGACTGCTTCACTTTCTATTCTTCCTTGAGTTCTCTCTTTACCGAGTTTCAGTGCTGTACAAGCCCAAGGAAACATCTTGCATCTGGCAAAATTTCCCATCTGATACCAGCTCCAGATCAATTCAGTCTCTGTTCTTGCAGCAAACTGGCCCTGGAGCTGTTTCAATGCTCTCTTTGGCAGATGTTGTGGGGAATTTCTGCTCCCTGCCCTATAATGACCCATTTCCAGGACAGAAGGCAAATGCCTTTGCAGTTAGGTGTCACTGAAAATACCAACTGAAATCACCAAAGATGCAGATAGACAGAATTCTAATATAGTGCCTGCAATTGACTTTCATACAGTACCTTTATAACATAAAGCACGTGTATTTTTTATCACCACCGTGATGTGATTGGCATATTCACCACAGCCAAGGTTTCCTATCAGTTTGGCTCCAACTAACTGATAACCCAGCAATCTGCACATTTCAAGTTCCTCCTGTCTTGCAGGAGTTCCACTGACTCGTGTTCCCTGCTCACGAGCCTCTGGACAGTCTGGCTAACCCTGACTCACCTGGCCAGTCCCTGAGCCAGCCCTCTGGATTCACAGGTGTCAGTCTGAAAAGAACTACATTCCAGGTGGTGCAGGTACCCCCACACTGAAGGATTTCAAAGTGTTTTTTGTGTGAGAGCCACTGCATGCCAGAAATTCCCCCCATGTCCCTCACTATTCATGGCTGTATTCTCTTCTTGTTATTCCCTACTTTTATACTAATCATAGAGGATGGAAGACTGAGCAAAGGGGCTTTTCTAGATACTGGCATGAAGTCTTTCAATAGACATGAATGAAACAGTGGCAGAATCTTTGTATCTTCAAGTAGTATGTAGTGAAATATGCAGCACTTGGTCCACATCCAAAAGCTGGATCCACATGCTATGGATCAGAGCAGCCCATGATGTTTCCCAGGCCCTGTGGCATTCCTCAGAACAAAGCAGCCACCAGGCATTCCCAAAACCCCCACAGCAGCAGGACAGGGAGTAGATAAGCCCAGAAGGTGCACACACAGCAGTGGGTATCACCTCCTGTGTCACAGTGATGCTCTTGCTGCAGATGAGTTGCTGCAGACACAAACAAACCTCTTCCCCACTCCCATCAGTGTGTTCTCATGAGGGCTGTGCTGACACAAATGCAAAACCCAATCCACACATCCTCAACACAGATCAAACCTGCTGTAGATGAAACCAAACTACAACAGCAGGAAAGCAGATTCTCCAGGACATAACTGAAAATTTAATTCACTCTGTGGATTTTTCAATGACAAGAGAAGACACAGCCCATCCAATTAATCCATCATGTCCTGGTTTGCCAGGAAAAGGGAAGAGGCTTCATGGAAGTGCAAATCATCCCCACCTGCTTCTCCCCAGTTCCTCTGCATCCCACAGGATTTTGCTGCCAGCTGGGAGAGCATGTCTGAGCAGAGCCCTGGAAGTGATGCCAACAGCACAGAGGACTGTGAATGGCAGATTCCATCAGCAAGGAAACAGAAATCTCCTTCTTTTCTCTACTTACAGCTTTGTAACTGATTTTAATCCATCCCAGGAGGAATCTGTAGCCAGATGAAGACAGACAGCTGTGTGACAGACACTTTGCTGAGAAGAAGCCTCAAAAAAAGAGTAATTTCTCTGCATACACAACTGGCACCCTAAAGAGAAATATTTGTCTTCCATTTGCAGTGGAGTTTAAAAGCGCTCGCCTATGGTAAAGAAAATCAAATTTCATGCTTCAAGGCTTAAGGTGATTGCATAGCAAGGCTTTGCTGTGTCCCAGGGACAATTCTTCCTCTTTCTGAAATGTTGTGGAGGCAGATGGATGTGTTATGGATCTCCTCCCAGCACCCTCCAGAGCTGAGAGTGCAATGAACCTATTTCAACATTATCACTTTGCTAGTGTAACACAGAAAAAGATTTAAGAGCATCTATAAACATTCCCTTAGCTCCCCTAGCCAGGGAGCATCATCTAGTGCTTCACACCAGACTGGTTGTGTAATGAGGGAACAGCCACATGGCATGGCCAGGTCCAGCTTTGGAATCTGCAGTTGAAAGGAGTTGCTGCTATTTCAGGGATCTCTGGGGAATACGGAAAAGCAGAGCCATGTATCCCTTACAATGAATGCATACATTATTGCAGTGATAAAGTAGTTTTGATTATTCAAAAATGACGTATTTAGAAACTTTTCTTTAACCAAAATCTTTCACTCCAAGACAAACAGAAATATTGAAATATGAGACCTTTCTGTCAAACAGAAACTCTCTGTTGTGGGACTACAAATCATAATTAAAACAATGACTTATGGAAATGATTTATGCTAAAAAAACCCCACTGTGAGAAGGAATCTTGAGTCAGGGCACCTTAGTGAAACCATTTGTATTCATTGAGTGAGTAACATGTAGGTGCTTTCCTGGGATGTGCCTTGTGACAATCCCTGGTGCTGGAAAGCTGAAGAAGTACTAGTGTTAGGACAGGGGGGGATGGCTTCAAACTGAAAGAGGACAGATTTAGATGGGATATTTGGAAGAAATTCTTCTCTCTGAGGGTGGTGAGGCTCTGGCACAGGTTTCCCAGAGCAGCTGTGGCTGCCCCATCCCTGGAAGTGTCCAAGGCCAAGTTGGATGGGGCTGGGAGCAACCTGGGACTGTGCAGGGTGTCCCTGCCCATGGCAGGGAGGTTGGAACTGGGTGAGTTTATGGTCCTTTCCAGCCCAAACAATTCAGTGATTTTATGATACTAAATCTCTCAAAGAGAGATTTCATAATGAGCACTCATAAAGGACAATATACTTTTAGAAGTGCTCCTATATAACTGTCAAAAGTTAAGAACAAGCTTAAAATATATACAGTATATTAACAGGCTGAAGGTAATTATTTTTAGTTAAGTATTTTCTTAACCAAAATGGAGAGACCCAAAGTTAGATCTGGAGCACTGTTTCTACAGAACTTTTGGACATGATTGTGGCATGTCCATGCACAGATATTGCCTGCTCTTTTAATCAAATCCACTGCTTGGGGCATTAAAAGATATGTCAGGTCTGACTAACTTAATTCTAACTGACTAACTGACACACTTAATAGGTGTGTTTTGGGCCAGCCAAACCACTGCAGTTGTTTGTGTAACACCACAGGCCAAAAGGGTGTTGCACTCATAAATAGATCCTCATCCCAAGACAGTACAAATCACAATGAACTCATGGATTTGAGATGGTTTACAACTGACAGTAAAACATAAGGTTGGAATCTGGCACGGGGGCCATGAAGGAATGAACAAACCACAGGAGGCAGATGTGATCTGTCCAGCAGATGTGCAGGGCTAAGGACCACACTGCAAGGTTAACCCTGTGCTGCTCCTTCTGCCAGCTTCACTGGGGGGCTTGGCAGGCTGGGGATGCTCGTGGTGAGCTGCCCTGAAGCTGAGTGCAGAGTGCCCCAGAGATGAACTGGGAGGCTGCAGAGGTGGGCAGGGACTTCCCCTTCCCTTCAGGAAGGAGAGGAGACAGCAATTTCCCACTGTGCTCTCAGAGCCAAACAGGGGGAGCTGACAGCTGGAGTAGCAAAGCCCAGAGCAGAGCAGCATTCAGGTGTCTGCTGGGGGAAGGAGGAACAGCTTCATCCCCTCTCTGCAGCTACAGCTCTGTAATTACATGCTGTGATGAAAAACAACACCCCCTTTGCTGCTCAGCAGAGAAATCCAAGAACTGCTACATACCAAAATCTCTGCTTTCTCTGCCTTGGAAAACTTCCTCTCTGAAAACATCTTCATCACCCCCATCACTGCAATCACTGAGGAATGGGAACTGGAGGACTTTTCAAGTCAATCTTCCTTAATTTTAACACATTTTCAGAGCCATTTTACATTCCCACTGGTCACACTGCTGGGGGACAAGTGAGGCAGGTCCCCTGCCAGGTGTTTCCTTGACAGGCCCAGTGACACATCCTAAGTCCATAGGACAGATTAAGGTTTATCTCTAATTAAATGGCTCACTGAGTAAGCTTTAATAGGATGAAGGAGCCAGGAAGTATCAGAGGTTTTGTTGGGGAGATACCCTGGTCTAGCACTACACAAATGCACATGACTTGGTTCTGCTAACACCACTCCTTCCCACTGGTGTCAATGCCACAGCTTTACTGAGGCAAAATTTCATCAAAACACTGATTTTCAACTCCTGGAACCTTTAAAACAAATAATTTTCAGTATAAACTTATGGTTATTAGAGACAAAAATTAATTCCAGAAAAGTGAGCATTGAAAGTAGCAAACATTTTTCAAGTACATTCAATGCTGGAAATGGTTGGAGTTTCACTTTTGGAATATCCTATGTCAGTGTGGAAACTCATAAATTGTTTATCATTGTGTAACGAAATCTCCAGATTTTAAATCGTTAGAAAAACAGTGAACTCAATATTTTAAAGAGATGGATTTGAGTGTGCTTTTCACCTTGCTCTTTTCAAATCATACATCATTAATTTTGCCTTGCAAGTCTGACACTAGTTAAACAAGTATTAAATCAGAAATATCCCATGGAGGACTTTAAATGATGGGTCTGGGGGACACAGACCGTGCCTGGTAGAGGGTAACAAAATGAGTATATGGGTCTTGAAAAAAACTTTCCTCAATTGGTATGTTAACCTACAGAATAATTCTGTTAAAGGTTTTAAGATGAGGAAAAAGCCAAGAAGGGGCTGGAAAAACAGAGAATCCAAACCAGCTCCTGATTGAATGCTCTGTAGTGCCCTGGCTCTTTCACTTTTGTTTCTATTCTTTGTGAAAGGAAACGTCCTCAAATGAGTTAGGACCTCCCTAAACAACTAAAATGAATAGCAACAAAAACTCCCTTCAGCAGGCAGCAGTCTTTACCCAAGTTAGCTTGCCAACTGATTCTTCAATTGAAAAATGGCTCTCTGACAAAATTTTGTTCTTAGGAATTTATAGACTGTGATAAACAAAGCAGAAGGAGTTCAAAGTGACACACTGACTTTCCTGAGAATTCATAGGAGGGGACCATGAGCTCACTTTTGAAAGATGTTAATTTTCTCCATCTGACATTTGTGTTGGAATCACAGATCTGAACTGTTTTGGCACAGAGATTGAATGTCTCTAAGAGCCAGACAAATAAACTGTCTGCTGCCACGTTGAATAGGGATTGGGGGATTATTTTGCTACGTTATGATGGAAGAAAAAACAATTAATTTTCCTCTAAATGGACTACAATTGAATACAATGCAGTTACGCCCTCTAAAGATGACCTCAATAGTCAAGGGAGATTAAGAGATCTTGATTTTAATTTTCTTCTCTAATTACACTGAGAACTCCCACCTGCATCCTGGCATTCAGGTCGTAGGTGTTGAGGAGGAGCCAAAATTTCATCCCATCCTGCAGCCAACAGCATGGAAGTGACCAGACTCAAATGTCTGCACTTGGATTTGAAATCCCAGTTTTCCATGGCTGCACAGTCAGCAGAGATGCTACCTCTGCTGACTTAAAAGTATCAGCAGATAATTATGGATTTGTTTATAACCCAGTCTGTGTGGGGTGAAGGTGTCAGAACCCCAGGGAAAGTAAATGGATATGCCCTAAAGCATGGACATGTCTTTGCAAAACTTCTATCTGGGCAGAACAGTTTGGAGAGAAGCTTGCAAGGAAGAGCCTTAGAGGTTTGAAAACCAACCAACCAAACCCTAAAGTGCCATCAGATAAAGAAAGCTCAAAATGTACCTGATGTCCACGTACTGTGGCAATAATTGTGTTGTGACCAGGGTGCAGAAGGACTTGTAGCACTGGGAAGGAGCTCCTGACAGCAAATAGTGGCTCACAAGCACATTTCTGTGATGTACCAGCTCTACAGGAGAAGTTGCAGAGGATAGAACGTGGATAGGACAGCTCAGGAATGTATGGACCTATTGGAGTGAATCCAAATGATGCTCAGAGGGCTGGAGCACCTCCTGTGAAGAAAGGCTGAGAAAATTCAGTTTGTTCAGCTAAAGAAGACTCCAGAGAGTCCTCAATGCAGACTTTCAGTACTTGAAGGGAGCTTATAAAAAATAAGATGACTGACTTTTTAGTGGGGCCTGTTTCAATAGAACAAGGGGTAATGGTTTTAAACTGAAGGAGCATCGATTTATATTAGGTATAAGAAATAAATTATTTATAATGAAAATATTTTTACGCTTAGGGTGCTGAAAAACTGGCACAGGTTGCCCAGAGAAGCTGTGGATGCTCCATCCCTGGAAGTGTCCAAGACCAGGTTGAACCGGGGAGAGTGGAAGGTGTCCCATGGCAGGGGGTCGGACGAGCTGTACCTTACAGTCCTTTCCAACCCAAAGCGATCTGTGATTCTAAGATTCTATTACACAACTTGAATACAGCAAACCCCGTGCCTCTCTGCGCACATAACCAGAGCCTGAACGTCTTTACAAATCCAGCTTCAACCCTTCTCTGGTGGCAGAGTTTGCTGTCAGAGCGTTTGCTCGGAGATGCTCCAGCAGCGCTGAGCACTGACCGCACATCTCAGCAGCGATCCCGCGCTCGAGGGAGGCGGAGAAAGCGACGGCACCCGAGAGGGCAGGGCAGGAGAGCAGGGAGGGGACGGAGGGGAAGCAAGGAGAGCAGGGATGGAGCAGGGAGGAGGGATGGAGCAGGGAGGAG